>OY856411.1:422541838-423141838 GCA_963693085.1 Alisma plantago-aquatica
CTTAGTCGAAAAGGAAAATGCAGGTGTGACATTTAATTCATTTGGTTTTTATAAAGTGGTATTCATGATTTCTTTCCTTATTCTATCTCTTCATTTATGGGTTCAATTCTATTCCAAATTAAGTGAAAATTTGCACAGAGGTTATATTTGATATGTAGATTCTGATTCCCCAATTAGATTTTCCTTTTGAAAACTTTTGATCCATTAATTATCCTAATCTTAGTTTATATTTCCTCATGCATTAGTGACATAAGAATTATCCAAATTAGGTGAAACTTCAACCTCAAGTCATATTTAAGGCGTTGGATATGAATTTTCCATCAATTTTACATGTTGGAGTTGTTGTATATTTATTTAATATTTTGAAGGTTCTACACACTCTCTCTCCTGATTTCATCTTTTAATCAAACATATTCTAAATTGAATGAAAATTCACCCAAAGGAAATATTTATTATGTAGATTACGAATCAAGATTATTTTCCTCTTTTTGAGTCATTTATTATTTTATTTGATATTTTGGGGAAAACTCATATCTTCTTTTCCAAATTGAATTAAATTAACTATTATTATGTGAATAATGTGAAACTTGACTCCCAAGGTAATTGGGACCCAAGGAACACAATTTTTAACTTATATTTTACTTTTGGGGTTTCCTTTAATGAGTTATGTCACAATTAATATTTTTGGCCATTAATATCACATTATAACTTAAGTTGTCATATTATTTTACTATTATCATTATTGCTCACCCATTTATGTTAACCTTATCACCAAAAGAGTTATGTGTGATTATTAGAACGAATTTTATATGTATTCATTTATTTGTCTCATATGGCATATTTTATGGATCCAATATTGTCCTAAGACTAATGTGAGAACACTAGGTTATATTAGGGTCACATACATGCATTATCTCATTAGGGTTATACTAAACCTCATCTAGATCTATCCTCAACCTTGTTTGGCTGAGTCCAAAAAGTCAAACTTATAGGGTAGGATCCAAGATATGGTATGTTACAGAACTCCACTCCTGAAAAGCATTTCATCCTCGAAATCTATTGACCCAAACATCAACAACCAACTACTCTCTGCCCCTTAAAAGGTTTAACCTAACAAGTCAAACTAAACAACATTTAGGGTTACCCACATAACTTTTAGTTGTGAATGGTTTAGAGATTTATGTCGTTCATTTATCCAACTAACAAGCCAGTGTTGGGTTTTGTGGGACAGAACAGGCAGCAAAAACAAAAAATTTATCTAACCACAAACCCATAACCAGCAGATCGCATCAACAACTAAGTAATAGGAAGGATGGTTTAGCGAGACATACCTAGTCCTGAGGCTTTCTTAGCGACAATACCTCATAGCTAATGCGGCCTTCAACCACCTAGTCTTCAACGTCATCTGTGCAGCTCCTGGTCTTGACCCGGACTACGGTTGATGATCGTCCTCTTGAGCGGTAGAAATCTCCTGCCTCTATAGATAGTCCACACAGACTATAAGGAACTCTAGTCATTTTTATGAATGGACTAGAAGGAGTTGTCCCCTTCTGTCGGCTTATTAGTCATAGACACACTCTCCCACAACCAGTTGGTGTTCTGTAGTTGTCTTTCCCTTATTGTTCCTCCCTAGACGGGTAGAACTTGCTTGGGCTCTCTTGGTTACCACAACCAGAGAGGACAACAACTTTGCAGAGCAACTGATGTTCTGAGTTGTGTCTTCTAAGAAGCCACCTATATCCCTATATTTTTAGTAGAGGGAAGGGTCAGGGTTCCCAGTCTGTGTGGGAGTAGAAGGGTCTAGATTTTCCACGAACTGTTTGCACTATGGCAGGAGAACTGGTCAGTTCATAACTAAACCAGTCGACTAGCCAGGTGATCCGATCAGTTCACCCAGTGAACTGATCATTTCACTTCCCATACTTTCCTACAATTGACTTTCTTATTTCATTTCAAATTAATGCAAAGATTAATTATTGTCCCAATCGAATTGGACTTGTGAAACGGGAAAGTATTCTCACGAACCGGGAAACCCAATACTTGCTTGGTTGGTCCATATGAGCCGATCGGTTCACCAGAGTGAACCGGCCATCTCACTGACCATGAGCCAATCGGTTCACCCAGTGAACTGGTTGGTTGGCGGTCCAGGTTTTGCAGAACTCGATCAATTCAGTTCTCAATCAATCTGACACTCTTATCAATTGGTTCAACACTTGAACGTATGATTCTGAGTCAAGTCCATTGATTGAATGTTTAATTGAGTACCTAAACCCTATAGTAATCAATCTAAACAAAATTCTTGGATAAACTCCTCTTCTAGGTTAATCCTATGTGTCTGATACTATAGGTTCCATTTCACGTTGGTAGTGAATGTCCATAAATTATGACTTCACAAGCAAAGAGTGGTACCTAATCTCACATCAGTGCTACCCAAGTGAAAAGGAAAGTTGGAGAAAAACTTTCAACCTACAATTTATGATTGGTGTTACAGTGAATGTATAGTCCCTTTGTCACTGATATTTGAATTTGAACTCGAGGCATGGACTTGTCATCCTCTACGTACGTTCAATTCATGTTCCTTAAACTAGAGTAGACTGTCTAAGATATTTGTAAGCTCAATATCATATATTGACTCACATGTGCATAGCCATGCATTTCAAAGTCTCGCTTATCAAGTGGGTAGGATATCATACTCCCTTAGGAGGGACAAATTCCATATCTACACTCACAGTCAAAACCCCATGTGTCAAAGTCACCCAAACATCACCGTTATAACAACTCATATTTCATAATTGCATTTGATGATGTCAAAGTGTACCCAATGACATGTGATGAGTGTAGTGATTTCAGGTCTAAGAACAATAGTCACCACCAATACTATAAGAGATGATCCTGACTAACCAAGTGTCGTTTCAATGCACCACTCTTATGGTGGGTATGTCTGATACAATATTCTCTAACATGTATCTATGTGCTTTGTTTGATATCATATATCATGATTGATGAGATTCTGTCATCAACCAACACACACTCTAGTCTTTTGTGTTATTGATGTCTATGGTTATTTCCACAATAACAATTGACTAGGGAGGATAGTGAGAATGTACATACTCTTAACATCTGTATGATCTCATTGTTCAAGTCACGTACTTGAAGACATATGTCATTGATTATTTTCAATCTCTAGACATCTAACATGTTATACTATCCTAGATAAGCTCTATGTCCTTCCTTCTCAGCTTGGGAAGGCAAGGATCTTTGGGAGAACGCAAGACAAAATCATCCATCTGATAAGGCTTATAGAAATCTTTGGCTCTCCAAGCACTATCCTAGATGGAGTCTTACTACCTTTAGAGCACTCACAAATGTACTACCTACTATGGAAAAGATTAGTTTGTGGTCGGAGGCTCTTGTTCCTGCATGCTTACTTTGTGGCCAACACAATGACTCCATTACTCATCTTTTTGGGGGATGCAAATACTGGAAATATATATGGGGATGTGCTCAACTTAAGCTCAACATCAGAGCCTCATATTCTCTATATGAATGCCTCATGGATCTTGGTAAAAGGTCAAAGTAGTCCAGAACCATTGAACTTTGGGCCATCACTGGTGTTGTTCACTTCATTTGGGAGGAGCGTAATAAAAGGCTACATAATGGTGGCGCTTCTGACTTTGTCACCATGTTCAGCCATCTTGCACTTGAGATCAAGAGAATGTACTTTATTTTTAAATCTTGTCTTGATTTTCCTCCTATTATAGCTAGGAATTGGGATCTACTGTAACCGATTCCTAGATATGTGTAGTTGCATGTATGGGTGTGTCTTGTAACTTTGTCCCCTTTTAGGGGGTTTTTGGAATATACTTGCCCAATTTTCCTAAAAAAAACATGTTATACTATTATCTCAAAATAATTAAAACATATAGATAGAAATTACCTTTATTACTATTCAAATCATTTACAAAGTATGCCATTACAATCATCATATGAATGGCTCTATGGGCATACATACCAACAGACTCCCACTTGCACTTAGAGACAATCTCCCATGAATCTCAATCCTTGTGATATAGCATGACATCATGCTTCTACTGTGAAAGTGCCTTAGTTAAGGGATCCGCGATATTGTCTTCAGTTGGTACTCTGCAAATCTTCAAATCTCCTTGATGTACAATCTCTCGTATGAGATGGAAGTGCCTCTATATGTGCTTGGACCGTTGATGTGATCTTGGTTCTTTAGCTTATGCAATAGCTCTATTGTTGTCACAATAAAGATCAATTGCATCACAGATGCTAGGAACCACCCCAAGCTCATAGATGAACTTCTTGGTCCACATAGCCTCCTTTGATGCATTGGATGCAGCAATATACTCGGCCTCTATCATAGAATCCACAATTGTCTCTTACTTGAAACTCTTCCAGCTCACAGCTTCATTATTGAGGCAAAACACAAATCCTAACTACAATTTGTAATCATTTTTATTGGTTTGGAATCTTGCATCGGTGTAACCCTTTACCACCAACTCTTCCTCACTACCTTATACGAGGAACTAATCCTTAGTTCTTCTCAAGTAATTTAGGATGTTCTTCACGGCTGTCCAGTGAGCATTTTTGGGGCCTTACTGGTATCTACTCATCATGCTGAGTGCATATGAGACATCGGGATAGGTGCACAACATTGCGTACATGATGGATCTAATTGTAGATGCATATGGAATCCCACTCATGTGTTCCCTCT
Source organism: Alisma plantago-aquatica (assembly GCA_963693085.1). NCBI lineage: Eukaryota > Viridiplantae > Streptophyta > Magnoliopsida > Alismatales > Alismataceae > Alisma > Alisma plantago-aquatica. The sequence goes on from OY856411.1 coordinate 422,546,577, forward strand.
CTTCACAAGCTTTGGTGCATTGATCTCTAGAGATAGGAACTCCATGTACCATGGGTATGTTTCCTCTCTTTGAGTTCTCCATGCTGAGCCTCTTCAACACTTTGGCAATGTATGTGCTTTGACTTAATCCAAAAAGCCTTCTGGATCTATCTCTATAGATGATCTTGATTCTTAAGATATAGGATGCTTCTCCTAAGTTTTTCATTGAGAATGTATTTCCAAGCCATGTCTTTACCTTTTGTAAAGTAGGAATGTCATTCCCCATCAATAATATGTCATCTACATACAATATGAGGAATGTAGTCATGCTCCCACTAACCTTCTTGTACACACAAGGTTCACCTTCATTTTGACTAAAGCCAAACTCTTTGACGGCTTCATCAAATCAAAGATTCCAGCTGTGAGATGCATGCTTCAGTCCATAGATTGGCCTTTGTATCTTACATACATTATTTGCATCCTTTGGATTTATAAAACCTTCGGGTTGTGTGATGTATACATCCTCAACAAGATTCCCATTAAGGAATGCAGCTTTCACATCCATCTGCCAAATCACATAGTCATAGTAGGCTACAATAGCAAGAATGATCTTGATGGACTAAATCACAAAAACTAGAGAAAAGGTTTCGTCATAGTCAACATCTTGAACTTGTTTGAAACCCTTTGCAACCAATTTGCCTTTATAAGTTTGCACATTGACATCCATGTTAGTCTTCTTCTTGAAGACCCACTTGCACCCTATGGGTTTTACCCCTTTAGGTGGATCCACCAAGGTCCATACCTTGTTGGTATACATGGATTCGATCTTTGATCTCATGGCCTCAAGCCATTTCTCAGGTCCCTTAGTAGCTTCTAGATAGGTTGTTGGCTCATCATCTATGACCAACTCACCACCTTCTTGAGTCACAAGATATCCAAATCTTTCATACTCAAGGCATGTTCTACTAGATCTACGAGGTCTTTGTGTTACTTAAGGAGAGTGAGATTCCACAACCACTTTTGAATCTCTATTTTCTTCTAGGTCATCTATTGGTTCAATGTTTTCTTGATGGCATCAAACTTCTTCGAGCTCTATTTTCCTCCCACTTATTCCTTTGGAAATAAATTCCTTTTCTAGGAATACACCAGTTCTAGAAACAAACACTTTGTCGTAAGATGGAGTGAAAAAGTAATATCCCCTAGTTTCCTTGGGGGTAACACTTGTCTGATTTGGGTCCAAGCTTTTCAAGAAACATTTTCTTGACATAAGCTTCGCATCCCCAAATCCTCATAAAAGACACATTGGGACGCTTCCCGTGCCATATCTCATATGGTGTCTTTTGCACTGATTTATATGGTACATGGTTAAGTGTATATGCGGTGGTTTCAAGAGAATAACCCCAGAATTGATTAGGAAGATCAGCTAAACTCACCATTGATCGCACCATATCCAGTAGTGTGTGATTCCTTCTTTCTGATACACCATTATGTTGTGGTGTTCCAGGTGGAGTCCATTGTAATACAATACAACAGGCTCTCAGAAGGTCCTCAAACTCTTAGATTAAGTATTCTCCACCTCGATCAGATCAAAGTTCCTTAATACATTTGCCAAGTTGGTTATGTACTTCATTCCTGAAATCCTTGAACCTTTCAATAGTTTCTGACTTATGTTTCATCAAGTAAACATAGCCATACCTATGAAGGTCATCAGTAAAGGTAACGAAGTACTAATACCCTCCTCTAGCATTTGTTCTAAAAGGGCCACATACATCAATATGTATGAGTCCTAATAGATCAGTCGCTCTTACTCCTTTTCCAAAAAAGGGAGCCTTGGTCATCTTGCCCAATAAATAAGATTCACATATGTCTCTAATGATTCAAAATCAAAAGAGTCCAGATAACCATATTTATGGAGTCAAGATATGTGATAATCATTTATGTGCCCTAGATGACAATGCCAAATATATGTTTGATTTGAGTTGTTGGGTTATAGTCTTTTAGTATTTACATTATATACATCCATCTTTAGATCCAGCAAATAAAGACCATAAGACAATGGAGCATAGCCATAAAAGATTTCATCTTTTGAAATGGAACATCTTCTATTCTTAATATGAAATTCATAACCATCCTTGTCCATACAAGATACAAAAATGATGTTTCTATTTATGGCGGGTACAAAATAGTAGTTCAATAACTCTATTACAAGCCCAATAGGCAGAGATAAACTATAGGTTCCAACTGTTGTGGCAGCAACTCTTGCTCCATTTGTGACTCGCAGTTCAACCTCGCCTTTCATCAAAGGCCTACTTCTTTTAAGATCATGCATATTTGAACATATGTAAGATCCACATTCGGTATCTAATACGATGAATAAGTAGATAGATTTATCTCAATAATGTATATACCGGAAGTGGAGATCGTTATCCCCATCTTCATCTTCTTGAATCCCTTCAAGTACAAAGGACTGGCTCCTTTTGTACTTTTCTTTCTCCTTATATTGAGTGTTGAAGATCTGGACTTTTTCTTAGCCTCTGAACATTTCAAGGCTTTGCTTTCATCCTTGGACACAATCTCATTAATCACCATCATGGATTTGTCCTTCTTCATGTTTGCCTCTACATCTATCATCATGGCAAGTAAGTCTGACATGTCTTTAGATACTTTATTCACATGATGACATGCAAATAAGTGGTTATATGATTTTGACATTGTCCTCAGAATCATATATGTGGCCAACTCTTGGCTCAAGGTAATTCCCAGTTCTTCAATATGATACATGTGTCTAATCATATTGAGCACATGTTCTTCTACTGAGGTTCCCTCTGTCAGCTTCGACTCATGTAGCACCTTCAGAATATCATTCCTTTCTTGCTTTGTGATATCAAGTGCTTCTTTAAGGTGTGTTACCATCTAAAGAGAACTCATGTCTTCACATCTTGCATGCAACTCATAGTCCATGAAGCTTAGCATAAGGTACTTTACATCCAAAGTGCCGTTGGCATGCTTCCAGTAAGCATCCACCTCGGCTCTAGGTGCATCAGGAGCAGGTAATTCTGGAAATGGTTTGTCAAGGATAGAGCTTATGCTCCTCATTGAGAACCTTTCTCAAACTCTAAAACTAGTTGTGGGAATTTGTCCTGGTAAGTTTGTCCTTCTTCAGGACCGATCGCAAAGTCAATTTGAAATGCATGATTCTACAAGAAAATTTTGCATTTATCAAAATCCATTTGATTTGATTTGGAAATTTTGACGATATTAATTAGGTCTATAATTAATTATCGCTCCCACTATTTTTTATCAAATTGATAACCATCATGTATCAATTCGAATGATTGCAGCATACAACCTTATGGTGAGCAAGATCCTGACTTCTTCTAAGTTATGGACCAACGAGGGTTGTCACCCACAACTAGATTCTTTTAGGTAGGAAACTTTTGTCAATAGCATCATATGCAACTCTTGATAGATGTTATGCATAACTATTTGTCATGAACATCTGCATGCCTCAAGGTGCTTAATCCTATTAAGGTCACCTTGTTAAGTCTGTTCCCAAAAGCCAACACAATGAGTATGCACCCTGCAAAGGCAGACCCACATATCCACTATCATACTTCCATGAGATAGACGGTGCACCACACAAAGGCATGCCCACACTTAGTCGATCAAGATTTTCATGTGTGGTCGAGGAGGAGTGGTTCAGGTGGTTTGACACAGTGTCCCCTCATGAAGGGACACGGGTTCGATACCCAGCAGCCGCCTCCGAAATGGTACCCGTCGCGCAGGTCGGCCAACTGTGCGCTTTAATCGATTCCCGGGTGGGCGAGATGCTCAGGGCCTGAGAGTTTACGTTGTCTGGGGGGTCACAAAGTGGCGCTTCTACAGGGGCGGTTCTCTTGTTAATCCAAAAAAAAATCCAACTTATTCCCTCTGAGGTGATTCGGAGGGTGACCCCGGGGGCGTCGCCCTAGGGGCGGAGGCGCGTTTGGGCCTCCCTGGCAACGATGGTGTTGTCTCCCTGTGTGAGGCTGCGGCCCTGAGTGGCCTGCCTGGTTCACGAGCGTGCAGGCAAGTGGGCGATGGCGAGAGGTCCGATCGTGGGTGACCGGGGGGAGAGCGACGACTTTCTGCAGGGGTCTATCTCGGCCTTCAGGGCGCAACTACAGGAGGCCAAGGAGAGATGGGCGGTGAAAGGGGATGCTTCAGCAACTGTTGGTGATGATGGCCTGGAGGGTGACGGAGTTGGGGGTGCTCCAGCAGCTGTTGGTGACGGCGGCCTGGAGGATGACGGTGATGGGGGTGTTTTCCCCTCCATATCCCCTTTTCGAGCCCGTTTCCTGGCATTGCGGGATCAATGGCTCTTGAGGGAAGGAACCGAGGTGGTTGGGAAGGATGATGACCTGCTGGATGTTGTTAACGGCCAGGAAGATCTGTACGGGGATGGCTTTGTTGCAGGTGATGGGAGTGGGAAGATACAGGAGGTGTAGAAAGGAGGTCTGGACAAGCACGGAGATGAGGATCAGCGTATCTTCATGACGGCGATGGAGGAGGACAGACTGCTGGAGAAGGATGATGCCGAGGAGATGCTCGATGTTTTTCCTCAACAACACTGTCCGAGTTTTGCCGCTACTCCTAGTTGCAAGATTGGGGGTTGTGTCGGACAGGCTGACATCGATGGTCAACTTCTGCCTGCCTCGGGTGAAGTTGTTTGCTCCGCAAGATTCTTTGTGGTTGGCTCCCTCCATGTCCCCTTCCAGTCCTCGGGGACTACCATTAGAGGTGTGGTTGATCCCCACATTGTATCTGGGTCCACCTCGCCGGTTATTGTGCTACGCGAGCTCCGCCAGGGTCATCGTCGGGTCAGTGGAGGTGCATGCTTCAGATGTTTGAGACGTGGACACTGGCAGCACCAGTGCCGGGCTGAACTAGTGTGTTTCCGGTGTCGTGTTGCAGGTCACCTAGTGCGTGACTGTGAGGCCAAGAGGAAGGTCAGAAAGCATCGCCCTGCTGCGGGAGACCGGTGTCACCGTTGCCTTCAGCGTGGACACTGGAGGCGTCATTGCACAGTGTCGCCGACTTGTCTTCGTTGCAGGAAGCCTGGCCACTTGGCAAGGGACTGTCAATGGTCCAAGATAGTTGAACTGGTTCAACTGCTCACGACTAAGGCTCCCTCAGCATCTGGGTCTGCTGCCACCAATGGGATGACTAGTGGTTCCATGGCCAACCTTGTGATAAGATGGGTGCAAGACTCCGCGGGCGCACGCCGACGTTTGAGGCATCGATACTTTGGAGACTTCCTGGATCCGCGGCGCATAAGAGAGCGCCTTTGGAGTGCTGATGGATACTCCAACCACTCGTCCGTTGAAGTGGTGGATAGCAACCCCGATAGTGAGGGACTTGCGAGCAAGGCGTATGATGATTTTGATGACTGGAACTCTGATCCTTGGCTAGTTTGAGATGGTGGCTTGAGGAGTCGATGTATCTGCCTGGATGTTCTGAGGGTGTGTTTGTTGGGTGTGATTGCTGGGATATTTTTTAGAGGAGGTTTTAAGCGAGGATTTTGTCTGGGTTTGTTTTTATTGCTTGATGACTTTTTGTTTGTTTGGTGTACTGTGATGGTCGAGAATGACCTATGTAATGCGGATGACACTTTTTTGCTTGCTAGAGGATCGAGATGAATAAGATGATCCCCTTTATTAAAAAAAAAGCTTTTCATGTGTGTTGCTTTTGGAATTCATCTTAAACTTAATATTTATATTTGAGGGGTTTGATATTTATTTAGATATACATATCCAATCACCACAAATGTAGTATGTGTCATATACATGCTATATCCCACAAGAAAACATGTGAAGCGATAAAGCGATGATTATGGCCATCCAATTGTAATTCCTTGAGCCACAAGGAATTATGATCATCTTGGTATACATCACACACAGCAACATGTTGTTGATGAAGATCTATGCTTGGGCCATTATGGGTTGATCGACTCATCCTATGACCGATCGGCTCGCCACCTGGCCAGTCAGTTGGTTGTCACCAACCGATCGTCTGGCTCCTCCATACGGTCAGTTCATCGGATTGTTAGGCTCCTCATCAGTCCACCAGCTTCTTTTCTTATACGATCAGTCGGTCATCTCGGTCCTTCATCTGTACATCTGGGTGCCCACCATTCTTTGACATAATAGGAAATAAAACTATCCTACTTTTACATATTGCATTGGGAAACCCCGAGTTACATTTTGGGGGAGCAAAGGTAGAAGAGAATCTTGAGTTATCTTGAGTTACATTTGGAATAGAAGATAGGACTCGATATTCAGACCAGGATGCAAAAAACTACAACCAACCATGCACACATAGGGGTTTATAGGCCATAACCACGCTACACATCCACCATCAAAACCGTTTTAGGGCAACGCATATGGATTGCATATATATACCATATCATATATGTATATAGGGATTGTGGTGTTTAATCAGATATGCACATTAACCAGTTAAATTATTCACATCGCATGCAATAAATAAATGGCAAGAAACCAAAATCTGATCATATCGATTAATCATAAAACATAGTATGTTGAAATGGCTCTAATACCACTGTTGGGTTTTGTGGGACAGAACAGGCAGCGGAAATAAAAATTTTATCATACCCTAAAGCCATAACCAGCAGATCTCATCAACAACTATGCAATAGGAAGGATGGTTTAGCAAGATATACCTAGTCTTGAGGCTTGCTCAGTGTCAATACCTCATGTCTAGTGTGGCATTCAACCACCTAGTCTTCGATGGCATCTGTGCAGCTCCTAGTCTTGACCCGGACTGTGGTTGACGGTCGTCCTCCTGAGCAGCAGAAATCTCCTGCCTCTATAGATAGTCCACATAGACTACGGGGAACTCTAGTCATTCTAATGAATTGACTAGAAGAAGTTGTCCCCTTTTGTTGGCATACTAGTCACCGACACATTCTCCCACAACCAGTTGTTCTACATTTGTCTTTCCCTCGTTGTTCCTCCCTGGATGGGTAGAACTTGCTTGGGCTCTCTTGATTACCACGAACAGAGAAGACAACAACTTTGCAGAGCAACTGATGTTCTGAGTTGTGTTTTGAGAAGCCTCATGTACCCCTCTATTTTATAGTAGAGGGAAGGGATAGGGTTCCATGTTTGTGCGGGAGTAGAAGGATCTGGATTTTCCACAAACTATGTGCATTGCGGTAGGTGAACCGGTTGGTTCATAAATGAATCGGTCAACTGGCCAGGTGAGCCGATTGGTTCACCTAGTGAATTGGTCATTTTAGTTCCTAGACTTATCTACAATTGACTTTCTTATTTCATTTCAAATTAATGTGAACATTAATTCTTATCCCAATCAAATTGGACTTGTGAAATAGGAAACTTCTCTCACAAACTGGGAAATCCAACACTTGCTCATTTGGTCCAGATGAGCCGATCGGTTCACCAGAGTGAATCGGTCATCTTATTCACCATGAGCTGATCAGTTCACCCAGTGAACCGGTCGGTTGGTGGTCTAGGTTGTGTAGAACTTGGTCAATTCAGTTCTCATTCAATCTGACACTCTAACCAATTGGTTCAACACTTGAACTTGATTCTGAGTCAAGTCTATTGATTGAATGTTTAATTGAGTACGTAAACCCTTTAGTAATCAATCTAAACAACATTCTTGGATAAACTCATCTTCAAGGTTAATCCTATGTGTGTGACCCTATAGGTTCCATTTCACATTGGCAGTGAATGTCCATAACTTATGACTTTACAAGCAAAGAGTGGTACCTAGTCGCACATCAGTGCTACCCAAGTGAAAAGTAAAGTTGGAGAACAACTTTCAACCTGTAATCTATGATTGGTGTTACAGTGAATGTATAGTCCCTTTTTCATTGATATCTGAATTTGAACTCGAGGCATGGACTTGTCATCCTCTACGTATGTTCAATTCATGTTCCTTGAACTAGAGCAGACTATCTGAGATATTTGTAAGCTTAATATCATATATTGACTCACATGTGCACAGCCATGCATTTCTCAGTCTCACTTATCAAGTGGCCAGGATGCCATACTCCCTTAGGAGGGACAAATTCCATATCTATCACTCACAATCAAAACTCCATGTGTCAAAGTCACCCAATCATCACCTTTATAACAACTCATATTTCAGAACTGCATTTCATGATGTCAAAGTGTACCCAATGACATGTGATGAGTGCAGTGATTTCAGGTCTAAGAACCACAGTCACCACCAATACTATAAGAGATGATCCTGACTAACCAAGTGTGGTTTCCATGCATCACTCTTATGGTGGGTCTATCCGATACACTGTTCTGTAACATGTATCTATGTGCTTGGTTTGATATCATATATCATGACTGATGAGATTTTGTCATCAACCAACACACACTCTAGTTTTTTGTGTTATTGGTGTCTATGGTTATTTCCACAATAAAAACTGACTAGGGACGATAGTGAGAATGTACATACTCTTAACATCCATATGATCTCATTGTTTAAGTTACATACTTGAAGACATACATCATTGAGTATTGTCACTCTCTAAAAATCTAACATGTTATACTATTATCTCAAAATAATTAAAACATATAGATGCAAATTGCCTTTATTATTATTCAAATCATTTACAAAGTATGCCATTACAATCATAATATGACTGGCTCTGTGGGCATATATACCAACAGCCAGAACCATCTCGGGTTGAGTTTTAGGTCCTTGTGTCTCTAACCTAACAACTCTATGATCCAAAAAGTCATAGGGTACAAAGGGTAGGTACACTACACCTTAACATTATCTCACATATTCCTAGTCACCTCTTCAAAACTAGGGTTAGGATTCTATGCCAACTAATTCTAGGGCTTCTCTAGAAAACTTCACATATCTCTTGATTGTGACTTAGTTCAGGAAATCACTGAGAAAATCTGAGAAAATTTTATACATATAGTAGTATAAGTAAAATAAATTTATTTATTTTTGTCGAGAAGAAACATTGCAAAGTAAAACCAACAAGTTGGCCAAAATTCAATGTGAAAATCCAAGTCACAATATATCCATAGCAAGAACTCTTCATCCTACTACCTCCTCAACCAATCTAAATCATCAAATAAAACCTCATAGCATCAAGAGATACAAATCATAACCAATCTATATGACAGGGTAAGATATCCTAAAACCTCATCACATATTTAACATAGATCTATTCAAGGGTGATCATCTCACCTAGAGGGCAATTATGCAAGGTAAGAGTTCTAATCAAGGAGACAAAATTGAGATAGTTAGATTTTGACTACCATGGGGTCTATTACCATGATGTAAAGAAGTGAGACTACCTCTCTACTAAAAATTTGAAGAATAGAACCTCCAGTCCAAACACACCCTTTAGGTATCTTGGAGTGGGTGTAAAAATTTTAAATCTTATGTATGGTATTCAAAATAACCGAAGTGTAGCAGCGGAAGAAAATAATGACTATATTCAATTTATCAACAAGATTACACAGTATAACTTAATCTCCCACATAGGATTTACATGTATGATACAACATATGGGTATAAGATAGAGGGAAGTCTAAACCATCACAACTTTGTCTCCAAGCTTTAACTCCTTAAGATATGTCCATATCTTCATGCCATATCATCCAAATCCTTCACCTAGGGTTGGAAGCATACCCCAGCAAAAAGACAAAAATAGAAGACATCAGCAAAGGCTGGTATGTGCATACTAAAAAGTAAAATTGAGCAATATATGGAGTAAAGTACATCAAATAAAATGAAGCTTCCCATAGAAAAGAAAAGTATCACCCAAGTGGGTATCAAAAGAAATGAATCGCAACAGGACATACTTTCCATTAAAATAAATAAAAGATTGTGCCATATATACATCCACTACCATGGTGGGAAATTAAGCACATAAGAGAAAGTAGGGCACACACCCCACAATCATCATCATTATCCTACATGCATGTGAGATAATCATAACCCTAGAACAATATAAATACAAAGTCGGTCAAGTCTCATAAACTTGAAACTTGATAGAGAATGACATACTGCCAAACTCCCAATATGTAACATGGGCCAAACCTCACAAATTTGAAACATGGGTATGGGGCCACCTCCATCCTAAAAGAGCACACTGCTCGAATAGGAATTTACACATCTTCCCATAAACAAAACCAATGCAATTACACTACTCTAGTGCTACTGAATCACATAGCATGTAAAATGTAAAGGCAAGTAAAAAGTATAGTCAGATTATACCAAAGTAGACACCACATAAGTGACCAACATATACATATACCTCACAAGTGGGAAAAAGACATCACGTGTCATCATATAGAGTTCCATCATGAAGCAAGCATAAAATAAGAATCCAAAAGAATATCCATGATCACATGATCAATAACAAATAAGATAGTTCACAAGAACCATGATATCAAAAGAAAATAGTAATGTGTAGGCTAATGTCCAACCAAGAGATAGAAGAAGCATAGGTTAATTGCTCAAAAAGAATAATCGGGGATGCAAACATACATTGAGAGAGAAGATTTAGAAATTGCTCAACATAGAAATAATGTGGGATGCAATCATACCTTACTCAAGAATATAAATAGTCCAAAGTCAACCCTAGATCCAAGCCTAGATCTCCAAAGCACCTATTTATTATGTATGTGAAATTAGGGTTAGATTTACATTGATTTTATAATCCCTAAAAATCACCTTTTAATTATATGTGAATTAGGTTATCAAAACACATGCCTTGGTTTAGGCTATATTTTTATCAGTTCAAAACCTATTTTATTATATTTTTCTGACTTATATATATTTAGTTATGAATTTTACAATTTATTATCTAATTAGATTAATCCATTAATATTCACCTTTATTTGAACATTATATTTAGGTAACAAGATCAGTAAAAAAGATAGATCTCATTTTTCTCATTTTAATTACTATTTATTTACAATTTTTTTATCAGTATGAAATTAGTTATTGATTTTCTAAAATCGGCCAATAGGAAATCAAGAAAAAGCCACGTCATCGGTTAAACAGAGAGAGAGGGAGAGGGTGTGGGGCCTGAGTTGGCCCAAACAGAAACGGACAACTTAGTTGGCCACTCATCCAGGTCAGCAACAACCAAGTGCTTAAATAAGGAGATTGAAAGTGCTGAAAAGACCATATTGCCCTCAAGTGACAAACAAATGAAAGAAGGCGAACAGAAGGGTAAAGACAGGATTGCACCTGGGGCTTGGTTCCCCCCCCACAAGCTCTTCGTGAATGATAGCATAGTAGGTGGTTCATCGAGATCTAGGGAGAACCAGCTAAGGAAAACTTTGGGACCTTGCTCCTAAGGTGCCAACGACGTACCCAACGGTCCATGGCATAGGCACAATAGCCCACCATAGCCCGAGGGAGGACTCCCACCATTACCAAAGGAACTAAGAAACTAGGACAGTGAGAAAGGACCAAGGAAAAGCCAAACTGATCATAGAGGAAGAACCACCTACCAAAATCAAAGCTCAAGGTTGAGAAACATAGTGCGATGACAAACAGAAACCCACCAATTAACATGAAGATCAAAAACTAATAAAAATAGGAAAATCCATTATACCTGTAAGTCAAGTGATCAAAGGGCTCCAGAAGCTCACCCTAACCTCACAGAGTTGAAGACGGACCCGAGAAGCTACTTCCGAGGTCAGGGAGTCATTTGTTGAGCTCGACGTCGGAGGGAATTCGGAGTTGTGGAAGAGGGTTACAGAGCAATTGGAGCCAAGGGAACAACTTTGGTAGATCGTTGTGGGTTCGGGGATGATGTAGGAGGGGGTATTTATAGAGGGGTTGCGCAAGGTTAATTGCGCTAAGCACAAAATTGGGAAATAGAGGGAACAAGAAAAGTCCCTCATAGATAGGGAGATTGGGAGAAGGAAATACATAGAAAGTAGGGGTCCCAAGAAGTGGAAAGTCGAGGCAATGGTGAAAAGCAAAATAGAAAGAGATGAGAAGGAAAGAGGGAAGAGAAAATCACGTGCGAAGAATCAAGGCACTGTAGCCAGGAAATAGAAATATGACTGGAGGTAGGAGACAACTCCTCCTCTACCGAATCAAATCCAAGGACCATAAAATAGGCCAACATAAGTGGGCCGCATGACAAAATAAACTTACCCAGAAAGGAAAATGCAGACGTGACATTCAATTCATTTGATTTTTATAAAGTGATATTCATGATTTCTTTCCTTTTTATTTCTCTTCATTTAACGGTTCAAGTCTATTCCAAATTAAGTGAAAATTTGCACAGAGACTATATTTGATATGTAGATTCCCATTCCTCAATTAAAACTTTATATGCATTAATTACCCTAATCTTAGTTTCTCTTTCCTCATGCATTAGTGACATTAGAATTATCCAGATTAGGTGAAACTTCAACCTCAAGTCATATTTAAGGTGTTGGATACGAATTTGCCATCAATTTTACATGTTGAAGTTATTTGTACATTTATTTAATATTTTGAAGGTTCTGCACACTTTCTCTCTCCTGATTTTATCGTTTAATCAAACATCTTCTAAATGGGACAAACATTCACCCAGAGGCAATATTTATTATGTATATTACAAATCCAAGAGTATTTTCCTCTTTTGGAGTCATTTATTATTTTGTTTGATATTTTTGGGGAAAACTCATATCTTCTTTTCCAAATTGAATTAAATTAATTATTATTATTTGAATAATGTGACACTTAACAACCAAGGTAATTGGGACCCAAGGAACATGATTTTTAACTTAAACTTTACTTTTGGGTTTCCTTTAATGAGTTATGTCACAATTAATATTTGTGGCCATTAATATCACATTATTACTTAAGTTGTCATATTATTTCACTATTATCATTATTTCTCACCCATTTATGTTAAAATTATCACCAAAAGAGTTATGTGTGATTATTAGCACGAATTTTATATGTATTCCTTTATTTGTATTATATGGCATATTTAATGGGTCCAATATTGTCCTAAGACTAATGTGAGAACATTAGGTTATCTTAGGGTCACTTATACATGTATTATCTCATTAGGGTTATACTAACCTTATCTAGATCTATCCTCAACCTTGTTTGGCTAAGTCCAAAAAGTCAAACTTCTAGGGTAGGGTCCAAGATCCGATATGTTACAGGGCTCGAGTCTTGAATGCCTACCCTAACGTTGAGACTTGTGGTTGGACAATTACAGAAAACTTTTAGGATAAGGCTTGAGGTTTAGTTTAAGGTCTTAGTGTAGGACCCAAAAGTTATAGGTAGATACAGCACATGATTGGTATAGTTTTACGTCTTGATCCATGCCAAAAAAATATTTGAAGAAAAGTGTGTGATTGGCCCAGTTTTAGGTCATGATCCAAGTCGCAAAAGAGATTGGAAGAAAAGTGTGTGCTTGGTCTGGTTTTATCTCATGTTCCAGGACCCAAAAGGATTAGAAGATGAAGCACGTAATTGGTGTAGTTTTAGTTCATGGTCCAAGACTCAAAAGTATTGGAAGCAACCATCCACATAAGTGGTCATGGTTAAGAATGCCTAGAAGAATGTAAGGCTTTTAAACTGAGGCAAGAGCTCAACCATATGTGCTTCCACTAATCTCATGGTTTATGAATGGGTGAGGCTTTATCTGTGAAGTTAGATGTAGGTTGTACTGACATTTGAATTCCTTAGTTTCAAATGTATGGAAATATTATGGTTAGGATCAAAGTCTAGAATATTGTTCAGTCTTCTTTACTGCTTGACATTGGTTTTGTATTTTTGATAGGTCTTCAGGCTCCCTATGGAAATTGATTAATGTGATTTGCATGAAGTTAGAGTCTTGAAGTTTCTCCATGTTACATATAGGCCTTGTTGTGAGAGAATTATTCTGAGCTAACATGAGCTCATTGTAGTCGGGTTATCCTTCTATAGGGTCAATGGACTAGATGTCCTTTACCGATACAGTTGCTATTATGCGGATAGCATGCCATGTGAGGCCACATTAACTAATAGGAGGTAATCCACATTCATGGGTTGTAGATTCATCTTGAAATGTGAGTAAGGTTTTGGTGACTCAATAGTTGATGTGCCTTGTCAAACTCTTTCTCTAAAGATGTGGCAAGTGTTGATGGATCTAGATTCAAGTTAAATTGTGTCTTTGTACTAAACATTTTTTCATGTATTTTATGCCAATAATCCTCTGCCAACGGTTCCTTGACAAACTCTATTGGAAGAGATATGTTGTGGCTGTTGAAGGAGACCTTATTGATATATAAATGATTTGTGGTAGTGATGCAGAGTGAGACACTATCATTTGAGAGTTCCCTTCTACATTTAAGATGATCATGATTTGAATTATGGTGGTGGAATTTTCCTTGTGATGTTAATATGATCATGTTAGTCAGCACGAAGTATTTTTAATGTTGATTATTAGTTTTATTTTTTTATTTGACATATCGTAGTTTGTGGCTACTTATATTGTTATTCACCATGGTAGGTGTTAGAAATTGACCCTTTAAGGATTATTTAGTGTTTGCTTTTAGCTTAGGCTTTTGGTCGAAATTCACATCTTCTAGACTTAGACCCCTTTGGTGAGTCAATGGCCGCCCATGTTAGTCAGGTGGCCCCTCGTGAGATGTGAGGGGTGGTCATTTAATCATTGTATCTTATATAATGGTGAATTACAATTACCATGCTCACCCTACTTTCCACTTTACAATCCTGGAGTTTAAGGTGATTTGAGACCCCAAGCCTATTTAAGCTTGCTGAAGTTCTTCTACGATTAGGTTGGTTCCTCCTTTGTGATGATCATAGCCATATGTACCACCAGGGAAAGATTCATTTTGGGTGGATGTGATGCTTGATTGTCTCTTGATTTCATACTTATATAACTCAAGTTGTGCCATGTAGATACTATTCAAGAGGCAATTCCCTAACTAGTTGGGTTAAGGCACCATGCATTAGAGATACCCCCATGGGCTCCATTCTTGACACTTTTTGATGTATACAATTTGTCACAAGCATGTATCTACTATCTACATTGTCAGGTGTCCTTTGGACTTAATTATTCATCATTTTAGGAATCTTGCATTTAAGTTTGTGGGCATTGATGTTCAAAACCATAGAATGGGAGTTTTTGACTCCCAAAAGAGAGTATTAATGATCCATTGATCTTAGATGTCATGCTTAATGAGAAATTCACCACAAGAATGTCTAACTTTGGGTCCCCTTTGGGCTTCACAATTTTAGTTCTTTGACGTAAGGATGTAAATGGGTAGGATAGGGTAGGGTAAAGGCTTATCCTTACCCTTATCCACATCAAATATGGAGGTAGCGGGTAGGGTAATTACCCTTTGCCTAAAACAATTTACCCTATTGTTTCCCACACCCTTTTCCCCACAGGGTAAATGGGTAGGGTAAGGGTGAATTGGGTAAATCAACATGAAGATAGTATAATATATTTTTGAACCAATTTTCATATGATGTTCCCTACATCAAAGACAAGACACTTTTAATGCTAGGTTTAGATAGTAATATTAATGCTTTATATATATGACAAAAATACTAATATTCAACATGATATTTTTTCTAAAGACAAGCCCTACAATTTTTAATTATATTTTTTCTTATTGATGAATGCATTTTTGGTCAAATATATGACTATAAAAGGTAGTATCATGCTACCCATTACCTATAAAAGTTTTGGGATTCACAATAGTACAAATTAAGAAAGTACGATGTTGCTTGTTAGGGGTTTAGTGGGCATTAATGCATATATTAGAATCTGAAATTATAAAACCAAACTTATACCAATGGGTAAATGGGTAAAGTAGGTAGGGTAAAGCTTGACCCATACCCTACCCTCTTTATATGTGGGTAAAGTGGGTAAAGGTTATATGGGTGGTGGGTAACAAATACACTTACCCTTACCCTACCCTACAGGGTATAGGTAGTAGGTAAATGGGTAATACCCTACCTGTTTATAGTCCTACTTTGACATAGTGAGCATTGATGCTTAAAACCTCAGGATGGGAACTTGAATTGTAGAGTAATGGGAGTTTCCTAGAAAAGGTTCCCCACTTGTGTTCCCCAGGATAAATCGTCATGGAAAATGGTGAGTCATGAAAACTATCACAACGGCTTCAAATCTCCTTATCATCCAGTCTACATGTCTTTGTTGTGCCTCGTGAGTAGGGTTGTTGTCATGCTTAAACATTATAGTTCATGTATAGAGTGAACTCTGATTTTGTTTCAGGATTTCTTGATGTAATAGGACTATCCCAACTCGCCTTTGGGGTACTCGGTTTGAGAAGACCTAGAAGAGGACATTTACTGGTATTGAGATATAATGTCATCTTGAAATTTTAGCTTTAGATGATTTCATTAATTGAGTGACTTTTATGGGTGAGAGCAGGTTTGTGAACCATTGGGCCTACACGATAATATTCATGCTCCTTCCGTCCTATGCTCCATGGTTCTACTTTGGCCCTTCTACTTCAGAGTGCACAAAGGGAGACATCCTGGTAGTTAAGTAGTTTAAGTGATTTTTTTAGTTATTTTGATTTTCTATTATTTTTTATATATATTTGAATTTTTTTTCATTTTGATTATTTTTAAATTTTGAAATTTTTTTATCTTTTTTCACTTTGATTTTTTAGTTTTTTCCTCAATTTGAATATTTTTCTTTTCCCATTTTAATGACTTCTTAAAAGAAAGAAACAATTTAATAGATCTTTTAGGATTCATGAATGGTTTAGGGACATGACTATTGTGTCTCTTAGTGCTCCATTGTAGAGCTCTAGCTCAATGAACTCTGTCACTATATTTGTTTATGTGCTACTACTATGCTCTGGCTCGAGTGGAGGCTCAATTAAATCTGGGACTGCATACGACTCTTCAATGATAGGCTCTAGAGTTAGTTTTGTGAGGGCATCCACTTAGACAAAACATGTGTTAGTTAGGTCTTGGATGTTGTTCTTGAGGGCTAGACATGAGAATGTTTTGTGTCCCTTGTTGCATGAAAGTCACAGTAAGAGTTTCTTTGTAGTTGTTTGGTAGGGGATTAGGAGGCTTCCTTATGGATGGAAATTCGACAAGATTCTTGACCAATGGGAGAACCTTACCGAGAGAGACCCATTATGGTGTGAACTTTCTATTTGGCTTCTCTGTTGATGTCTCCTCTTTGACAACGGTGGCAGCAATAGTTGCTTCTAAAAAGGTATCTCCTTTCATTATGCTTTGTCAATCAAACTGTGTGATTTTCCGGTGATGACCTTTGAAAGTGTTGATTTCTACAATCTGACCTTTATGTCTACCTGTTTCTACAAGATTTCTCTCATATTGTGATCAACAGTGTGTCAAATGTTTGAGCAAACTATAGTTGTCAATGTAGTGACTAGGCCTAGATGAGGTGGGTGACTGTTTGGTTTTGTAACTAGAGGATAGTTCCAAGGCAGCGGAGGAGGGTACATCCTCGCACTGACTGCATAAGATCTCTTTTTCTATGCTGGAATTGTAGTCTTCTAACTTTTTGTAGCTTTTGGCCTTCTTCCTTGATGAACAATGACTTCTGATTGTTCACTGATTCTTTTATCTGATCATCCTCTTGGTTTTTCCATGGAGTTATTATGTGTGTCATATATGTCTCCTATTGTTGATGCTCAGATGTAACATTCTTGTGATTGTATATCCTTGGTGGGAGTTGTACAAAATAATGTAGTTCTTCAACTTATAGGTTTTATGGTGATGATAGTTGTGCATGATCTGCAAAAGGGAACACATGTGTCTATCACTTTGGTTGACCCTTCCTAGCTTTGACCATTTGCTTTCCTCGGAACTGAAGTGCCTTTGTGACCTATGGTTCATCAACCCATCATGACCGTTGGATGGATCATGTGTTGACTTGAGCCTTTGGTTTATCATGAGAGTATTCAATCAGTGTCTTCATTACCTCACCAATGTTGGATTGTTTGTTAGTGATCATCATCTCAAGAAGATTTTTTTAAATTTGTCAGTAAGTGTTTATTTGCCTGAGACTTTCATGATGTCCTTGTCAGTGTTGAAGGTAGAATGAATGGTTGTTAGGATCAGGATACTAATGGAGAATTTTCCCCTTTCATAGCAAGGAGTTGAAAAGGGAAGAAATATGGTTGCAAACAAACTGTCTCTTGCATTAGGCAAGAGGCTTCAACATATGGCACTCATGTTTTTTGTATCACCAACATTCCTAGTAGGGTTCAATATAAATTACCCCTTGTGTGGAAGAGGGTTTCAAAAATTGTGATAGAAAAAGGTAAAATGTACCATGTGTGGAGAAGAGGACAAAAATCATGATGAAATATTAAAGTTCACCCTTTGTAGAAGGGAAGAGGGTTTTTTCAATCATATGAAGAGAGACAAGTGCCATGAAATTGAATGATACGGAAGGATTTTTCCAATCTTGTCATTAGACATGTTCAGTAGCATCATGATAAAGCATGTGGTTCACGGTTGTTGGTTGTAAAGGAAAGTTGGGATGATATCCAGGGACAAGGTGGTCACTCAAGACCAGAGGTTGTCTCTAGGGATTGATATGTGAGGTTTCTCTCTCCTCAGGGGATATTTTATGAGAGAAATAGTCATAAGGAAATGGATATGCATGGACAAGGTGACACGCTTGGGGTCATAGATTGTGGTTGGATACAGTGTCTAAGATTCCTCTCTCCTCAGGGGGGCTTTATAAAAGAAATACTGACAAGGAACAGAGGATCTAAGGACAAGGTGACTATTTTGAAGCTAGAGATTGTGGTTGAATAGGGTGTATGAGATTCCTCTCTCCTAAGGGGAGAATTTAGGAGACAAATACTTAGAAAGAAAAGAGTATCCAAGTACAAGGCAACCAGCTTGGGTTTAGAGACTATGGCTGGATATGGATGAGTAAGATTCCTCTGTCCTTCCAGAAGATCTTATGAGTCAACCACTCAAAAGGAAATGGGGTGTGTTGGTCTAGTTTTAGGTCATGGTACGGGACCCCGTGAAAATGGGTATAAGTAGGGTGATGGTCCATTTTTAGATCTTAATCCAGGACCATATAGATATGAAACTAAAAGCATGATGATGGCCTAGTTTTAGGTCATGGCCTGGGACTGTGGTGCCAGGTAGGCAAACATGGGCAAACCACATGCTATTGGGAGACATCTCAATCAATATGGAAAATCCTTTGGATCCAATGAAGTTGGTTTGTTCAGGGCATGCGTTGATATTTCAATCAAGATTATATCCATGATTGAGGGTTGAGTAGCATTACATCATAATAGTGAACCTTTATCCTACAAGGATCAAGATGAGAAGAGACCCTCAAGGATGTAGCTTTTGGTTTAACATGGGAATGTGTAGCTCAAGATCGGAGCAAATGATGTGAAGCTAGATGTGATTTGATAATGAGAGCCAACAGTTGCAGGTAAAATTTGGCAGCCTTTTGGCACAAGGCTGAATGTATGGAAACTTAATCCTTAGAAGGTCAAAGTATTCTAAAGAAATTTCCCAAAAGGGTGGCTCTTTGACTCATATTTGGTCGAAAATGAAGATTGAAGAGCATTCATAATACTTCAATAACATTTCAGAAGCCTTTTGGCGGATATCAAATGTTTCACACATGAGGGGTTTCTCATGAGAAGAAGTCACAATCGGACAGCCTTTTGACATGGATCATGTCATAAGATATTTGAAAATGTTTTCCATTTTTGTAAAGATTTTCCTTTCCTTCAGTGGAGCTTTGAAAACATTTTCCAAATTTTCCAAATTTCAGAAGATGACAAGTTTGTTGATTTTAAAAGCATTTTTCAACTTTTGTTGGTTTTTTACTTTAAAAAGAATCTTCAACTTTGTTGGGCTTTGAAAGACGGTTCAACTTTTATTGATTTTCTTCTAGAGAATATTTAAGATTATTCTTTTGAAAAAATTGTTCTTAAGTGAAAAGATGTTTCTTTCAAAATGTTGTTCTTAGAAAAGTTTTGTTATCTTTTTTCTTTATTTGAAAAGATTTTTTTTGAAAAAAAATGTTCTTTCTTTTCTTTTTTTATATTTTACTTTTGACAAATATTTTCATTTTATTAAAAGAAATGTTTTTGGAATATTTTCCTTTTCTTTTTTGGAAAATATTTTTTCTACTTTTTAAAAGAGAATTCTTTTAAAAAAAAGATTGTTGATATTTTTGTAAGAATACTGATTTTTATTGGAAAAAGATTGATCTCCTTTTTTACAAGAATGTTGATTGTTTTGGAAAGATTGTTGATCTTTTTGGGAAAAGATTATTCTTTTTTTTAAGGAAATTTTTCTTTTTCTTTGGAAAGAAGTTCAATCTAGATCATTGAATAAATATGTTGGGTGAGAATGATCATTTGAGATTGTTGGATACCATTGAAATATTTTCAAGTTTGAAAAAATCATAGATCAAAGATTTTTTATGATTGAGATCACTTAAGATCATTTGGGATCCTTTGAGATCATGTGATATCATTATTGATTGTTATTTTGATATTCTTAAGATCATGTGAGATCATGAGATAGTTGATTTGATATCGTTGTTTTGATACAATTATTGATTTGAGGTTGTTGTTGTTGCTGTTTAGATAATATTATTTTAAACATGAGGATGATAGAAAATATCAAATAATCCATGTGTGTTGATTATAATCTTAAAGCATAAGTATTTCAACAATCCTATAATTACCAAAGCATGCAACAAGGAATAAAATTGTTCAAACAACCACTAGATGCATATATAGAAGATAAGCCTCCCTTTTAACCCATGATTTTAGATGTGATTTTACGTCCTCACTCAAGTATGACCTATATAGGAGGAGTTGGTCCTTATCTTCTCATTACATGAAGGCACTCATTGTAGGCTTAACTTGAGTTCTTCAGATATAGGTACGACTCTTACTACACCTTGTGACTATAGTGATCTTAATCAATTTTGAGTGCTAGGAGAGGGGTGTCCTCGAGGCCTTTAGAGGTGTAGATTAAAGTTGTATTAGTACCTTTACTAACACCCCCATGCCACTTTTAGCGGTACAACGTCTGTGTTGGCACCCATTCTATGACACAAGGATTTGTAGGTGTGCATTGTGAAGTGTAAGTTGTTAATATCTTCTTAGGCAAGCCCACAATGATAATAAAGCATGAAAGATACATCATAAGCATATAAGGAAACAATCATGCAATTATTAAGAAATATAAGATCTTACTTATCATGAAGACCTCTCTCATCCTTCTCTCTCTTTCCATATTATTTTTTATAATTTTAAAAAATAAAAATACATAAAATAGGAAATAGGAGAAAAAAGAAGGAAAGCAGAGGCTAACCCTAGAAGTGGAGTCAAAGAAAACCTTGGAATGGAAGTGGAGGCTAAACCTAAAAGCAGTGATCATTAAAAAAATGTGTCATACTGTCACAACAAAAAAAAAGATATTATCAAAGAAATATCCCCTTTTATGGTGGTAGCATAGAGAATTCCATATGCTTCACTGATTGGAAAAAATACACCAATAAAGAAAAAAATTGCTTGAAATGAAAAAAACTAAGATTTTTTTGTGATGGATTCTGCTAATCCATTATTGAGAAAAGAAGAACCCTGGATTTCATAGAAAAATTGAAAGAACAAAAAAAACTGGATGGAATAACATAAACTTAATTAGATGATAACATGTGAGATGATAACAAAACAAAAATGCAACTTAGATCATCTGACTATCCCCAACAGAGTTGTCAAACGATTGTACCATGTCCAAAAAATCCAATTATCATGTAATCGTGGAACAATGGAAAAACTAAAGATAACGATATTGATAAAGATCAGAGTCATCATCCACATTTATTCGTACAACAAAGAAAATTAAAGGTTGGTGTTTAAATCAGTAGGCAAATATGAAAAAAAATTGACTCCACCCAAAGGAGGATAAGAAAGACATGAATGATTTTAGAGATCGGACTCAACAATCATGTTACAAGTAGGGAAGGTGTTACAACCCCCATCTCACTCGATAACTGTATTGCAACTTATTCAGACATATCGAATGAAAAATACAACGATAGAGATTATTGTTAAAGAAAAAACAGAAAACATAATAAAGAAAAGTATAATTAAGTTGGAAATCCTTCTGGGTTGGATATGGTCATGGTTTTCCCATCATAACATTAAAGGCCCTAATTGTTTTAGGTGTCTTGTGGTCATAGTTTCCGCAAGACCTCCCACGATGGAGATTCATCACTAGTAGTTGGGACTGATTTGTAGGAAGTAGAGAGAGGCGAGAGAGATTTATTGCATCAAGATCTTAGATCTTTAAAATGATGTACAGTTCTCAGCAGATATGGATCAAATAACAACAATAATGAATGTAAAAAAGGAGTAGTTGTTATCGTTGAGCATTCTACTGACTTTAGCAGTACAATTCGTGTTAGAGGAAGGATCCTTTGATCACATGCAAAAAGTAAAATAGGAAGTATCTCTCTCTCTAGCTTTAGAAGAGACAAAAGGGGAATACAATGGATATGGGAACTACTAATAGGTGGTAGGGTTCATGGTTTCCAAAAGGAAGGTTTTGAAAGAGGCGACAGATTATGTCGATGCATAGTGAGGTGTGATCCACAGATCAAGACAACCCACCATGTGTCACAGGTGAATTACTCTGATATGTCAAGTGGCCTGGACTAGACAATAACCAATTTTATATTTTATGGATATTTTTTCTAAAATGTTCTAAAGAAAATTATGGATAAGATGGGTTCTGAACAAAAATCAAGAAGGAGATAGAAAAGGCATTTTCATGGTTATCCTTTATTATTATCCAAAAGATATGTTGTTTGTGTTTTCCTCATCATGTCATTCAGGGACGGCTAAAGGCAACTAAATTATCATGGGGAAAAAAGAATTTTTATTCAAGGATATTCAACTAAGAAATTTATGAAAAAGTATTATAAATAGAAGAATTTATGGCAAATTATAATTCAGTCCAAATAATAGATTTTTTTTACAGAATGCACCAAACTGGGAAAAGGTGGGAAAAATGAATGGATAAAAATAGGCAAAAATGTGAGAAAATATGAAAAAATGATGAAAAGAATAAGATGTGGAATTTTTCAGTATGTATATCAATTTTGGAATGCAACCATGTCAAGCAGATTGTGCGGTTGTTATTTTGAATTATTGGACCTTGCCCTCTCCAACTGGAAAAAAATATCATGTAAGATCATCCTGACAATTTTTATAGTTTGATTTCTTGAGCATTATATCTAGTAATTGGTATGCATACTTCGATAAATAAGTTGCATGCTTTCCCTTTTAAATATTTGTTTGGTTGTCTAGATTGGGTTGGTTATTTCATTTTCAATAAGTAATGAGTAGATCCTCTCTTGGGTTCCACTCATTATGTAAATAAATAGATAAATATATATAACATTGTACTCAAGTTCCAAATATTATTTTCTTCTTATATATATCCTTATAGTGGTATTATATTGTATGTTCTTCTCAAGTATCAACATTTTCATTTATATCCTCACTTATGACAATTCAGCACTAAGCATTGCCAACTTCGTGTCTCCTGAGCATGTGTGAAACAACTATCTCTTACAATGATCCCAAAAAGTTGATTTCACTAGTAATCAAGAACTAAGTGGATTCCTTGAAAACATTACCTAGACTATTAAACCCTCATAATCCTATAGTTCTTGAAAACACACACTATTCATACATGTGGTTAGTTATGAGTTAAATATCTCCAATAGTATAAAATCAAGTTGTGATTCAACACTACTCGTGACAGTTGGGACTCCCTCCATGTATCACAAGCTCATAGATACATCTTAGATGTCATTTATGCTCATTCAAAAGCTTCAACAATTCCAATAGGCTTTCACTAATTACCTTCAATGTCAACTATATGAGTTCAAAAAATCTATATTGACATCTTCGTGATAGATAAAAAGTTATTAGACCACAAAAAGTATTTTACCTCCTCAAAGACCTTTAAATTATTATCTCCCCTTAACCTCTTTTCCTCGACTTTGAAATATAAGAAACCTTTCACATCTTTTTCCACTCCCAGCCTCAATATGGCAAGGGCCTCCTACAATAAGATGACATGTTATCACACAAATCTTTTATCAAACATAGACTACCAAAACCATTATGTTCATGTGGTTCCTTCTGAGTTACAACACTCTTATATGGTTTAGTCAATCCCTTTGGTACCAAATTGCAACCCACAACTCCTAGAAACAACTACTCATCATCCAAGAGTCCATCCCACTTGTTGACCAAATGACGACTCAAGCTAAGCAAAAGCATCCATTAGCAAGTAACAAAAATAATTGATAACTTGTTGTGAGACATAAAGTCATATGAATAATAATAAATCAAAACTATCACACATTCTCATTCTTGAATCCACATGCAAGTAAAAGCATATAATATATCGCATAATTTTTTCGAACATATACCATATATACATGTGTATACATATCATAACATATAAAAAATTCACTATGTTAAATAATAAAATCCTAATTCTATGAAATGAAAAATAATGAGCTCACTAGTTAAAACAACCAAATGATGCCAAAATATACAATAGTATTCCATAAAGTAAAAGACTGCACCTATATTTTACCAATAATGTGTTTTTTTGTTCTAAACCTAGCATTAATACATATTTGATCATGACTATGTCTTGAATCCACCGCACCATTTAATGACATTTGGAGCAATGAAGTGGAAAATATTTCATACAATTTTTATGGTTCCCGTGTGTATGTAAGAATTAATAATGCAAAGAAAGATTAAACTCTAGTTATAGGTGAGCTAGCATTAACTTATATGCCTAATTATTATAGTGATGGACCTAAGTATTGAAATCAATTACTAAGTCAAGTATATAATTTAATTAAATTAATATTAATATGTTACCTAAAAATTAATCAAATATTTATATAGTGTATGATACATGGTACATACTTCACTAGTATAGAATACAACTTGATAAGTCGTATAGTGCATGATTGAGGTTAGACGTTCCTAAATATATATTGAGGGTTGAAATATGTCTAAAATACATAATTAGATATTATGGATATTTAATATAATTTTGGATAACCCTTTGATGGTAAAATTGAGTAAAATAATGCATTTCATGCAAAGAGAATATATGCAACATGTGTAATTGAGAGAAAATCCTAAATCAAGCACATTTATCAAATGTTTGAATAGAAAAAAGAATTATGATAGAATATATATGGACAATATTCAACACATGTAATATACTTTAGCACCTTCCTGGTTCCATAATGAACCTAAAGACTTTAGGGTTCCCTATGTCTTGTGGTCTCTAGAATTATAGCAAACCTCGACTACATTCCTCTCTATATTTCCCTTTCTAAAAAGTTTCCCAACCACTCTAAACCTCCTCCATAAGTATCATCTCTACAGTATCCATGCCACCTTCCACAACAAATCTCAAACACCCTTGGATCTATCGATTCATAACCCATGTCCTAAACTTGCCTATCTAATAGCATAAGGTTGACTTCTACCACACACCATGCGCTATCACAACCATTTTGGGTATCCAAATTTGGTGGTTCTTATCTTCCAAAGCTATTGTCATTAATAATTTCCTCAACAAATGTGATATTTTTTGTTTCCCTCATGTCACAATTTTTTTATTTTGATTATAACATGGAATCCTTGTGTCTTGGTTGCAAATCTAGGTCATTCTTTGCATTTGTAAGTTAGTTAGTACCCACTACCCCCCTCACATGCTTGAATCCCAGACATAATTTATCACATCACCTTTGGAGGTTCCACTTTTAATTTCTAGATCGTCTAAGAAAGAGAATCTTCTCTTAGCCTCCAGTATTGCATGACGGAGGCACAATTGTATCCATGTATTTAGGTCAAGTATTACTAGTGTGAACCTTGTCTCCTAACTCCAGTAGCAATGCACCTCATGAAATGACGGGAAGGAGAAATCATGGAGTCAATTTCAAAATATTTCCCTCATGATTAATTTAAATATGTCACATGAAGCATGGGTATTTTGGTTATTTGCATATAACATATAGCTTGTGGCAGATTTTATCTCTAATATTTTGTTGGTTGACATATCTAGAGGCTAAAGTCTAGAGTTTGATGCAAAGAGCATGAAGTCTTTTACCATAGTATTTTGTATCTTATTTCCAATAAATGTATTTATTTTCCAACTTTAATGAATAAATAGTCGATGTTCATAATATATATGTTAAATATGGCATGAAATACTAAAAAATCATCTATCTAACCATGTAATCTTCATAACTTAGTTAGATTTTAATAAATATTTCTAGATTTTATACAATACTTGAAATTAACTCAATTAATCATCCACTTAACTTAGGTTCAAACCAATCTTCCATTGAATCTAGCTTGATACCATATCAAGCATTATGCACTTGCATGTGGATATATTTTGGGAAACTTGTTCCTCATTCATGTATGTCTAAATATATTCTTCTTGGTATCCATTTGACCTCTATTAAATAATGTTTCTTAAAACTTGACTCCAAACTACTTATGATTTATTTTAGATATCATTTGTTGTATCATGTTATTATATCATCTTCTTGCATCTCTATTCAGATGATCGATCCACATATGCAGGTCATGACTTATACTTTACTTACCTCTACTATGAAGCATCTTTTACTTCATTAGTTGCTAGAGTAATATAATTTGTGTGCCAACTTTGAATATATTTTGTGATGACGTTTATTTTCTCATACCCATGTCTTTATTCCCACACTTTATAATAAGTGAATGGCTATGTTCCACAATACAAGGAGTTTGGTTAATAAGTGAATGGCTATGTTCCACAATACAAGGAGTTTGGTTAAGTGGAATTCTCTATCACGCATTGCTTTATGTTTACTACCACCATAGTTTCTTTTTTTTCTAATTTTACATTTATTATTGTGCATGTTGGTTTTGAGGGGTCTATTCTCTGAATTATTGTGTTCTTGTAGCATGTTCTGTTACGTGGAAAATACAATATAATTAGAATATAGTGTTTCATTATCTTTTTTATATTAATGATGGGTCCATTCTAGGTAGTGTTGTGAATGGACCCACCCTCATAAAGTAAATTCATGATGGCATGACGCTCACGTGTGATTTATTGTATTAATGTTGTATGCATGAACCTCAATTATGTCTCTTGTCTGCTTGATGAAGAATGTACATCTTGATGTCATATTATACATCCTTGAGATGTTATTGATGGTTGTACAGTATAGAGTCATCGTGTGATGATCGTAATGGTATACTTTAATTATGATTTGATTAACATTAAGATAATAAATAAATATAATAATGTTTTAAAGATGTTTTATTAGATGACGTACGATTTAGGTTGAAGATCTGAATATGAGATCATATGTATATATGTCATATTTGGTTCACAAGATTCTAAGGATAATATTCTGATAATAGTAAAGAGTATAAAGTGATATTTGCTTGTCCAAAATGAAAACATGACTTCAGTCCCCCTGAAATAAAGTTCCAATAGGGAAGGACTTTCCTATTCTGGTTATTTTTTTGTTAGAAGTTCAATATTTTATATTCATATTAAAATCTAACGTCACAGCAGTAGAATTAGATTGCAAGTTGGAAGATAGTGCTTCGTATTTATATTGGTACAAGAAGTACCATAAACACGTATAATATGCACATATATATTGAAGAATCAAAGGAAAGAATGCATAGAGTTTGCACCTCATAACAAGCCCTAAATAACTAGTACTTGAAGAACAAATTTAGTAAGGTGGTAGACTAGACTGTTTTTCTTCTGTGTCTTCCAAGATATGTTCTCATGAGTAAGAGCCTCAGTAGATGCCTTCATTACAAATATGATCTAAATGTGTGAACCGATGCTTGGAGCTATGATCATAGCACATGCATCAGCTATGAGAAGATATAATATCATAATACCAGTCCTTGATATTTGTATGTATATATTCAATAGAGATATTATGGTTTTCAAATTGACTTTTGTTTCTTTCCTTCCATATAGTCCAGTAGATATAGCAATCTCGGGTGGGTGGTTTAGTGTAAAGTGGGTTGTTCGCTATAACTATGTGAAATCTTTTGATGCAAGTGTGTGATGATGTTGTTTATAGGGATGTAGTGATTCCAGATGTTTTGTGCCAAAAAGTAAAGAATAAGGACATGCTCAGTGTTGTCTTGATTAATCAACACATTAGGAATATGGTGGAACCCTAAAAGCCTTTATTCATCAAAACAAATTCCAATCATATTTTGTTGTGTCCAATTAGACAAGTAAGAACGTGTATCTAAGGTAGATAGTTGATTTTCCACAATATATATGATCATAGATAGAGATGATTTTGGATGTTTCGTGCCATACACTTAACACCATACCCTGATCTCCTACACCCTCCAACCCTGATGCCCGACTATTAGTTTCTACCACATTTTATACCTTCTTCTTTCTCTCTTCTCTTTCTTATTCATGAAGGTTCCTCTTCATACCTACCTTGAACCCCCTTTTGAAAAGATATAGAGGGGGGTGAATAGAGATTTTGGTAGATTTTAAAGCAAATTAAAATACTTAGCTCACAAAATGAGAGATAAGCAAGCAACTAGAAAATCCCATAGAGATCTAGAGTGGTTCTGTCAAAATACGTCAGTCCACTGTCTAGTTGTTTCCAACTAGGATTTCTAAATTGTGTATTTTATTCCTTTTATATATGATACATAATACACAAAAATTTACCAATGTCTTTTGTGGGAAAAAGACTAATCCTATTTTTCATCTCAAGGAGAACTTCCACATGCTTTGATGGGCCATGGAAGGTCACCCTCTTCACCTCTTCTTTGACGGATGATGAAGAGCATTGTTGCTTCACCTCTTCTTTAACGGCCAGCAGAAGAGCACCAAGTTGAGAAGACTCCTTCTCACAGGTTCTTGGACAGACTTCACTCCAAGAAGTAGTCTAAGAGTAGTATTCCAAAGTAGAAGTGGGTTGCAGAGATGGAAAATAAAATATAGCTCACAAAATTTATAATTAATTTCTATTGGACAAATGATGATGATCCACTCCACAATAGGTTTAGGCAAGGTTGTATTTGGTGGAGAAGGATTCCAGTATAGAGCTAAGGCTTCATCTAGTTGGATGAAAACTTGAAGTGTAGGGCCTAAGCTCTTGGAGAAAGGTTGCAAGTAGTATGCTCAAGTATGTGAATCAATGTGTATGCAATTCATGTCTCTAAGTGTCCTAATACCACTTCTAGTTATACAAAATGCATGCAACTAGTTAGGATACGTGTGGGAAGTGTCTAGAGTGTTCTAGGATGTTAACTAGCCTTTTTAGAATATAATTAATCAAGTTATAAGGGTTAATTTGATCATTAACAAAATAATTTCCAGAACCTTTCTCGGTCCACAATATTGTCGACTGGAAGAGTCTCACTCGACAAACTCATCAACGGACAGGAATCACGGTCCAAAATATCACCAACCAGGAAGTTTCATGGTCTCCAATGGCTACGTGTCATTCTATATCCCCGGTCAACTAGGCACAACGACTCTTTGTTGGTCAAATTTTTCTTTGACCAACATTCTTGGTTGACAATATTGTCGATCGAGAATGACTCAAAGCATAAGATATACAAATCTATTTTTCAGTCATCTGAGTCTTCGACCGAGTGTGTCTCGATCAACAATTTTGTTGAGTGATAAGGACTTTGTGCTAAGATTTGCAATGTATGCGAGATCCTATTTTAATGACTCGTATGAAACCTATCAACCCTAAAGTCTTCATGTGAGTGTAGGATAGGGTTTTGGATAGGTTTTGTAGGATCATCATTTGTCCTTACATCATGTCTATCAAGTTGTACAAAAACACGCATGTACAAACTAATACATAAATACATGGTATAACTTGATTTGTAGATATCCAATAATATATATTTGCAGGGTCTTTGTAATTGGATCTTGACTTAATTCCTTGATCACCTAAAATACTTAAAGCACATTTTTGTAACATAATTTAGGAAATGTTTGCATCATCGGAATATGAGTGTGGCGTATTAGAAATCCAACAATCTCACCCTTTTTTATGATGACAGATATATCCATAAGATAAACTGGAAGTATCCAATTTAGAACATCATATCTTTGAATATATATATATATATATATATTGATAGACAACTTATCTCATGGGTATTCTCCCCCTTTTTTCGAACTCAAAAAGGGTCACCAGTGCTCCCCCTCAAGGATACACTCCCCCTCAATAATATAGTCATTTTGGAGAGGGAAAAGTTTATGCCCAAATGTACTAATCGAGAGAGAATGCTAACTGATCAGAAAAATCATTAAACAAAAATAGTCATTAATCTCATTAAGGCATATTCAAAAAGCCATATTTGATCAAGGAACAAAAAATAGATTGTCTTATTTCCAATGAAAGGAATGTTAAGTCCTTCATGATAATAAAAAAAACCATTAAATAAGATACTCTAGATCAATGGTAAGGAATGTTAAGTCCACCATGACATAGAGATTCAATGGAAAATCAAAAGATAAAATTGAAACTAATTTCTCAATCACTTTCAAGGGATGTTAAGCCCAGAAATTGATTAAAGAGTCCATTAAGCACAAAATTGAGGTCAACAAAAGAGTTTCTAGACCAAATATAAGGGATGTTAATCCCACGTTGGTGTAGAGAAGCCATTAAGTGCCATAAAATAGTTCTTACAAGAATCTATAAACCAAGTATCAAAGGATGTTAAGCCTTTGTTGATGTAGAGAATCATTTAAGAGCAAAGAGATATGCAAGTTATATTCAAAGAGTTTGATCTCCCCCTTAATCTCATAACAAATAAAAGAGCTCAAACACAAGAAAATGGTTAAAAATACATCCATTGAAGATCCCAACTTTGTGATAAGGCACTCATATCAGATCAAGAAAAAACCAAATCTGTAAATCAAGTATAGAAAATTTTGAATGAATTTTATTACTAAAAATATTTCAGTCGAGAATAGGCTTTCGTTCAAGAATATGTTTGACCAAGAAGTAACTTGGTGGAAGTTTTGGTCGATAGGCAAACATTTTGTAAATATAAATAAAAGAATTATATGTCCCCCTTTGTTATCTCAAAATATAGAAGTAATAGATAAGAATGACTCCTCCTTTGTGGGATACTTCCCCAGATTATAATGATGAATATGATGTAAATGCAATGAACATGAATGTGATGGCATTTATTAAGATCAAAATGATTTGCAAATAAGGATCATGATTTTTTCTTATATAGAGAGGTACCCAAATCATTTTCTAAGCATTTGGGACATTATATTCTAAAACCATTCTCTATTCTATTTTGAAATTACATGTCAGTGCATAAAGTATAAATCTTATGGAAGCAAGACATGTTTCATGATTAATGCAATTGATGAGATCATGTTAAGGAATATAGTCTAGTTCGTGAGTATTAACAAGTTATTCAAGTGTCAATTTTTAGATATAATGATCTAGTTCAAGCAATAATATTGCTCACCCTAATAATGTTTCTTCTTTAAGAATGTCATATAAGTTATATTAAAGAAGGGTCGCCATTATCTAGAGTCATAGAAATCTCATCCTTAATTGATTCCATGATAATGCCAAATAAGAGTAAAATTATTGAAAACATCATAGATTAAAGAAGGGTATGCTATGCTTGATAAGATCAAGACAGTAGTCGACATCAGGGTCAAGTATTCTAAAATAAGCTTCATCATAATATTGGAGAAGAGTATTCCAAGTCAAAGCATTTGAAGTCATCAAGGCATATGGTACAAGAGAAGTAAGATCTTGAGAAAAGTCGAAGTTTAGTTTGTATAAAGGGATGCTCCTAGGGTAAAGATTTAGAAGGATAGTTATCTGGGGCATTTGGTGTTAAGGATTGCATGAGTTCATTGATATATGCCATTGCATGATGTTGATAATTCATATGTTTTCCAAGTTGATAGGTAACATGTTTGAAGTAGAACAAGTCATTGTCATGAGTGCAGGACAAAAGCAGAGAGATAGCTTCCTGATATATACCCTCTTCATTTCTACCCCTTTTGTGCATAAAGTCAATCACCATTTTATCCACTATATTTTGGGTTATTCTTTGGGTACGCCTATCAGGGGTATAACCTGGGTCAACTAGGTGTTTTCCAATATAATTTCAAATGAATTCTCAAACAAAGTCGACATAGGATGGACTACTAGAGAAATCAACCTTATTACAAAGGATAAAAAGAATGAAGTTGACATGATTGTGGTTAAGAATTGCATATA
The DNA here is from genome assembly GCA_963693085.1 of Alisma plantago-aquatica. Classification (NCBI taxonomy): domain Eukaryota; kingdom Viridiplantae; phylum Streptophyta; class Magnoliopsida; order Alismatales; family Alismataceae; genus Alisma; species Alisma plantago-aquatica. Next base: position 422,578,948 of record OY856411.1, read on the forward strand.
CAAGGAGCATTCTAAAGTGTGTAATTTCTATTTTTGTTTGCTCTAAGAAGAACATTATGGCTAAAAATGAGATTAAATTCCTTAGCTTCAGGAGTTAGGGCAGTGTCATAATAGATACCTATTTATTCTTGAGGTAATGCACTAGGGACAAATATGGTTTACAAAATCATTTTGATTGATGTCAAGTAAAGTGTAGATGATTTCTTCATCAAAATTAAAGTTATGATAATTTATCATGAAGGAGAAGGTGCTTTTCTTTTAATGTGCGGACTGAAATTGGATAAGAAGGTGATTTTGTATAACATAGATGATATGTACAAATCTAGCATTATCTAAGTCAAAGGATTTTTTAAAGTGAGTCATTTGTAGTGGCTTTATATTAATTTTTTTATGGTTCATCGGTTGAACTTGTTTTTCAACTGAGAAGTTTCTCAGTTGAAGTATTATCAATCAAGATCAATTTTGGAAAATACCAACATTGTATTTTAGAATTTCATGCAAGATATATAAATGACTCTTTGTTTAAGTATATGATATGCTAATAAACATTAAATAAGGTTGAGATAATACATAGATGTATCTTTCAAGACTAAGCATATGTCAAATCTCAACATTTTTATGTTCCCCTCTTTGTTTTAAGTTGGAGATTTTGGGATCAAGAATGTGGTTTTATCCTTCTTCTTGATTCATATAATTTCCAAAGATAAAATTCCTCTTAATAATTTCATGACTATTATCGTGATCGTATTTCTACTATTTGAGAGTTCATCCAAAGATAAGTTCGACTTAACACTTTCTTTAGTAAGAATGCAAGTGTTGTATAGCAATATCTTTCTTAAAGTATAGAGATTTCAATTATAATCTTCTTGATGAATAATTTTATGATTTGCATGTGTAACAAAAAGAGTTAAATTATCAATATAGGTCATTTTTTAAGTTAAAACTTGATTTAGAAAAGATTTTTCAATCTCTTTTTGTATCATTTTGTTACTTAATTCAAGAAATCAAGTATTCTAGACAATATATTTTACATTTTAATTTTGAATTAATTTCATCAAGTAAATTGATAACCGATTGAAGTTAAGATATATTCTTGTAATAATTTGTATTTTCAAATTAGATTTTTTACTGTCTGATATTCGGTTAAGAAACTTTTCAACTGACATGTTTTTTAGTCAAGAAGTTTTCGATCGAGAGAAGGTTCTAGAGAAACTAGAATTTCAATTTAATGAATTAACCAATTCAATTATTTTTAGGTAAATTACATGCACAAGTTTCTTAAATAAAGTTGAGATAAGATGTGAATATATCAAGTTAAGCATAGGCTAAATGTCAACAAATTTCCATTTAATTCTAAGTTGTGGATTTTTCTAACTTTCTATTTTTCTTCTTGAAAGGACACGTATAGTATTTGATTTTTCCAAAATCAAAGCATGATACATTATTAATGTATATACATACATTTTACCTGTCAAAACTAAGATTCTTCTTCTTCTTGACACGTTTATGAATGTAGTCATATCCAGGATTGTGTAACATGTTTCTTCTATTAGTAAGTTTGTCTAAAGACAACATCAACTCATCATTACTTTTAGTAAATATTTGACATTGTCTACCTAGACTTGTATCAATCATACAAGTTTTGTCATTTAAATCAAAATTGTTATAATGAGTGAAAAGGGGAGGTTTTTTTCCTTTAATGTGAAGACTTGATCTTGACAAGAAGTGTTTATAGAGATAAGATCATATTTTGATATGAGAGAAAGAGATACCTTAGCCTCAATATTTTTACCTCCATGTGCATGTGCTTCTACATGTTCTCCTTATTCTTCATTGTTACTTTCTTCATGTTGAGAAAGGAGGCAGTCATCTTCACTTTCTCCAATTATATACTTCCCTAAGGCACTCAAATTATTTGTTACAAAAAAGCTAGAATGTTTTTTATTTAGACATATTAATTTTAGTAGTCTTGTTTTGTAAAGATACTTCATGTGCAATCGAGACATTTTTCCATATTTCATATGCGGTTTCAAAAGAGGATACTTTATTGAATTCTTCAAGTAATAAATATGAATATAAAATGCTTACAACTTTTGCATTGAGCGTAGATTTTCTTACCGTTGGCTCATTTCATTCTTCAAATTCTGATGTAGGAGGTTCATATGGGTGGATGACCATATTCTAAAGATTTACATCAATACCTTGAATATATAATTGCATATATTGCTTCTATTGCTCGTATTTGGATCCATCAAGGACTACTGATGATTCTTCATGGTTGATGTTGTTAGTCACTCCACTCCCATTACTTCAAGACCGGTGAAGGCTTCTTTGAAGACCTACTTTGATACCAAATGAAAAGATCTAGAGGGGGTTGAATAGAGATTTTGGTAGATTTTAAAGTAAATTAAAACACTTAGCTCACAAAATGAGAGAGGAGCAAGCAACCACAAAAGGGCACGGAGACTTAGAGTGATCCCGTCAAAAGATGTTAGCCCTCTACCTAGTTTTTACCAACTAGGATTTCTAAATTGTGTATTTTATTTATTTTATATACTAATGCATAATACACAAAAATTTATTGATATTTTTGTGGCACAAAGACTAACCTTCCTTTTCAGCTCAAGGAGAACTCCCACCTTCTTTGACGGGCCGCAGAAGGTCACCCTCTTCACCTCTTCTTTGATAGACACGAAAGAGCACCATCGCCTCACCTCTTCTTTAACAGCCAGTAGAAGAGCACCAAGTTGAGAAGACTCCTTCTCAGGGGTTCTTGGATAGCCTTGACTCCAAGAAGCAATCCAAGAGCAGTACACCAAAGTAGAAGTAGGTTGGAGAGATGGAAAATACAATGCAGATCACAAGATTTACAATTAATCTCTATTGGACAAGTGATGATGATCCACTCCACAAAAGGTTTAAGCAAGGTTGTATTTGGTGGAGAAGGATTCTAGTATAGAGCTAAGGCTTGGTGTAGCTAGATGAAAACTTCAAGTGTAGGGCCTAAGCTCTTTGAGAAAGATCGCAAGTATTTGATCAAGTATGTGAATCAATGTGTATGAAATGATATGTGCAATTCATGTCTCTAAGTGTCCTAAGATCACTCATATTTATAAGAAATGTATGCAAGTGGTTAGGGTACTTGTGGAAAGTGTCTAGAGTATTCTAGGATGTTAACTAGCCATTAGAATATAGTTATTAAAGTTACAATGGTTAGTTTGATCATTAACAAAATAGTTTCCAAAACCTTCCTAGATCCACAATATTGTCCGCCAGAAGAGTCTCAGTCGACAAACTCATCGATTGGGAGGAGTCTCGGTCCACAATATTGTTGACCAGGCAGTGTGTTGGGCTCCAACAGCTATGTGTTGGTCTATATCCTCGGTCAACTAAACACAACGGCTCTTTGTCAGTTGAACTTTTCTTCGACCAACTTTTCACAAGGACTAATTTAAAGGCCAAGATATAGTTTTCATCATATATTATCCACATTAGCATATGTTTAAAGATCAACCTAAAGGGGTCCATAAATATCACATATTATGTAACTTTTCATATCGTCAAGTTGCAATAGAGTTCAAGTTTGCAAAAAATTGATTCATGTCTCAAGAATGCATGAAATATTGTTGATCTAGAGTTATTATAAAGATTCAAGGGTCATGACATCATAGTGGTGCACAAAGTCCATGATTTTAGTAAAAAGATCATTTTAAGTAACATCAGAGGCACATTTCATAAAATTGAGTCATTAAAATGGCTAAGCATGATAAAGTTCTATTTATACATAAGAAAATATTGCATTGAACTTTTTTGTAACAGCAACAGGAGTTGGTGCCACCAACAAGTGTGTTGGTTGTTAGAGATATGTAAATGAAGATCGCATTAGCATTGACATGTTGTAGATGTTTTTTTTCTTTTGAGGTCTTTGACATCACTACCAATGTTATATAGAACCTATATGGTTACATGCAATAAGGATGCTTAAGGGAAAGAATCCAGTAGATCAAGCAGATGGCTAGACCAATTAACAGGTTGATTGCCATTTTAGAGAAGTAACTAGTCAATCGATTGGATCTCCTAGTTGATTGATTGGTCATAGTGACTAGGAAAGAAGTAAAAGGAACTTTGATTGGGAATCAAAATGGTCAATTGAGTCAGATCAGGCCATGTATAAGATAGCCTCTCGATCAAATGGATGTCCTATTTGATCAACTGGGTGTCCTAGTTGATTGACCAGAACCCTATTTAACTTTTCCTAGTTTGATTCTGTTTGTGAGTTGTGAATATAAATGATTGAATTCAATATCATGATCTCCTATATATAGGGGTGGATGTCTAAGGGGTTAGATACACATTGAGATACTAGTTTCCTTTGATTCCTCTTGGAAAGAGAGAAACTCATCCGAAAGACAACATCTATGATAGAAGAGGAGCAAGAGTGATGTTAGCACATCATGACATATGTTCTGCTTCCTCTTGGTGACCAAGTTTTTTCATGGAAAATGTAAAGACCAAGACATATTGTGTGGAGGCTTGGAGGATGAGTTCCATATCCAAAACAAAGACTAGTTCTACAAGGTATTGTTGTAAGGAGGTTGATTGAGCTATTGCATGATGACTTTGGATCCATATCCAAAAGTGCAGAATCAATATTGACATAAGACATGTCTATTTTTTAGACAACTAGTCTGCACTAAGGAGTAGTGGCATCCTTCTAAGTCTCTAATATATAAATGTTTTATAGCTCGGACAGATCTGTTGGATAAGGGATTCAGTTGGAAAATTGTTGCTTTGCATTGTGCCTCCTTTCCATAAAACCCTTTAGTGATGTCAAAGTCGATGTCATACGCATTTACATTGATTTGGGTTTTAAAATTCATTTTTTTGCTGAAGAAACTTTAGGCGGTAAGTATCCTCTTGAATCTCCTACTATCATATATGACATGATATATGATGCAATTGAAATCATTCTATTTGGTAGATGTGTATATGGAAACTAGGTCATTGTGGTGATTTCTTGTGATTTGAAACATTTAAATTTGTGGTTTTGATGCTTGATTAGACAATGTAACATGTATGTGGCCTACTTGCCATGTCCCTCTCTCTACTTGTTCATGTACATTATAATTCATACAATTAGAATAGGATGATGACATGACATCACCAGAGGACCATGGGGAAGAGAAGGGCATTATTATAATCTCACACTAGAGAGGAAGTCTTTGGAGGGTTCATGATGAAGATGAGGCAACGATTCCAACAACCACTAAATATATACCAAAATTAGGGATTTCACACGATTGAATGGCCTGTCGGCTGATCGACTAGAAAAAAGAAACATGGAAATGTAGAACTAGGTTCACATAAGATGTGAATCATTTGGTTGTTTATTTTCAACTCTTTTTTACTCAAGATGTTGTACTAGTTTTCATGTCATATTTTATCAGTTGTAGTGATTTCTATAGTATATGATATGTATAAGAATGTATATGTAATTGTGATCAGATAAATATAAATATTATATGAAATGTATCAATACAATATTGATTTAAGATGCCTTCCATTGTGTATCACACATGAAAACCTCAACTGATTTCATGGGCATGACAAAGCATGGTACGCCATTTATCTTGGGGAAGCATGATAATAAGTATGTGGGTCTACCAAGGTAAGGTGCATAGCTTATTGTATTAGTCTTTAGGTACAACTTATCTATGGTGGTCTTAAGAGGATTACACAACTAGAGGCATAAAGATGGAATATATCTTAGAAGATTATTTCTGTCAAGCGTTTGTGCTACCATATATCCAAGAGTTGCATATTATGCAACTGGTAATTGTTACCAACCTATAGTTAACTTGGGGGCGATCAACCAAAGTTGATGCATGACCTAATGAAAAATGGATCTTGACCGCTAGAAGATTGCTCGTTGTAATCTTTTGATTCAATATTAAGGGCTATTATTTGATCAAAATTGTGGTATCATTATTAATTAAATGACAAATTGATATCTTCAAGTCAAATTAGTTTTCAAATTAAGATTTTGACTTGTGCAAATATTTTCTTTTAGATCTAATGAAAAAACATAAATAATCACTTCCAACTGCAATCAATCCTCAAGAAAGAGAAATCAAATGGAAATAACTTCCTCAACTAGTTTAAGATGTTGAGAATTGTTCTCACGCGTGAGTGAAATCTCTAAAAGTCCTTGAGACACCAATATCACATGAACTAGTTACTAATGTGTTGAGTGTAGAAATTGAAGCTTATCATAAGCAAGTCGATGATGCCATAGATATCCCTCATTTTGTGCTCCATGAATCATGATCTTTAGAAGAAACGTGATAATATGAGTTCTCTAGAGATGGCCTCCCATATAAGGAATATGTTCCAAGAGAAAGAAACACATGAGCACCATGATGTCTTGAAGGCCTTATGTAAGTACAACATGACATAAGGTGGTCCAATAGGGGCACATATACTCAAGTTTATTGCTTATGTGGAAAGCTTGAAAAGTTATGATTCCCTCTAGGAAACTGATGTAATCTTGCAACCATGGCATGAATCTTACATTCAATCTATCGTAAACTAAAACATAAAAAAAATGTTCAACTATCGTCAAATTTATTTAGCATGTTAAGAATCGATAGGACTTAACAAAGACAACACAAAGTATGCTTTTATGGTTAATAAAGGAAAGATCAAGTCAAAGGGAAAATGAAAAGCTAAGGAAAGTTCCAAATCTAGCCAAAAGAGCCCCAAGTATTCGGAACTTCGAGTTAAATGAGGAGTCGACAAGGAAGGGAATTATCATCATTGTCACAAGACTAGATATTGGAAAAGAAATAACCCTCTCTACCTAGAGGAACTAATAAAGACAAAGTAGGGGATAGATATCTACACTTCAAGTATATATGTTATTGATAAAACATTGACTACTTCTTCATCATGGGTACTGGATACCAGATGTGGGTCTGACATATGTTCTCGTATGCAACATCTTAGAATAAGTAGACACTTATTGAAGGGAGAGGTGTATCTATGAGTCACTAATGGAGAAAGAGTTGTTTCCATAGCTATAGACACCTACTATTTATCCCTACCAAGTGGACTTATAATAGAGTTAGAAAAGTATTGTTATGTACCTTTCAGAAATGAGAATATTAGTTCTATATCTCTTTTGGACAACAACAATTTTGAAATTTTAGTAAATAATTGTCAAATTTCTATTTTAAGAGATGAGAGCTTTTATAGAATTTCCCTAATGTATTATGGTCTTTACTTATTGGATTTCAAAAAACAATATATAGCATACATACCAAAAAGTTAAAACTCGATGACTCAAACAAAACTTACCTCTAGAATTGTTGTGTGGGGCACATAAATGGGAAATGTTTTTCTAGACTCCATTGGGATAATTATCTAGACTCATGTGATTTTGTATCAATAGAGACATGAAAATATTGTTTATTGGGACTGATTATAAAAGAACCATTCACTAGAAAAAGTAATAGGGAAAGTGACTTACTAGGGCTCATATATAATGATATGTGTGGACATTAATCACAAGTGCTAGATGTGGGCATTAGTTCTTCATCACATTTACCAGTGACTTCAATAAATATGGATATGTGTATCATATGAAACACATATCAAATTCACTTGAAAAGTTCTAGGAATTCATGAATGAAGTACGGAACTGTCACAAAACTACTCTTACCCCAATCCCAATCCCACTAAGTAAATAGAGTCAAAGGGATTAACTAACTTGTCTCTGATCGGACTATAGTCACACACAAAATATACATGAACATTTAATAAAATTTTAGAGACATAAACATTTATAAGAACTAACCAACCCGATGATTTTTGTGAACGTGTACTTATTACCAGAGTATTCGAATATGAAAGAAAATCTTAGTCATCTCTTTACAAGTCATCATGTTATCCTAATAGGAATAAATCATGAGACATGATCAGTGCAAAAGCACATGTACATTTTGGTGTAATATAAAATTTGCATAATAAAATAGGCTCTTGGCATTTATAAAATAAACAAAGTATAAAATTTAAATCAAAAAAATCAAGAAAACACCATGAAATTTTATTCTCTTTTTTCCATTATAGTATCGTTTAGTGATTATTTTCCTCTACCGCCTAGGTTCGAGGGTATAGGTATTGAACCATGTTTGTGCCCAAAAGTGGGGGTCTCTTAACCTTCAATGTAACATCCATGACATGGGTTATGCTTTAACCCTAGATGTTTTGCTTAATAAAGTTAATTATATGCTTGCTCTTATCTCTTGAAAAGTAATTAAGGCTCAAGAAGAACTTATGTTTCAATTTTAGTCCTTTTTGAATAATGTTGAAACAATGTTTTGCGTGTTTTGAACTAAAGTGCAAATTACCCAAGTTGAGGGGTTAACTTGCAAATGTTACATTATAAAGTGTTCCTCAAGTGTTTAAGAATCATAAGAATGAGAACGATGCAGAGGCATGGCTTGTGGTAGCCTAAGTACCAAGAAAGAGCTTATTGAGCAATGTTTGTGCATTAAAACCTAGTTTTGGTGTAATGTGCAATTTACCCAAAACCTAGGGTTCAATATGCAAAATACCACCTCTAGAGAGTCCCTCATGTTTCTTGACATCATTTAGAGAAAATAAAATGAGAGGCACGCCTCATTGGAATCACTTTGGAGGAGAGAGAATCTTGATATTAAAATATTCAAGATTTAAGCATAATTGAAACCCTAATTCAATTTAATGCAAAAATACATATATTAATTGAAGTACCCTTCAAACAAAAATGTGATGGTTGAAATTACATAAGTATGGACGTCTTTGTGCCTTTCAAGGCAACTAAATATCTAAGAGTGAGAGGAGAGTCCACTCACATTAGTTAAAGGAAAAGTAATATCCACTAAATTTTGGATAATATTATTATATTGATTAAGGTGCTTAATTTGCTTTCTTTTAATTCATGGATAATGAAGAGGAATTACAAGGTGGGGGATATGGCTTCGTATGCAAGGGATGGAGGGGAGTATGTGGCACTAATTTAGGGAATTAAAAGATTATTATATCACTTTCTCTCTCATTGAAATTCCCTTATAAACATCTCATTTCCAACTCAAATGAAAGGATTTTTCGATCCTCCTTTCTTTCCTTGCTTTGGTTGAACACAAAGGAGTTTAGGAGCAACAAGAGGACGTGCCCCAACCTGTAGGTAATCTCCATAGTCATCTTCAACCTTGATTTCATGGTGGAAATCGAAATTCAATGCTTAATTTCTTCTTTTCTTCATTCAATCTTCAACCTTAGCCATTCATTTCACTAAAAGACTTGAGGATGAGCCTTGGGAAGTTGAGAAAGCTTCATTCACCATTGAGGACGAGAATCTTGAAGCTTGGATTCAATTTTGAAGGTGGGTTATATAACTTGAACCCTTAAACATTGTTATTGATTTCATTCCTTTATCATATATTCATTCCTCCTTTACTTTCGGTTTTCCTTTTGATTGGTTGTTGAATTCACCACAAGAATCATAAAGGATTTCGAAGGTTTCAAGCTTGAAGATGATAATGTCATCTTAATCACACACCTCAACATAGAACATGTGCAAACGGTTTTGCTTTTAATGATCAAACGGTCTTTGAGACCGTTTGACACCAAACGGTCTCAAGACCGTTTGAGGTCAAGAGGACTCAAGACTGTTTGAGGTCAGGTGATGTCATAAGTTGGATGATGATCCAATGGTCTCAATTTGATGGTTTCAATAATTGTACTCATGCATTAAACCCTAGATACACCCAGTGGTGAGGGTCTTTTTGCATGTCAAAGTTTGATATCAATATATAATGAATATCTAGTTTATTTTGTATTTAGGTTTTCAAAATATATGTATAGTTGGAAAATGGAACATTTGTATCATAGGAAGTCACTAATTTTAAAAAAAATACTATTATATGCCAAGAAGAGGGATTAAATCATATTGTATAAGGAAGCACTACCATATCTAAGATAAGGAGGATAATAAGTATACCTTCTCCCCAGCACATAGTAATAAGATCTTTGGGAGTCAAAAGTAGATTAGAGTCAAATCTGGCACAAAATGTGTAATTGAATTAAGAGTCTAGTCATCAATATGTAGGGATTACAAGGACTAGATTAGCATTTCTTAAGTCTTTTTATTATTCTTAGGTGTGGTATCTCGTCAATAACCAAGATTTTATCAAGTTTTCAAGTCCAACATCATGTTCCAACATCATCATATAAAGTTGAAGGATGATCCACACCTAATCCATAATGTGCACTTAATCCCTAAATCACCATCAAAGGAGAAGTCCAAGGGTCAAGATCTAGGTGGTCGCAATTTTTAAAGAGCGGAAATTATAAGATTTGATATCGTATATAGAAAGTATCACAAAATTAGGGTTAGCACCCACCATAGAGATCCATCATAATTTTTGGATACATGAATCATGTCTTGATATTAAGAGTGGAAAAGTAAAAAAAATTAGATCCATTCCCATCATTTGTCAGTTCATGTCAAAATGGTTTAGATTCTTAAAATGTAATCATTAGAGTTAAAGATTAGGATCTTGGAAGATTAATCATCATAATACAGTCATATGATAATTTATATATTCAAATTATTTAGTTTATATAGATACCAAAGAAAAATCATATAGAATTAGGCTTCAAAACTATTTTAACCAATTATTTGGGTTTTTCTATCAAAATGAATTATTGGGTTGTAATTTTTGAATGAGGGAATCAAAAGATATCATTATTGTAAAATTGAGAAAGTAGTAGAATTTTGGTGAAGGGGAAGAATAATTACAAAGAAAAAAAGAAAGGGATAAAAAGATATAGCCTTTGGATCAAATGTGGTGCTTTGACCGTGGACTTAGATCCACATACAGGGTGTGTCCCATGTATCCAACACCCCATGCGCTAGGTAGAACAGCATCATGGTGTTGTTTGGCTAGGGTAAAAGAGGGGAACAAGAAAAAGAGGAAGGGAAAGAGGATGAGAGTGTCGCCAACAATTGTGGGGCATGATGAAGTAGATGGGGGGATTAAATAGTACTAAGGGTCTAGATTTAGGGTTTGCGGTAGAGTTGGTCTAAGGCAAGGTGGAGGTTATCTTTACTTGGCACAAAACGTGTGATTCAGGGCAAAGGCAATGTGTGGAAAAATCGAGAAAATGAGAGGTAGGGGAAGAGAGAAAATTTTGGTGTCGAAAGGGGTTGTCGGGTGTGGGCATCATCTATGTTAGCCAAGCTCATAGGGTACTTTCCCCCTTGGGTGTAATTTTGAAGAACGTGACTTTGAATAATAGTTTCCATAAATGTAGTAATTGGGTACACTGTGACACTTTTAGATCTTTGTGATTGAAGTAGATGGAATTTATCCCTCCTATGGGAGTGATATCTTGGCCACTTGATAAGTGAAACTATAAAATCCATGACCATTCTCAAGTGCATCAATATATGATATTGAGCCTCACTATTTCTCGATAGTGTACCCTAGTTCAAGAAACATAGATTCAATATGAAGAGGATGACCAATTCATGCCTCCAATTCAATTTTGATATATGTGATAAGGGGTTTATGAAGTCATGGTAACATTGGTCACTTTTAGGTTGAAGTTGTTCTTCAACTTTTTTCCTATTACTTGGTTAGTAGTGATGTGTTTTTGAATACTTCTCTTTGTTTGTGAGGTCTTCAACATCACTTCCAATGTAATATGTAACCTATTATGTCACATGCATAAGGATTCTTAAGGGAAAAGAAGTTTTCAATCACACACATAATTTGAATGGTTCCGAATTATGTAAAGGATGATTTCCAAACCAACCAATCAACTGGAGAAATTAGTTGATGCACTGGATGGTTCAAATTAATTAATCGACTGAGTGTCAAATGATTTATTTATCACCTTTTAGTAAAGTAGCCAGTGGATTGACTAGAAGTGAAAGCTTATTTAAGGATCTAAAATGCAAAATCACTACTTAAGTGGAACAATGGTAAATAAATGTGTGCTAAAAGTGTAAGACCACAAACCTTGCTTAATGTATTGAACAAGATTAATTACCATATTTCAGTGCTCTAAACCTTAATCTAATTTTTTCATGTGTTTTGAAATCATAAAATGAGCCTAAGTTTTCAAATTTGGTTCAATTTGGATGTTGTTTGTGCAAGTTATGCAATTTTAGGTATATTTTGGACTTTTATGAAATTCACCCAATTGGGAGGTTTTCTTTGCAAATTACCACCTGCATTACAATCCTTTGATATTCCCTTACCATTATCAAGATTTTTAACCATGGGGCACCTAGTTGAACCTTTGTTTGAAGGTGTTTCTCCCTAAGGGCATTTTAGGGATTACCCTCTTTATAAATGAGCTTATCTTTAAAAGTTAACAACCAATGGGGTTATTTTCTTAATTGGAAGGGGTTGGTGATGGCCTAGAAGTCTCCATGGGATTTTAGAACTAACATTTGATATTCAAGAAGCCTCTATGAGTTGTCCTCTTGCATGGCCATGAAGCCCTAGGCTAAGGATACATGAAAAGTCCCATAGACACCTCATGCTTGCCCCCTTCTTTATAAAGCAATATCTACCCCTTTTCGCCTCTCAATTAGAAAATTATTATTCTCCTTCTCTTTCCTCTATCTTAGAGCATAATTCCTACTCTACTTAGCCATGAAGGTTCTGTCACGAGGTAAAAGAGGGTGCTTACCTTGGTGAAGAAGGCTCCTAGGGTTCCAAATTTGCTCTATTTAGGGTTTCTAAATCTCCTTCTTGGTGATTTTGACCAAAACTAGTAAGTTTCCTCCTTTCCTTCCCTATTTTCATGATGTTAATCTTCCTCCCACCTTCTTCCAGATCGAAACCATGGCCTTCCATGGTGAAACCCCACATAGAGCCCTTAAACACCTCATCTCCATGTTCTTTTTCTAGGGTTTTTCACCTCTAAAGTGGAGAAGGTAATTCTTGCTCGAGATAGGAGCTTTGTTGTGGAAACTAGCCTCTCTATATTAGGAACCTTTCTGCTTGAACATGTCCACCTTCCTATAGGTGAGTTTTATAACCCCCTTCTCGTATATTGCTTACTACATGATTAAAACTCATGCTTCTATGTTTAAAATTGATGATCTCCATCTTTATTTACCATGTTCTTCTAGGGTTTTGGTTTCTTGCTACTTTACCTTCTCTAGAAGATCTATTTTGGTTACCTATGCATCTCCGACCCTGATCTTGGGTCAAATGGTGTTTTCTTTTTCTCTCTCACACAAGGATTTCTGATTTGTCATTTCCTAACTGGTTCAAATTGAAAAATTCATATCTTTTAATCCGCTTATCCAAATTTGACAAATAAATATGTTTTTTAATAGGAAAATTAATCTTTATCTAATAAAAATATTTTCAAGGTTTGATTTTGAGGTTTGACGAAGGGTGATTTTTGTAAAATGAATTTAATGCATAAAATCCATAAAAACTGCATCTTAATCATCATAACTCCAAAGTTAACATAAAATATATTTTCTTAATTAGGAGAACCTAATAAGTTCATTGGTGAGTTTTTAGAGTCTAAATATAAGTTTTTCTAAAAAGGTCTTAAATTAGGGTTTCCATACATTAGTGTGCATTATGTACTCTAATACATGTTAATACATTGAAAATAGGCAAAGAGGAACTTGGACTCAATTAAAGTGCTGAAAGTTAGTAATTGATATCATTAAGAGAGGTATATGCATATTTCACCCTAAGTTGGGATATTTGCATCCATAACCCTAGTTTCCCTAATGAGGCTTAAATGAACTCTAAATCTTCTATTCTTGAATCCTTTGTTATATATGCCTCTAAATCAGTATTGTTTCTCTTTTTTTGGGTCTTATACCCCACTTCCATGTACTAATTGATATGATGCTTTTACTTGCCATGATTTCTTTTCTAGCATGTTGATTTTATGGACTATTTATTTATAGTAGTGGTACTTATATACAACCACCCATAGATAGGGTATGTATTAATTCACCCTGGGGAATGTCTTATTCTCCCCCATAAAAATATGTGTAGGTGACTGGGAATGTATTAATTATCCCATCACCTATAGGTTGAGGTCCGGTAGGTGCCTCAACACTACTTAGTTAAGGTAATCAATATTAATCATGCATGCAATTCACTTACTATTTTAATGTTATGGCAAGCATCTATTTTGATTATGCCTCATACTCTTGTTCTCTTCATCATATGATGAAAGCTTAGCCTTTACTTTCATGTTATTTCCTTATCTTTTATTCTTGTTCATTATTTAACACATACCTTGTTTTTCTCTCTCTTGCTGGGTGTTTTCCCAACCACCCAGGTTTAGATTGAGGTGTTGAACATGACCAATGAGAATACAGCTTCCAACATAGACCTAGATCTTAAAGATGTTGCTTGGAGATAGATTTGAAGTAGTTTAGACTTCCCTCTACTTAGATACTTATGTTGTATCATACATGTAAACCCTTATAGGAGATTATGATGTACTTTTGTAATCTATTGTGAAAATTGAATATAGTCATTTGTTTGATTCTTCTGCTACACTTTGGTTGTTTTGAATGCCATTTATTGAAATTTGAAAATTTACACCTATTCCAATGTACCTTTGAGTGTGTTTGGAATGGGTGTTTTATTCTTCAAATTTTTAGTAGGGAGTGCATCCCCTCTCAGGTCCCGCACTCCTTACAGGATACTTGATCAACTGGATGTCCCATTTGATTGACACAGTGTCTCAATTTATTGACTGGAACCATGTCTAAGTTTTCCTAGTTGGATTCTATATATGAGTTGTGTATAGGAAATGAATTGGTTTTTTGGGAAATCTAATCTCATGACTCTCTTATATATAGGGGTAAACTTCCAAGACACCAAACACAAGTTGCCTTCGAATTTATTCCTCTTTGAGAGAGATAAACTCATCCCAATTACAACCCATGTGATAGGAGGAGAATGAGAGAGAGTGAGAATAGAACGTCAGCAAATCTAGTTCTAATTCTTCTTATAGACCTAGATGAGAACCAAAAGCTCCTACATCTATGTGGACAATATAGAGGCCAAGGCACATTGTGTTGAGGCTTAGAGGATGAATTCCATATTAAATAAAGATTTGTTCTACAAGGAGTTGCTATTAGGAGGATGAACAAGTTGCTACGTGACAACTATGGATCAATATTCAGAAGTGTAAATTCTATATTAATGTAGAACTTGTCTCATTGTTGGTAAACTAGTGTGCACCAAAGTATATTCATATCCTTCTATATCAATAATGTAACAACATTTTATACATGTGATAGATCCATTGGCTAACACTATTAGTTAGGACATTTTTGTATTTCCATTGTGCCTCCTTCCAGCAAAACCCTACAATATTTGAATAAAATACTTGGAGATGATCCTATACCGCCTTGCATCTAATTAGGTGTTTGGTGATGTCTTATACCTGGGGCTCCATGAAACTCTATATAGAAAAAAGGAGGTTGACATCATTCTAATCACACTAGAAGAAATTATCATATTTTAATGGATCATCTCTAAGATGCTTCCCTTTTCCTTGGCCTTTCAACCAAATTGTGATTGTGCAACACCATTGGTTGAAGCTACTGATAACACCAAATTTTGTGATGTTTCAGACTATTTTTCTGTTATCAAAACTACCCTTTTTAACTATTTTCCTCTCTTTTATATGTACTTTCGCAATAATTGGCCAAACGACGCTCTTAATCCAATATTTCCAACTTTTGCAGAGTTTTCCTACAATTTTGACCCATTTTGTAATCAATAAGGTCATCCCGGCCCACGAATACGCTCCACCTGCATCGGCCTTCCAGACGCCCGATACGATCACCGCCCAGCAGGGTAGCACGACACAACGACGCGTGACATGGGGGCGCCGCACAAGAAGAAGTTGACGGGCGACACGTCTCTTACTTGAAAGGGAGCCGCACTCGCCACGACAACTCAAGCTTGTCGCGCGACACAGGCCACCCACCGGCAGGCGCCGCTCGTCACGTAACTGACAGCCGACACCCTGTACCGAGCGATACCAGTATCGTTCGACCACTGACCCGCGAATAGGGAGGACAGTAGGCGCTTCGAGCACCATAACTTCCCCCAACTGCTGCCTATAAATAGCAGCTACAGGAAGCCGAAAAGACGGGTCAGAACAGGGGAACAGGTCGGGGGAACCCTGAGCGAATCTTCAGAGGAAGCTGTGAGAGCAGAAGTATCGCGCCTGAGTGTCCGTGCCGGGAAACTCTAGGTGAGCTCTTCCCCGTCCTGAGAGGGAGGGGATGGTTCACTTAGGACCGTCCCGGGTGACACTGCAAGACGATATCGGCCAACGTGGATGAGCGACACAAGTGCCCGACATTAGATGCGTCACTACTGGCCCGACACGATATCGAACCTGATACGCTTCGCCCGTCATGGCGTGCCGCCCGAGAGGGTGCCGCCCGACTTGAGCGTATCTTCCAGGGTCCTTGAACGATACAATCGGCCGTCACGGTGTGCTGCCCGAGAGGGTGCACCGCCCGACACTGATTTATCGGGCTAGGCTTCTGACCGGTATCGGGTTGGAGAGCCGCTATAGTCTGTCGTCCTTCTACATCAAGAAGGCGACCTCTATCTTTATTTATGTTATTTAATTCTTTACTTATGCACTGTACTTAATACCTTTATTGTTTATGGAAATAGAAGAGTTTAATCATCTGTTGCTTTATGCTTGGTACCCTTGTTGGATGAGTGTTATGTTTAATATCTGAACTCTAGCTTGCACGTTGGGTTGCGTTTCGATTAGCTACCGAGTCGTGTTTTCCCGTCACAACAGCCTTGAGAGAGGTGTTGTGGCTCTAGTGTTTGGTCCAATTCTGGAGTACGAGAGTGCCCAGAATCGGAGTTGTAGTAGTAACCTTTCCACTCTAATTTAAGTCCAGCAACCTCGAGAGGGGTGTTGATGCTTGGTTAGAGGTACCCGCTCTGAGAGGAGGGGTACAGGATGTTTCTGCTGCCGCTTGTTTTACCAAAGTTTTCTCCTTGGTACCTTGCTTAGCTTTAGTATTATCTCTCTGTTTCTGTTGCACAAAAAATCCCTAAAAAACTGCTAAATGCGTAAAACCTAAGTTTTTCTTGTAACTCCAGTTGGAGATAGTTTTCTTCGTTTTGTTTGTGACATCTTGATGTTTCCCCTTGGGGAATTCAATATCTCTTTGTACCTGTCGAAGTGTAGCGTGTCGATTCTGAGTTCTCAACACTACCACCCTTGTCCCTGTGTTTGACCCCGTATATCTACTTCGACCCCGTAAACAAAGTTGCGGGGGCCTAGAAGGATTCAGGTTATAAATGTAAAAGCTCGACTACCTCAAATCTGCCTCCAATTTTAGGACGCGCGATTTAGGCCGGTCAACTTTTTGGCGCCGTTGCCGGGGACAAGGCAAAATGGCACTGTTGACGAATCTGAATCCACTAACTACACTCCTGTGCCTCAAGCTTAGAAATGAGCTTGACAACACTCTTTGCTTTTGTTATTGTATTTTCATTTTCCTTTGCACAAAATAAATAATTCTATTTTCTAAACTTGATTCCTCGCGCCATTTCAGGAACTCTGTAGAACGGCGATTCGTTCCATCGAGCTCTGACACTATGTCTCGCTGTGAGCAATCTCTGTCTAAGGGTGAACGTCAAGGCCGAGATGGGATTTCGCACCAACCCAGTTTGGTTGGTCAGTTGTTCACTTACATGAAAAGACAAGACACTATCATCAACCAGCTGGCACAGGGAGCGCTCGCCAGTCCAGGAGCTCTGAATTCCATGCAACACCAGATGGCGAGTCTATAGATGCGCCAGCACGAGGTCGATCAACGATTGGCCCAGATGGCCGCTCTGAGAAAGGACCCTGCAGAAAAGACACTCTCCTACCCTGAAACTGCCAGAATGGCAGTACTAAGGTCTGGGAAGACGGTGGAGTGAATTGATGAAGCCAGACCAGAGCCTGAGCCAAGGCCTGAGAGTGTGATTCCGGCTGAGGACGAAGGTAGACAAGCAGAAGCTCGAGAGCCTGCACTGAAGCCTTCCGATGAGATATCTGGTGGGAGGAACCCTTTGCTCCTAGGTTGTCATTTCCTTAAAAGCTGATCCAGGCAAATATGAAGAAGCGTCACGAAAGGTTCATGGACTCGATCAGGAAACTGCATCTTGAAGTCTCCTTCATTGACGCCTTAGAGGAGATGTCGACCTATGCCAAGTTCCTCAAGGATCTTATCAAGAAGAGAAGAAGAGGAGGAAGGGTTGAGACTGTGCACCTAGCATCTACTTCCACAGCCTTCGTGAAGCCTGACCTGCCAAACAAAAGAAGGGACCCTGGAGCTTTTACGATCCCGTTTGCCATCGGGGACAATGTTGAGCGAAAAGGTCTTGCCGACTTAGGGGCAAGCATCAGCCTCATGCCCCTGAGCTTCACGCAAAGGTTGGGTTTAACCGACATGGTTCATTCCAATATGAGGATTGAACTGGCAGACCATACCTTCAAGAGACCAGTCGGTGTGGTTGAAGATGTGTCGATCAGGGTCGGTAATTTCTTCATTCCTTGTGACATAGTAGTCGTTGACACAGCAGAATACCCCCGCTGCCCGATCATCTTTGGACGTCCTTTCCTGGCAACAGGAAGGGCGTTGATTGATGTCTCTGAGGGGATGATCACATTGAGGGTCGGAAACGACCACCTGGACTTCAAGTTGAGGGAGGTCATGAAAAGTCCTTCCCTATCAGAATCTGTGTGTTTCACGGACAGCTATGATAAATTCTGTGAGGAGATAGAGGAGGACATCCGGATAGGGACCCCCTTGCGAGGGCTATAAGCTGTCAGGATTCTGACTTTGAAGATCCTGAAGTTGCGGAGTATCTCGACCTTTTTGACCTGTCTGACGAAGATCTGCACGAAGAGGATGAGGTGGTGGAGTCCGTGAAGTATGCCTCTCTCGAGGAGGAGCCTCAAGAGAAGGCATCCAGAGCAAAGCCGGAGTTGAAACTGTTGCCCGAAGGTCTGAAATATGAGTTCTTGGATGAAGAAGAGAGAAACCCTGTCATCGTAAATGCCAATCTTTCGAGAAACCTGTTGGACCGACTCCTTGAGGAGTTAAGACTCCACAGGGGGGCTATAGGATATTTTGCAGAGGACATCAAAGGCCTTAGCCCCGCCTTATGCATGCGTCGCATCAACTTGGAAGAATATGCCAAGCCTCTGGCTCAACCCTAGAGGAAGTTGAACCAGATGCTCAAGGAAGTCATCAAGAAAGAGGTAATCAAGCTAAGGGATGCAGGGATCATTTACCCAATCAGTGATAGCAATTGGGTGAGTTCGATTCACATAGTACCCAAAAAGGGGGGGATGACAGTGGTGAAGGGTGAAAAGGGCGACGAGGTGGCGGTTAGGACCGTCACCGGATGGAGGATGTGCATCGATTACTGAAAGCTAAATCAGGCTACAAAAAAAGATCATTTTCCGCTACCTTTTATTGACCAAGTTCTTGAAAGATTAGCGCATCACGATTTCTTTTATTTCCTTGATGGCTTTCCAGGATTTTATCAGGTACCCATCTTTCCTGACGATCAGGAGAAAACAACATTCACCTACCTCTACGGCACTTATGCTTTCAGAAGGATGCCCTTCGGTCTCTGCAACGCTCCCGCCACCTTTCAAAGATGCATGATATCAATGTTTTCATATTTTCTAGAAGATATCATAGAAGTTTTCATGGATGATTTTTCAGTCTATGGAAAGGACTTCGATACCTGTCTAAAAAATCTGTCGTTGGTTCTTCAAAGGTGCGAGGAGAATAGCCTGGTTTTGAACTGGGAGAAGTGCCATTTCATGGTACAAGAGGGCATTGTTCTGGGGCATAAGATCTCAAGGCGTGGGATCGAGGTGGACACCAGCAAGGTCGAAGCCATATTCAAGCTTCCTCCCCCGAAGTATGTGACGGGAGTGAGGAGCTTCCTCGGTCACGCTGGCTATTACCGCAGATTCATAAAGGACTTCTCAAAGATTTCAAAGCCTTTATCCAATCTGCTGGTAAGGGATGTTGAATTTGTTTTCTCTGATGATTGTCTCAATGCTTTTCAGGCTTTGAAAAATGCTTTGGTATCCCCACCCATCCTCCAAGTGCCAGATTGGGATTTACCCTTTGAGCTTATGTACGACGCTAGCGACTATGCGGTAGGAGCAGTCCTGGAGCAGAAGAAAGATAAAAAGCACCATGTGATCTACTACGCTAGTCGCACGTTGGACGAAGCTCAGGTCAATTACACAACCATAGAAAAAGAGATGCTGGCAATGGTCTTCACCTTCGATAAGTTCAGGTCGTATCTAGTTGGAGCAAAGGTCAAGGTATATACAGATCATGGGGCTATAAAATATCTAATGCAAAAGAAAGAGACAAATCCCAGGCTGTTGAGGTGGGCCTTATTGCTGTAAGAGTTCGACCATGAAATTATTGACAAGAAGGGCGCAGAAAATGTGGTCGCCGACCACCTATCGAGGATCGTAGCTGAAAGGCAAGGGGGACCACCGATCAACGACGACTATGCCGATGAGGCTCTTATGTTGTCAGAAGCTAAAGAAGAAGACTTGACATGGTTTGCAGATATCTGCAACTATCTTGCTTGTGGAGAGCTGCCTCCTGACATTTCTTACAATCAGAAAAAGAAGTTGTTCGCGGATGCTAAAAATTACTATTGGGATGATCCTCTCCTCTTCAGAAGATGCGCTGACAATCTTTACAGGAGATGCATCCCCGAGAAAGAAACCACGAACATTCTAAAAAAGTGCCACGCCTCCCCCTACAGTGGACACCTGGGTAGCGAAAGAACGGATGCAAAAGTGCTACAGTCAGGTTTCTACTGGCCCTCCTTATTTAAAGATGTTTCACAACTTGTAAAAGTTTGCAAAGAGTGCCAGTCTATAGGGAATATAGGGAGGAGAAATGAAATGTTAATGGCAAGCTGGATCGAAGTAGAGATTTTTGACGTGTGGGGGATTGATTACATGGGACTGTTTCCCCCATCCAAGGGGTATCAATACATACTAGTGGCAGTGGACTATGTATCGAAGTGGGTAGAAGTCGTAGCAACCCAAACATGTGACGCCAAGTCAGTAATCAAGCTATTCGAGAAGACGATCTTTCCTCGGTTCGGTGTACCACGCACTGTAATAAGCGACGGCGGGTCGCACTTCGGAGAAAGATAGTTTGAAGCACTCCTACGTAAGTATGGAGTTAAGCACAAAATCGCTACACCCTACCACCCACAGACTTCTGAGCAGGTAGAGGTTTCAAACAGACAAATCAAGCAGATCTTGGAAAAAATTGTCAGCCGAACGAGGAAGGACTGGTCTATGAAGCTTGACGACGCACTATGGGCCTATAGGACCACCTACAAAACGCCCATTGGAACCACCCCCTACAGGCTGATCTACAGAAAATCCTACCATCTACCTCTAGAACTGGAACACAAGGCCCTTTGGGCAATCAAATTCTTAAACATGGACCTTGAAAAAGCAGGAGAGAAGAGATTTTTGCAGCTTCAAGAGCTCGAGGAGCTGAGGATGAACGCCTATGAAAATGCAAAAATCTACAAACAAAGAACGAAGGTGTGGCATGATGCTCACCTGAGAAGAAAGGATGTGAGTGAAGGGGATAAAGTTCTATTATTTAAATCCTCCATTCGACTCTTTCCTGGAAAGTTACAGACAAGATGGTCGGGACCGTTTACTGTGTCAAAGATATACCCATCAGAAATGATGGAGCTCTATGACAAAGATGATCCGACCAAGGTCTTCAAGGTGAATGGGCACAGAGTAAAGAGGTATTATGAAGATGAAGCTTTTGTCAGGAGAGCAGAGATCGACTTGCAGGATATGGGTAATGTCAAAGGCTGAACGTGAAGAGCTTACACCGGTCGAGTTGGCGACGCAAACTTCAGCGCTCCTCGGGAGGCAGCCCGAGTTTTTCTTTCTTTACTAGAATAGGATACATTTTTCTTCCATGTAAAACAAACATTATGGACTGTAATAAGGCCCGAGTCAGTGCACGCGCCGAGTGTACCGACTCTTCTGTTTTATGGGCCATCACTGCATTTTACAAGCTTTAAGGAGTAATACCTCCTGAGGTCGGGGACTTAACCCTAGGCCGATGATGTTTTACCCTTGAATCGCTTTTTTTCTTCACCCAAGTTTTAGTTTTTGGCCGCCTATTTTTAACCATTCCGGGCAGCAGCTCAGCTGGCGTACAGGACCGCTTGTATCGGGCTGCAGTCTCTCGGGCATCGCAACAGTCGTGACGGATGGCATTCCTGGGCGGCATGCACCCTATCGTGCATGCGAGTAATTGCCCTTAATGAGGCTGATGGGACCGTCGTCTCGGGAACGGCATGTCTCAACGGCCGATGTGCGCCCCAGAGCTGCCTGATTTACCCCCAGCTGAGTTTGCTATATATAGTAAGGTAGATTTATCGTGTCGGGATACTACACTTACTCTTTCAGCCACCTGTTTGCCATGCAGTAATCTGCTTTTGCTCCCGTATCGGCCAGCTTGCCTTCACCCTTGTATCGGGCGATGGCTCCAAAGAGCAAAGGTATAGCCCGACAGCCTGTTTGCCCGACACAGGTTTCATATCACGCGCTGCTCTTCGAGTTGATGAGCTTAGTCGATCTTTCCTTGTATCGCCCGACACAGTTAAGCATGTCACGTCAGCCGATAGTGTTTGCCCGATACGCCATATCGGGCGACATGTTTTTCTTTTGTGACGTCCTTTCGGGCAGTTTCTTCATGCGGCCTTATCGCCCGACACACCTGTGTCGGGCAGCGTGTGGTGTCGCGCTGTTCTCCACGTATCGTCCGGTCTCGTATCGCCTCGAATTTTCTCTTTTGATGGACGATACCCGAACTTTGCAACGAGACTAGATTTATCGGGATGTCAGTTTTTCTTACATAACATTTAAATGACCTATGAACTTGATAAATGGTATGGATAATACACAGCAAACCTCCGGAAGAGTGGACAAGCACCGCGGAAGAATCGACACTGTGGCCGAAGCTGAAGCAACAACAGTCGGACAGAAATGCTAGAATCCCGATACAGTTGGGGCACCACCTGCCGAAAAGAAAGCAAGGGAAGACCATTTCCCTATCATAGTATGTCTTCTGCGGTATTCTAGGACCATCTCCAAAAGAGAAAGGTAATAAAAATAGAGAGGCCCTCCGGCTGCACCCTCCTGGGGACGAAAATGGACTCAGATGGACTGAAACTGGGATTGACGATCAGTCCTTTTGTTCATGTTCACAACGGAAGTACCATGATTAAGGGGAGGCCAAACAATTTTGAGAGCTTTGCACTTGTTCCGGCTGCATCCAGCTGGGGAAATAAAATGGAGGCAGCAAAGAAGCATATTGCAGCTTCTCGAAGGCACAAGCGCAACCACTATCTAACCTTCACTGGACTAGCATGATCTCACCCTGTCTTCTTCACTACTCTGGGACAGAGTGCGGAGTAAGTTTGGGGGGTACCCATGTACCAGTGAGGGAGGTATAAAAATTTTCTTCTTCATCTCTACCCTTTGTGTCATTTCGTTCTCCTCCTATATCATGTGTATGTACCCATGCTCGTATAAAATGCCATGCTCATATAAAAATTTTGAAGAAAAAAATTTTGCTTATTTTGTTCTCATGTATATGTACAAAGTCGCTATATTAGTAAAAACTGGATGCAACTTCTTACCAAGTTTGTTTTCTTCATGCTTAACGAGATGCAAGTTTTGTTATATCTTTCTGACAATGTTGCCTCAAACAAACAAAAGATTACGTTTTTCCGTGCCAAAAATTTCATATATCTTGCAAACAGCTAAGAGACGAGTATGGAGAAGGAAAAAGCTGCCCAAACAGTAGAAATCTCTCTTGTTTCTCCTCACCCAACAAAAAAATCCCAAAAATAGAAAGCAGCCTTATGAGGGTGAATAAAAGCATGAGAGTTGTGCCCAATAAAAGAGAAGAAAAAAATATACACACACTTGTCTTCCAAAAGTACCCATCTTTAGGCATGGTAGATCGGGGGCAGTGGTACGTAGGATGTGAAATCACTGCTCTAAAGCCAACTGGCTTGGACTACAGGGACCACTTTCCCGCTAACGGACCCTTACTTGGAAGGACTGATGGAGACAAGAAAAACCCCAAAAAGCCTTAGCATACCCAATACACAACTTTCTGTCCCAAAAACAAAGCTGTTTGGTGTGTAATCTAACTTCAGAATCATGCACTAAAGTCTCGCTGAAGCTGTAGAGAAAAATTTTACTGAAATAATAAGGCAGGGAACGCAAGGTCTTTTGTTCGTAGTGAGGCAGCATTATCTCTAACACCAAATTTTGTGATGTTTCAGATTGTTTTTCTGTTATCAAAACTACCCTTTTTAACTGTTTTCCTCTCTTTTATATGTACTTTCGCAATAATTGGCCAAACGATGCTCTTAATCCAATATTTCCAACTTTTGCAGAGTTTTCCTACAATTTTGACCCATTTTGTCATCAATAAGGCCGTCCCGGCCCACGAATAAGCTCCACCTGCATCGGCCTTCCAGACGCCCGATACGATCGCCGCCCGGAAGGGTAGCGTGACACAACGACGTGCGACATGGGGGCACCACGCAAAAAGAAGCTGACGGACGACACGTCTCTTACCCGACAGGGAGCCGCACTCGCCACGACAACTCAAGCTTGTCACGCGACACAGGCCACCCACCGGCAGGCGCCGCTCGTCACGTAACTGACAGCCGACACCCTGTGTCGGGCGATACCAGTATCAGTCAACCACTGACCCGCGAATAGGGAGGACACGTGGCGCTTCGAGCACCATAACTTCCCCCAACCGCTGCCTATAAATAGCAGCTATAGGAAGCCGAAAAGACGGGTCGGAACAGGGGAACAGGTCAGGGGAACCCTGAGCGAATCTTCGGAGGAAGCTGCGAGAGCAGAAGTATCGTGCCTGAGTGTCTGTGTCGGGCAACTCTAGGTGAGCTCTTCCCCATCCCGAGAGGGAGGGGATGGTTCACCTAGGACCGTCCTGGGTGACACTGCAAGCCGATATCGGCCAACGTGGATGAGCGACACAAGTGCCCGACATTAGATGTATCACTACTGACCCGACACGATATCGAACCTGATACGCTTCGTCCGTCATGGCGTGCCGCCCGAGAGGGTGCCGTCCGACTTGAGCGTATCGGCCAGGGTCTTTGAACGATACAATCGGCTGTCACGGTGTGCCGCCCGAGAGGGTGCGCCGCCCGACACTGATGTATCGGGCTAGGCTTCTGACTGGTATCGGGCTGGAGAGCCGCTATAGTCTGTCGTCCTTCTACATCAAGAAGGCGACCTCTATCTTTATTTCTAATATTTAATTCTTTACTTATGCACTGTACTTAAGACCTTTATTGTTTATGGAAATGGAAGAGTTTAATCATCTGTTGCCTTATGCTTGGTACCCTTGTTGGATGAGTGCTATGTTTAATATCTGAACTCTAGCTTGCACGTTGGATCGCGTTTCTATTAGCTACCAAATCGTGTTTTTCCGCCACAACAGCCTTGAGAGAGGTGTTGTGGCTCTAGTGTTTGGTCCAATTCTGGAGTACGAGAGTGCCCGGAATCGGAGTTGTAGTAGTAACCTTTCCACTCTAATTTAAGTCCAGCAACCTCGAGAGGGGTGTTGATGCTTGGTTAGAGGTGCCCGCTCTGAGAGGAGGGGTACAGGATGTTTCTGTTGCCGCTTGTTTTACCGAAGTTTTCTCCTTGGTACCTTGCTTAGCTTTAGTATTATCTCTCTATTTCTGTTGCACGAAAAATCCCTAAAAAACTGCTAAATGCTTAAAACCTAAGTTTTTCTTATAACTCCATTTGGAGATAGTTTTCTTCGTTTTGTTTGTGACATCTTGTTGTTTCCCCTTGGGGAATTCAATATATCTTTGTACTTGCCGGAGTGTAGCGTGTCGATTCTGAGTTCTCAACACTGCCACCCTTGTCCCTGCGTTCGACCTCTTATATCTACTTCGACCCTGTAAACAAAGTTGTGGGGGCCTAGAAGGATTCGGGTTATAAATGTAAAAGCTCGACTACCTCAAATCCGCCTCCAATTTTAGGACGTGCGATTTAGGCCGGTCAGCTACATCTGTTATGCTTTTAGGAGGTGATAACAAAGTTCTAGACTAGGAGTAGAGATTGGTGATTTTCTTTGGCTCCTTATCTACCATTATGTTGGTGATGTGGGAGTCACGCGGAATAAGTGGATGGTCAAGATCTAAGTTTTGTCACTTGAAATTATTTGAAATGTCTTTTGGGATGGGGAAAACATCGAGTTGAGGAGAAGATGTGACGTTGAAATAAAGACATGATGTTTTGTCCTTTAGGAAAAAAGGAAAATCTCATGTCTTATGACACAAAGTTTTGGGAAGCATACATATCATGTTGAGGATTGATATGTCTCTAATGTTGAACATGTCATGCCCAGTACACGGAACAGTGTGTATCCACCACTAGGTATTGTGAAACCTTAGTTGAAACAACATTGTGTGTTTGTCAATGGGCACTCTTATCATTGTTGCCATAGGTAAGCTCTAAATCATAACCCTGGCGGAAACATGCCATGTCTGAGTAGCGACATGTCATATCCACTTGACCAAATTTGGTGTTTGATATAACATCAACATACTATGTATTTTCATAGACATGCCACGCCATCCCTTTGTTTTGTATCTTGATTCTATATGGTTGCATGAGGCATCGTGGATGGTGAATAACCACACCGACAATGGTTTGGAAATAATGGAGATGGGAGAGGCACATAGAGAGTGATGTAGAGACATGGATATGATATCTTCTCTGTAATATGGAGTCATGGAGACACTTCTTCTTCTTGGAGAATATGGCAACCTTCATTATGTGATGAAGTCATAGTAGTAGTGTGGTGATGGTGTTTGAAGGAAGGACGGGTTGATGATGATAGCATTCCCAAGAGGAGACAAGATCTCCCAGTTCTTTTGATGGTTGTGCCCCAATATTATTGCCCTTTCTCTGTGATTAGACATGACTCTCCAATACCATGTTACCATGAGATTATTGGAGTGTAGTGACTTGTGTTTGTATTATGGGAACGGCTAGCCTATATATAGAACAATGGGTGGCTACCAACAGCTTGTTTATATGACATATGACTATTCCCAATATACATAAGATATATAGATTGTTTATCTAACATGAAGTGAAACTTCTGTCAATTTTGACATTATGAGTCTTCCTAAGTGAGTCATGACACTCCATGTAATTGTATTTCCAACTTTCCTTTTTATAAGGGTTCTGACTTGAGCCAGTAGATTCTGATCATGCATTGATAATCTTGTCTCTTATGAGTGACACCAGATCTTCCTAATAAGAACAATAGCACAGATTCTCCTTCTTTCTCCCTCTCCTCCCTACCTTGTACTTGGTTTCTTCTCCCTCACTTTCATTGCTCCATCCCAAACCCAAAGATCCCAAAGTTCCTTATAACCCACAATATTCAAAGTTCTAATGAACCTTGAATACTTCCCTCCTTATGTTTCCCTTTCCTCTAAATTTCTCAGTCACACTATAACATCTCTATAAGATGGACTTCACAAGCTCCATGCAACCTTCCACAATCAATTTTAAATGCTAGTTGATCCAAGACCCATCTCCATAGCCTCACCTACCTAGTGAGGAGTCATTATGTTTGACACAACATAATGGACCACTATAATAAATGTCAAGTATTCAAAATTGATCGTGGTTATCTTCTTAAGCTCTTATTGTTAACAATTTCCCCAAGCAAGGTGGTTTTCCTTGTTTCCTTATTTTCATTATTTTTTATTTGATTATGAAATTTGCATATTTTTGTTGCATTTTTGTATTTTTCATCTCATCTTTAAGTTTTTCGTAACTCTCGCACCTACTTGAATATGTAATATCAATTGTTTTTTGGGTCTTATGGAGCTCATGATATTTGGCTCTAGATCAGCTATGATAGAGGTCTCTCTCTAAGTCGTTGGCCTTGCCTCGGCTTGTGTTGGCTCGCTCTAATTAGTAGATCATAGAGAAGGTGGTATAATTTTGTCCATGTGTCTTTATGGAAATGATTGTGAGGTTGATCCCTAACTCCTTGCTCCAATAGCAATGCTCCTTGTAAGATAGTGAATGGGAGAAATCTTAGACACGATATTTTTTTTCATGTCCTCTTGATTCATTTAATATTTTTATGTGAAGCATGGGAATTTTAATTATGTGTGTATAATATTCTTCTCTAAGCTATGTGAGATTCCATTCATGATTGTTCTTGATTGTCATGTCATATGTCTAAGGTTCATCGTGCAAAGTGAGGGCAGTGAAGTCTTACTCAATGGTATTTTGTTTATTTCAATAAGTAGTTTTATCTTAAGAATTATAAATTAAATATCATATGGTTAGAAGATTATGAATAAAAATTTTGCAAGATATGCTCTATCAAACTATGTATGTTTCATAATATAATTCCACTATAAAGAAAATATACTTTTTTAGGGTTAACACAATACACAAAATGTATTGATTGATGATGGTAGCATTACTAGTAGACCACCCCTAATTTTAGTTGTATTCAAGCTAATTTGACATAAAAGAGGAACACTTGGCTAAACTTGAGTCGAAAATTCCTCTTTGATGTCGACTTACATCTTCATTTTTACTCACTAATATTCCTCTTTGATATCAAGTTACAGTATTATAGTCTTGTTTTATTGAAAATTTCTAACACCACTAGTATTCACATTGTTGTTTTAGAAAAAATATTGTGTTCATTATTCAATATTACAACTTGCTACTTCCTGATTAAATCTAAATATAGTGCATTTTTAATTACCCATTCACAAAGGGTATGTTGATAATTTATACTTTCTGATATCATGTTGCCTCTGTATCAGGGCTACTGTCATGCATTTTGTTTCTCATGTGATAAGTGATTATTTGTAACATACATGTTTGTTTTGCTATTCAGCTTATCGGGTTTCTACCTTGTCTAGTTATTTTCTTGTCTAGATCCTTCACAATTTGTTGATAATCCTTGATGCATAGTGGATGAAAGTCAGGGTGTCGTTCTCTTTACACCCAGTTTTATATTTGCAATCAAGTCTGGGATATCTTTTCGTTGTGAATGATGATGCAAATTATTAGAAATGTTTATCATGATTCTGAGTGTTTATTTTGAGAAAAGTGAAAAAATGTTGTAATGCTTTCTTTTGATGTGCTCGGTATTATTTATCTCCTTTTTTGTCTTTGTTGTTCTCACTAAACGCTGCTTTAAAAGATTGATGTAGGGGCTGTTGTAGTAGTCTTACACGATAAACTACTTCATTTCAGGAGCAGCTTCCTGAAAGGAGACGGAATCAGTTGTGGGCTGCGATATCTGGGCAAGCAGATCACGAGGCTACTGGCTCCAAAAGAGGTATGATTCTAAATACAACTATTTTATTAAGAGTAAATACCACATTTAATGCAGAAGAACTGGCTGACATATAATCTGAGCTGTTGTTAGTACATAACTACCTGGATATAAAATTAACATACCCCGTACAGTAATTATGAAGTCCGGTTGACATACTGGTTTTTTATCACTCATAGTAATGTGCGCCCAATTTTGGGGTAAGGTTTTCAGCATTTCTTATGTAGACTAACTTCTAAATGTTTCAGTCATTGCATTTGTGTCTTGTCTTCTATAAAATGCAATGTTGTATTGCTCTCATAGACTGACAGTCAAGCTTCTTCTTAAATAGCTTTTACCGCATATGTAACATGAATATTATCTGTTTTTGTTATTTTTATTCGTATTTGTGCGCGCACACGTGCATAATATTGTGCAGAGAAAGGCAGAACACCAAAAAGAGTCATATGATATCTAGAATTACCGCAGTACACCCCCCACCCCCACTCTTACCATAAGATCCAATAGCGCCAACAAGTAACTTCACATACTCGTTAAGCAGAGTCCACGCTTAACGCATGTGAGCATATATGACTGACCTAAGAACCCGAAATTTGGCTTGTATTAATTAATTAGATGTTGATCGATATTCATCGTATTATCCAGAATATACTCCTGAGCTTTGTCAAGCTAATAAGCCATAGCAGGGCATATGGCAAGGCAAAAGAGGTTGCCCAGATTATCCAACCAAATGTCCGT
This sequence comes from Alisma plantago-aquatica, assembly GCA_963693085.1. Taxonomy (NCBI): domain Eukaryota; kingdom Viridiplantae; phylum Streptophyta; class Magnoliopsida; order Alismatales; family Alismataceae; genus Alisma; species Alisma plantago-aquatica. The sequence goes on from OY856411.1 coordinate 422,609,258, forward strand.
ACGTCTTGTGTACAAACCCGCAAGTCTTAGAAGGTTAACACTGTCCTTTAGGTTGTCAACAATGCTAGACGGTATATGCTAATCATTTACTGTTTGTGATAAGATAGGAACGTCCCTTTTTTTACTACTTGCATCAGCAACTGGTTCTGAAATCAATTTTTAAAAAAACTCACATCCGTTAGCAGATCCTGATCTTAACTAGGAACCTGTTAATATTATTTAAATTGGTACAGTTAAACTAGGATGGATATAACTAACAGTGGCATCTTTTTTAATCAATTGATTACAAAGATTTGTTTAGTAATTTTGTAGTGAAGTTCATCGTAGTTACATTGTTTAGTTAGGAGAGAGGGGGTTACCAGTTGCAGTATGAAACGACTACAAAAAGAGCATTTCAACATAATTATTTATTAGTATCAGATAGCTAAATTTTCTAGATCTTTTTTATTACCTTTGACTTTCAACCATCCAATCCAAGTATGTTCCGACTCAGTGTTCTTAGCTAAATGACTGATCAGTCGTCTAGCCATCATGCTTCAAGCGTTGCCTCAACAACACAAAGAAAAAAACAAACAAAATACACATTACAAATTTAATGACAAAATGAAGCAAAACACCAGTCGAGCTTCCACAAACAGGATAAAAAGTACCGCAACATTCCGATGAAACAAGGATCTCAAACCACGTGCCACAAACTGGTGTGTTGTCTTAATACTCTTATCATAATCACATTTTGCTGTTCGGCTTAAACCCGCTTCTTTTTAGGTTCGACAAAATCCAAGGGACACTGGTCAAGAAAGGTTCACTATATTAGAACCTTGAAAATACCGAGTGATAAGTTGGTCTTTTTTTACCTAAGGCATCATAAGCCCACCATAGGTGCAATTTGGTCAAGTAAGCGCCATATTAGCAGTTCGAGTATATATTAAATCAAATCAAATAAGCCATCGAGTAGTGCCAACTGTGCAGCCTTTCCGTTTTTAATGGAAACATACTGTAACTTGGACATGTTCTTTTGAATAAATATCATTTGTCTGGTAGAGAAGAGTTACACTGAACTATAAGCGAAGGGTTTTCAACATAACATTGGATGTGCAGCAATTTTACGTACGAGAAGTCGAGTAGTTTAAGCGTACTCTTCTAGGGATTATTGCAGATTAGGCCCAAGACATGATACACATCACACAACAAATATTAATGAACTTTAAAATAAAAGCCTTGGATACATATTATATAATTGATTTTGCTACAATTTTGAAATGCCTAAGCTTACTATTGTAAAAAGTATATACAGCCCAACTAAGCAAAATCCCCAAAACCGTGGTACCCGAAATCTGAACCAGGTGACCACCAGTAGAGAACCCATTAAGCTCAACAAAAGGAATACAAAAGCTACAACAATGCTGATATTGAAGTGCAGCTCATATGCCCCAGGATAAAGGCTGCTTGTCTGTATAATTAAAGCTGTACCAAGGCCTATCAGCATGTTGAACATTGGTCCTGCAAAACAGCCAGCCATTGCCATTGCTGGCTGACCAGCCTTAGCCACAGCAACATCAGCAACAAGATCACCTACCGAGTTCCCCCATGCCAGTACAGTTAGCCCTAGAAGTGCAGGTGGCAAGTCCAGTATGGTGCCAATAGCTGCTAAACAATTTAAAAGTTCTCCAGCCATTGTAGATATCCAGAAAACACTAATGATAAAAGCAACGAGGACAGTGAATACTGACTTGGCTTCTGGAGGATCATTTGCAAATACATAGTGCATAAACCCAATAAAGAAGCCAGCAATGAGGACAACGAGCCATATAGGCATATATATGTGAGGAATAAAGAATACAATCTTGAGATGTAATGGGATAATAGACTTCAAGGCATAAACAATAATGAGGGGACAAAGAGCAACATTAGCAGAAGAATAAAACCTGCTCCACTTAGCAGGTGATCCTGAAGGGATGGTGAGCTTTAGAAGGGTAGACACTGGGACTTCCCATGCTTTTGCAACCTGTTCCAGAGCAAAGGTAAATTTTAAGCAACTAATTCAATCCAAGGTTTCTTGTAAATCACATTAAATCTGCCAACAGCATCCACAACATAATACGGAGCCTAATTAAACATGTATGCATAGTCGATAATTAAAGCTAGTTGACAGGATAGAAAACACACAGCTAATTGAGTTATATGTTCATTTCCGACACAGATGCCTCAGCACATGTATGTCGAAATTGAAGAGAAAATTGTAATGGTGTCTCTAATGATCTTAGCAAGATTTCTTTATAAAGGAGTATACCCATTTTTCCTCTAATGATCTTAGCAAGAATTCTTGATAAAGGGGTATACTCATCTTTCCTCCTCGTCCTAGAAATTGTTTGATAACTGTTAATAAGTAGATGGGAGGTATCTGATAATTGTAGCATTGGGGTATTCATTATATTGTTCTCCTTGATTACATGCCCCAGCATGCCATATGTGATCTGGGAGACTGAGAAGCACTATCATGTCTCTCATAAGTTCTAGTAAGCTCCTTCAGTGGTAACTTGACATTACCGGCCTATAGGAGCTATAGAATTGACTTAGTGAATCTTCAGCTGTACTCCTTGCACAGATGTATTTGGCATTCACCTTCAGCTCACGGGTGGAGGTGGGTGAGATGTGTTAGCATTGTTAATCTCATTGTTCGAAGAAGATTGGCAAGGCGCCGTGTTTTTATCTTTCCTTCTTTCACTATTTCCATTTGGATAATGTGAACATAGTTATGAAGTATAATAAAAATTCTGATATATAGGTAAACTGGATACAAATCTTACCCAGAACTATGATGATTAATTGAGAGCATGAATCGTAGTCCTGTCTAATAAGTTGGCAATCATACTGAAACCATGTGACGGTTTGCAAACTTAAATGCATGGATTAAAATTTCGGTCAAAATTTCGGTTTCGGCCACTACCAAACATCAAAATCAACATGCCAAATTACAAAAGTTTCACTATGCAATTTCATTAAGAATGTGAAAAAAATCTAAAAAAATCTTTAAAAAGTGTGGGACATCCCCCCCACCTCAGTTAGTCGAATCCAAAATATAAGATATAACATGATATTACTTACAAATATATGTGTGTATATTGCATGATTGAAATCTTGATCGAAACAGTTCTGCATATATTCACTCATATGTAGGAAACCTCCCACCCTATACCAACATATGATATAATTGCTTAAATAGATGTAATACGTATGTAGATCATCATGGTAAAATTTCATGACTTCATTCCTTTATTTGGTCGTCAAGATCGTTGAAATCTGAGTCAAAATCTTGGGTCGACAGGAGCTGAAAGATCAAAATTTCAGTCGAAATTTATGTAAATTTCTGTTTCTGGACCACTGAAAACGGCATCGAAATTGACATTTTAAACTATGCTTAAAGGGAACTGCAACTCTTTGATTTGTTTTGTTGCCCTAAAGGATATCTTTTTTGTGGAGGTGGAGGGATGTTATATTAGTATTCTTCTTCCCCTACATCAATTTCTCGTTAAACAAGGATTGGCAAAGAACTATGTTTTCATGTTTTCCCTCCATTAATACCGCCATAGGATAATGTGAACATAGTTGAGAAGTATAAAAAATTCTGATATATAGGCAAACTGGATGCTGAGAACTAAGATGAAACATTGAGCAGGAATCAGATCCCGGTCTAATAAGTAGACTAATTGTGTACGGAGAACTCTTTATTATTGTAAACATTACCAGCAATACTAAAGTCAATGTACCTCTACTTTATATTGTGTGTGACTGTGCTCCATTTCCGTATCAGGTCTGTGCTTTCTAGGCATTTTTCATATTGCATGCCCTGTGCAGGATAAACCCAAGGCAGCCAGACCCAACACAACACGACTGTTTTGATATCGTTGGCCAACAAAACAAATCAGGTTACCTCAAAACCTGTTTTTAGGAAAAGTAAGGATTTAATGGAAGGCTTGTAACTGAGATCTAATAACTACAGGAATTAACTAATGAAAATAACTTGCATTTGATTCATGGTATTCAGTGTCTAAACAATGACGCAATTAAGCCTTCATATAGGCACTCGAAGGTCGAAGCAAAGACTAGATAGGTAGTAGCTAATGTGGGACTAAACCACTTGACTTTAGAAGAGCCAAATAAAAGGGGCAAACCTAATAAAATAAACCAAGCTCAAGGTTTTAAAAAGCGCGAAGCGGGAAGTGTGCAGACGGGACCTTGTAGCCGATTAATCGCCAGGCGGGCGATTAAGTGGGTGCTTTTTAGAAAAGCGGATTTCCAATTCCTATAAACTTTTATGCAAAATTACATGCATATGTATATAAATACTATTTTTTTGAAATTTTTACACATATCTAAACATTGTACAAGACAATATAAAACACCCAATTAGTTTATAACACAACTATACAACAATGATTGTATCTATATAATGTAGTAAACAATATACTTGTCATAGATAAAGCACCCTACACATAAAATAATAAGTGTATATACATACTATTTTTTTGAAATTTTTGCACATATCTAAACATTGTACAAGACAATATAAAACACCCAACTAGTTTATAACACAACTATACAACAATGATTGTATCTATATAATATAGTAAACAATATACTTGTCATAGATAAAGCACCCTACACATAAAATAATAAGTGTATATACAAGATGCAACAACAATTTTGTATCACATGTTTACATAGCTAAACAGTAAACAATAGACCTATCACAGCTAGCTTACAAACATATTGTTACATTTGCACATCATCAAATAGTCATACATTACAGCAGTACATTTAATCAAAGTATGCATTCTAAATAAGATAATAGTTACCTATAATTTACTTGGATACATCACAAAAGTACCATATCATTACAGCTTACATACAAAGTATGCATTCTAAATTAGAACTAGGTATATCATAGAACATTTGATGTATGCTAGTTTCATATATTATAGTCAATACTAATTGGGGCATATAATGTACTTGATGTTATATGCTTAGAGCAGTTTTTTAAAATAAAAAAGGGCAAAAAGCGGAAAAAAAGGGTAAGCGGGCAAAAAGTGACCGCTTTTCTCAAATTTGCTTAAGCGGCCTTAAGGGGGTTTCTAGGCGGACATGACCTGTTGTCGCTTAAGCGGCCGCTCAGTGCGATTTTTAAAACACTGACCAAGCTAAATAAAGCCTAAAAATAGTGTGGCGACGTCTGTGCTCGACTGCTCGTAATTATGTAGAGGCAGAGCTTTTCCTACATCAGTTGTCCTCGGCTGCAAAAGACTCGACTCCACTAAGTCGTTACAGAGGTAGAGGTCAAGAAGATACATATCAATATGACAAAAATCATCTTCGTTGGTCCATGTAGCGCTTGTAGGACGGTCAAGCCAGTGAACCGGGAAACGACGTATAATGTCTGGCTGGTGAGCACGGTTTGGTCATCAAGAACGGTGTCGATGCGCTCTGCCAGCTACTGAGAAAGTCAGGGCATAGGATGTAGAGCTACAGAAGACAATGAAGCATTGTGACGAGTTGAACAAGCTGCAGTTGGGGATGGAGGGGGCTCAAATGTACCACAAAGGAGAAAGAGCATCCACATTGAATAAAACACCAATGCCCCCAATCTGCTGGCATATCCAATACATAGGCATTGGGTCCGTGTCGACTAAGCATATGGAATTATCCTGACGCTCTGGCATGAAGCTTTTTGAACAAATTTTTAGGGTAGCGTTGAGCACGCACACGTACTACATATAATCGCATGCTTTAAATCTTGAAACATATTGTGTGCATCTAGAGAAAGCTTATAATTTTTATAAGAAAGTATGTTTTGTGGCAAATCTCAGTAAGAAATTCGCAAATGTATTGGCCAAAGGTCTTTGCAGTGTGGGAAATGTAGGCAATAGTGGGAAGAGGTATGAGATCTACATCATGACGAGATCGGCAACCATGAACAACTTTAAAAGGACTCTTCCCGTGGATCGATTGACAAAAATGTTGCAAACAAATTCAGTAGTAGGTAAGAGTAAATCCCAATTGCAAAACTGTTCACCTATAAGGCAACACGGTAGTTACCCAAACTCCTATTCACCACCTTTGTTTGACCATTAGTCTAAGGGTGGATGGCATGAGAGAATTTGAGTTGGATACCAAAGATTTTTCATAGTGTCTTCCAAAAGTAGCTAAAGAATTTGACAACGTGGTCAAAGACTGTAGTGGCAAGAACTCTATGTAGCTTGACTGCCTTGTTAAAAAAAAAAAAGACAGGCGATACGAGAGCGTTTGAAGTCTTACTAAAAGGAATGAAGTGGGCCATCTTAGAAAAATGATCAACAACCATGGTCAAAGATTTGTGCCAAAGTGAAGTGCTAGGTAGGCCAAGAATGAAACCCATACTCAGGTCCTTCAAAGGTCCATGTGGAATAGGGAGAGCGTAGAGGCCCGTATTTTGTCTTTTGGTTCTTGCTAATTGACAAGTACGACTCTAGGACACGTTGTGAGCAACATCACAATGTAAGATACGTTTTTTGGTATGCCGTAAATGATGGGGAGGGCAAGGGAAGTGACTCTTATTTTGGTGTGTTTGGTTAGCATGGGGAAGGGAAGGGGAGAAGGATATTTTTTAACATATTTACATATAAAACGTATGTTGTAAAGTTAGACTGAGATTTTTGTCAATTGCATGACATGCTAGTATTTTCCTCCATTTTTAACAAATTTACAATATAAAATGTTCTTCATTATCATCTAAGCCTCAATTCCAACCAAGTTGGGGTTGGCTACATGGATCCTTCTTTTTCAGTCAGCTCTATTATGGGTCATATTCTTATCAAGATGTAGAGATTTAAAATCTCTCTTTATAAGCTCATCCCATGTTAATTTAAACATGCCACTTCTTCTTTTAATTGTTCTTGACTCGATAGCATTGTGTATAGGCATGTTAGTCGGTCTACATTGCACATTGTCAATACCATCTCAGACGGCCCTCGCGCAACTTGTACTCAATACCCTCCACTCCCACTTTGTTCGTGATAGTCATTTTTCAAGCGATCTTTGCTTGTCTTCCCACACATCCATCTCAACATACGCATTTCGGCCATATTCATCTTGTTGAGACATTGTTTCTTTACCGCCCAACATTCACTCCTATATAGTATCGTTGGTCCTATAGTTGGTCTATAAAACTTAATTTTTAATCAAGGAGGGATCTTCCGATCACCTAATACTCCAACTGCACTCCTCCATTCTGCAATGATCATGTGACAAACATCATCTTAAACTTCCCCATCAATTAGAATAATAGAACCCAAGTCACAGAATTTATTACATTTTGGTACATCCACTCCATCCAACTTGGCTCCACCATTCACGATATAAAATGTTCGTGTTGTAAAAAATTAGAGAGCATTTTTTTCTCAAATACAAAAAAATATTTGTCTTATCTATATTTCTTATCATATTTCAATTAAAATATTCAAATTCCCTTCCTATTGCAATATTTTCAATTTAAATATAGGAGTGTATTCTTTATTTCTTTTCAGGTTTGCGTTTAATTATCTAAAATGTGTACATGTTTGTGTAATTTTTTTATAAAACCTTCCATGAAGATTTTAAGTTCATTAGAAGCATCTTACCTTTTTATATATTTCAAACATTCATATCTATCGTATGTCAAATTTATTCTTAGTTTATATTATATTCTTTAAATTCTCATTGTCTCCCAAGTTTTCCCTCTTTCTATCTACTTTTCCAAATTTATGATTAAGTTTTTCACCAAACCTTTCCCCTTGTATCCACTCCAATTTGGTGGGGAGAGAAGTGGTACAAGATACATATGAATTTGTCCCCTTCCCCTCCCTTCCCCATCACTGTCCAACCAAATAGGTTGAACCTTTCCCCTTCTCTTCCCCGTCATTCCCCTCCTACCAAATAGGCCAGTTGGGACGACCAACAAATTCTATCACTGACTAGACCAGTGGTCTTATCCCTACCAAAATGACCAGTGCGGCCACCAACATGTAATTCCCAAATGAGAAAATCTTGAACTGAATTGGAGGGAATACATAATTGTGTGCGTAGAAGAGAAATCCATCACTCTGAACAAAATCAGAAGATCGAGTGGGTGTGCTGCCAAGGAGGTTGGAATGAATAATTCCAAAGTCACGGCAGGTGGGGTATTGTCCTTCAAACGGTCAAAGCATACAACTTCAATGCTCATTGACTAGAGAGCGGTCAAGCAATGGTTGGGAGCACCAGCAGCCTTGTTTTTCAACACTAGAGGGATGAGAACAAAAGTGTACTCTTGAAGAAACTCCTGATGTAGAAGATAGTTTAACTTAACAAAAGGCCTGATGGTCAGACCTGAGGATAAACTTTTAATGTAGAAGATAGTGCGCCAATGACACAGGGATAGCATAATAGTGTAGAACTATTTATCATAAGTGGAGTATTTACGCTTTGCGGCAGTCACTAAAAAACGCAACAGGGTGGCCTTCTTGGCTCATAACGTCACCAATGCCAACACCCAAACCATTGCATAAAACCTCACACGGAATCAAAAAATCAAGAAGGCAGAATTCATGAGCTTCTGTCAATTTTATCTTGACAGTCTCAAAAGCTCGTGCAGCGGATGGTTTCCACTCCAACTTATCACACTTCATCAACTCAATGAGTGGGGCCATAATGGTGTTGAAACCTCGAACAAAGTGACGATAAAGTGGGGCCAGCTCATGAAAGCTAAGGATCTAAAAAATCGTTGTGGGCATGGGTCAATCAATGATGGCTTTGACTTTGGCAAGGTCAGCCTCAACACCGTAGTGGATACAATGTAGCCTAGGAAGAGGGCTTTATCTTAAAGAAAAGAGCACTTTGTTAGTTTGGCATACAATTTCTCATAGCAAAGTGTTTCGAAGACAAGTTGAAGATGTGCCATGTGCTCGTCCTTGGTCTTACTAAAAACCAAAATGTCGTCAAAGTACGCCACCAAAAGCTTACCAATGACTGGCCACAAAACATGGTTCTTGACTCTCATGTAGGTGTTAGGTGCATTGGACAGATCAAAGGGCATGACTAGCCATTCATATAACCTGTCCAGAGTTTTACATGCAGTCTTCCATTCATGAAACTCCTTGACACGAATTTGGTGACAACTGTTACAAAGGTCGATCTCAAAGAAATAGTGGGATCCCATCAATAGATCAAACATGTTAAGGAGTGGAATAGGAAATGATATTTTATAGTGATCATATTGATGGGTCGACAATCTAAACACATTCTCCAACTATCATCCTTCTTTGGGCAAGGAGAGTAGGAGCCACACAACACAAGGACTTTTTCTCTCACGGGAGAACATTTGAGGAGGGCATCGATTCAACATACTCAGTCGGGTTTATGTGGTAATGAGGTCGGTTAGGGAGTGATGACCCTGGGATCAAATCAATCTCGTGAAGTTGAACATCACACAAAAGTGGGAGCTCATCAGGGAGGTCAGTGGGTATCATGTCTTTGAACTCGTAGAGAAGGGAGACAAGTTAAAGTGGCAGAGACTAAAAAATAGGCATATCGGTGGTTCTTTGATGTATAACACATACATGCATCTGGGTTTTTGATTGGCCTCTTCTAGCTCTCTGTGGGTGACATGGTGTAAAGAGTATTCTGTTTCCGAGTTTTGGGGTTTGGTGACTGACTCGTTCTGAGAGGAGAGATGTAACGAGTAGGGGCAAGTGGTATGTGTTTGCCTTTGTGCTTGAAGGTGTAAACATTGGAATGTCACTCATTACGGGCATCCAAATCATAGATCCAAAAACGACCAAGGATGACGTGATTGACATAATATGATCTAAATAAGCATCTAGAGTGATGGGCACAAGGTAGTGTTGGGTGATGGGCAGGCTAATCTGGTTCACCTAATGTACCTTGTGTGGCTGAGGATGGGGCCACAAGCACATCTCCAAGTGCTTCAAACCATAGAGCGAGATGATGTTATGAGAATTGTCACCATCAATGAGGAGTTGCAGCTTTTACCAACATGCTTGAAGGTATGGAATGGAGTGGTGTGTCTCCATTCGTTCCCATCAGAGGGGCTGCCAAAACACGCATGACCTGTATATATGACAAATCATGATCATAAGTGTAATCAGCATCATCATATGAAGGTTCGAAGTGGGTAGCACATTCTCATACTCAATGTCATCCTCAAGGTGGTGTCCAGAGAATGAAGAACCAATGTATTAGAAAGCGGGAAGCGGGAGGTGTGCGAACAGCACCCTGTAACCGATTAAGCGGTAGGCGGGCGATTTTTGAAAAAGTGGGTGCTTAAATTTTATATATTTTTATACAAAATTGCATGTATGTGTATATAAAAAGTATATTTCTAAGGAACTTTTCTACATATCTAATCAGCAAATCAGTAATTAACTAAGTATTCATCAATACTTTACTACTAATCAGTATCTCTAATCACTAAAATCAGCAAGCAGATCAGTAATTGTAAATAACAAACTATGAATTATTGAATTAAAGTAATCACTAAAGTAATACTAACCAATAGTACCAATCATTAATCACTGAAAGCAGCAAGGAAATCCGTAAAACTAATCATGCATTAAAGTATAATAGAGCAATATGATATTTACCTAGATGCATTACAGCAGTACCCAATTATTACAGCTTACACACAAAGTATGCATTCTAAATTAGGACTAGCTATATCATAGAACATTTAATGTATACAAGTTTCATATATTATAGTCAACACTACTTGGACTATGTAATTAATTAATGTTACATGCTTACATTAGGATTTTTAAACAAAAGCGGGAAAAAAACGGGAAAAAAGGGCAAAAAGCGGGAAAAAGCGGGTGAGGCGGGCAAAAAGCGGGCGATTTTGTTCAAAAAGATTAAGCGGGCGATTAGGAGCTAATTTAGGTGGATGGGGGTCTTGGCCGCCTGGGCCGATTTTTAAATCACTGTGAAGAACATGAATAGAGCATGTCGCGGATATTGGGCAGCTAGATGAGTCAAGTTGCGGCAGTGAAAGCATTCATGGCCTCATGGAGGAGGGCAGGATGAGGTGGTCACTTTGTCCTTGCCCATACTGGATGAAGGGGCTAAAGAACGCTGGTGAGGGGTTTAAGGTAGAGGATAGACAGATGAGATGGGGTTAGTAGAATGGTTATTGGTGGAGCAAATTTGTTGCCCAAAACCAGAAAAGCAATGATCACAAAAAGCAGGTTGTAGGTAACTTTCTACCTTTAGGGAACGGTGAAACGCATCGTCCAAAGAGTCGTATTGTTGTAGTTCCATTTCTCATTTAATGCCATGGTGCAAACAGTGCACGAAATGAGCAGCTAATTGCCAACCGGAATCATTGTGGACACGACCATTCTTAGCCTCCTCGAATAGAGTGCAACTGGAGTATTATGTGATCGGAAGATCCACTTCAGATTAAAAAGTAAGTTTTATAAAACAACTTTACGGCCAACCATGTTGTATGGGAGTAAATATTGGGTGGTGAATAAACAAGGTCTCAACAAGATGAATGAAGCTAAAATGTGTATGCTGAGATGGATGTGTGGGAAGACAAAAAATGATTGCTTGAGAAATGACTATATCAAAAACAAAGTGGGGATGGTGACTATCGAGGACAAGTTGCTCAAGGGTCGTCTAAGATTGTATGGGCGTGCAATGCAGATCGACTAACGCGCCTATACAGAGCAATGTTATCGAGTCAAGCACAATTAAAAGAAGAAGAGGCAGACCTAAATTAACCTGGGAAGAGCTTATAAAAAGAGATTTTGAATCTCTACATCTTGATCTTAATATGACCCATAACAGAACTGATACAAAAAGAAGGATCTATGTGACTCGATCCCAACATGATTGGGATTGAGGCTTAGATGATAATGATGATGATGACCACAGTGAATAAGACAAGCCAAAATCTAGAATGCTAGCAAAGTTGGTCTAGATTAGGGAATTCCATTGAGACTAACAAACTCCTATTGGTTCGATCCAACATCAACCAAAAAGCTTCAACTAAATAGTTTATGATCCAAGTCCAAATCTAATTGTTTTGATGTGGCACAAAAGGCAGAGTCTGGATGGGGATCAGTCTTGAACCAAGGAGGGGTGTTGGGTTTTATGTCCTTGCGCGTGCCAATCATAAATTGACCGACATCATTTTATTGATGTATTCTTCAAACCTAAAAGATCTAATTGCACTGATTTTGTCACAAAGAAGCATTGTCACCGAGGATGTAGCCTCCACGAGAGTGTGGCTTACTTTTTGACCAAGGCCCCACTCATGGGGAGAACTTTTATAGAAAGGAAGAGGAGTCTAGGATTCTAATAAATTGTGAATCATCTTTCATAAGAGGAAACATCAAGGGGAGTCTTAGACTGTCCAAGCTTGAACACCCAGATGGTTAGATCATTGGTTTGCTACCAAGAAGTATCAAGTTCAAGCCACAGTGGTGGCATGAATAGAATCACAAATTATAAGGAAAAAAGGTTGGGGGGGGGGGGGGGGGAGTCTTAGACTAGAAACAGAAAGATTTTCAGCTGCTTATGAAAGAAAACCCAAAAATCTCACTAATTCACATTCATTTTCTGTCTATGAGCCATGCCAAGTCTCGATACTTATGTGGTGAAGGAAAAAACAAAAAATATTTCTGATGAGCAGCCGATTTCTCCTAGGAATGCAGTTCGTCAGTGTGGCAGAGATCCCATTCAAAGATAGGTTACTATTTCCTGTCTTACTACAACATAAGTGTTTCATGTTTTTTTCTTGAAATTATTTTATTCCCAAGTTTGTGGTAGAAGCATTCTTAATCTGAGACAGGTGGTATGAAGAGGATGACAGCTTTTAAAAAGAGTCCAGCTTGGGATGTTGTTAACATACTCAATGAAGCACATGTTCTGGAATCCAAGTGGGTGTACACCATCAAACAAAAAGCAAACGGCATTGTTGAGGCCGGTTGCAAGAGGCTTCACTCAAAAGTATGGAATCAATTATCTAAAAACTTGTGTTGCCATTATAACCATAGATTCTATGAAGATTTCGCCAGTTGTTCACATCTCACGGAAGTCTCACGAATTGAATGTTAAGAACACATTCTTAAATGGGGATCTTGTAAAAGAAGTTTGCATACAAATGCCACCCTGATTATGAACAAAAAGGGAACTGCTACAAATATAGAAACTCCTTGTATAGTCTCAAATAGTCTCTATGGGCGTGGCCTGAAAGATTGAGGATCAACATGAACAGGCTAGGTCTTTATGCAAGGAAATTTGATCATGCTCTCTTTATCGGGAGGATAACAAACGTTACTTTAATTTTGTGTATATGGTTGACATCATAATTACTAAGAATGGCGAGAATGAGATAAGGGAACTCAAAATAAACTTGCAAACAAGTTTGAAATAAAAGACATGTAGAAACTAAAAATAACATCTTGCAGATTGAGATGGCAAGGTCTAAAGATGGTTTTAACTTTGTATGGACACAAATAAACTCTGAAGATCCTCAAAGAAACAAAACAACTGAATCTGTTGATATTTTGTATTAATAGCATAGTTTAAAATGTCCGATTCAGACGACGTTTCTGATGGTCCTTACACAGAAATTTTGCAAATTTCGAGAAATGTGTTCATGTCGACAGAAGATTCTGACACAATTTCGACGGCCAAATAGAGAAATTAAGTCATGAAATTTTACCATGATATTCTACATATGTAGATACACATATTTATGTAACAAATCATATATTGACATTGGGTAGGCTCCTACATGTGAGAGTGAAAAGGAATTCAATTGTTTCGATGGGGATTTCGATGACAAATTCAACAACATAATGAAAAAATTAGTTTCGAAAACTTTTCAAGCATAATCTATTAAAACTTAGTGTCAACATGGCGGAGATGGTCCAGTGGATCGGATCAAGAGCCGCCAATGAAGCAACCGGGTTCCATCCCTAGTGTAACCATCGACGATTTACCTCCCCACCACTTATCTCATTGTGTGACTGGTCCAAGGAGGGGCAGGGGTAACCCCCCTTCTGTCATCCTCTTTTTTTATTTTATAGAGCACCCTTCCCCCACCAACTCGTGAAGCTCCAGCATCACTATCACTTGAACATGGCATCTCTTGGGAATTTTATATACAAGCAACAATTATCACCTCGTCAATAATCACCTTCAACTGGCACTTGATAGCTTATGTTATAGATCATCAAAGAGCGATATTACTATAACCATTCTCAATTCAGGACTAAAAATTATTCATAAAATAGGTAAAGGTACTGAATTTTGATGAATATTGTTCATACAAATCATTGAGATTTGATGTATATAATTATGAACATCATACATAATAATTCTATTTTTTCAGTATTTAACTTATTTTTCATTTTCAAGGTCTAGAATTACATATTGATCATTTTAAAATCTAAAATATTATATGTTTTTGGATTATTTTTACTGAAATTATTTCATATAAGATATTTAAGTATTTTAAAATTTGTTAAGTTTACATCATGGTGCAGGACTTAGACTTCGTGTCAACTTCACCAGGTATGGAAGTGGGGAGTTTGTGGAAACTTCGAGGAAGTGTAGACGCAAACTTGTGTCCAACTTCTTATAAATATCATCAAAGTATCTAGACCTTGCCTCCTGAACAACCTTTTAACTCTTCTTTCTTTGCTTGCTTGTATCTTTGGAACGTTGCATGATCTCGAGATTTGGACAAGCTCCTATAGATCTCCCTTTTCAGTTTAATAGCCTTCTGTACTTCATCATTCCACTACCAAGTCTCTTTCTTTTGAGGCTCACAACCTTTGGACTCCCCTAAAGCAGCTCTTTGGAAATTTTTGTTATGCAGGAGCTCATGTTATGCCACATAGTGTTAACATCAAACTCCAAGTTCCAAGTTCCCTCCTTGTTGAGTTTATCATGAAAAGTTAATTTCTTTTCTCCTCTAAGATTCCACCACTTGATCCTGCTATCTTGGCTTCTGTTATGCTTGCCTTTATTGATCTTCATGTTAATATCCAAAACTACCAACCTATGTTGGGTCGTGAGTTCTTCTCCAGGAATCACTTTACAGGGCGGCAGCTTATGTCATGAAGGGGGGTAGGGTTAGGGTGGGAACTTGCACGGGGGAAAAGAACCTGCTATTGATGCCATATAGAAGGTTGAATAGAGATATATTGGATGAGTAAAAAGGTTTACAGTGCATTCTCTTATATAGGATAAGAGAGGAGGAACAAAAACAGAGATGAGCAACATGGGACTAAACCACACAAGTAAAAACATAAGTGAGGCACATGCTAGCACATGACACTCAGTGAAACATAAATATATCTCTATATATGCAAAAATAAGAAAGAAGTGGCATCATGACATTATTTGTGCTCTGGACCACATTTTAATACATTATCTTGAAGCTAGAGAAAGCAAGCAAATTTCCAGCAAAAGCGAAAGCCAAAAACGAGTAAAGAAGCCTTGCACCTTCGAGCATAGTAACAAAAGTCTCTGAATTTTATAAAAAATCGGCAATTTTTCACGATTTTATAGGCTCCCGAATTTTCACCGCGATAAATACGCCAGTCACCGATTTTTCGTGACTTTTCACAATTTTTTCCGCTTTTTCACGATTTGTACGATTTTTCACGATTCTTCGTGACTTTTCACGTTTTTTCACGATTTTTCTCTTTTAATTCGTTTGCTCTTTTTTTACCAAACCATGTACGGAGAACTAATATACACTAAACCTCCAACCCCAACTCTCCCAATAGTCCATTGTTATTATTCAACTATTCTTTAATTCTTTTACTACTTTTTTCACTCAAAAAGATTGAATGTCTAGTGACCTTAGTAGTTACATTTGTTTCTGATATGTATGTATATATATACATACATAGATATCTCTATATGCATACATATATGTATGTATATATATGTCTATGTGTATATATGTATATATATATATAGCCGACTTATTCTCGATTATTTTCGAATAGTTGACCGAACTTTGACCGAAATATATCGATTTTTTCATGACTTTTTCCGATTTTTTCCGAATTTTGATTTTTTCCGTGCAGCTGAAAAGTTGTCGAATCTCGAACTTGTCACTATGCCTTCGAGCTAATAAATGAGTATCGAGGTTTGGGAGAGGTCACAATTTCCTAGGTTTATTTAGTAGAGCAATTTCAAAAAGACGTTATGCATCTCGTTATTGGACGGTCTTGTTGTGCGCCTTGACTTATTACACCTTGGCCACAACTTCCTAGGTTTATTTAGTAGAGTAATTTCAAAAAGACATTATGCATCTCGTTATTGGTTGGTCTTGTTGTGCGCCTTGACTTATTACACCTTGGCCCATGGGTCTACCGATGGGTCTTAATCTTCACTCCTAGAGTCCTACATTTCAATCTAAGATTGTTTCTCATATTAGGAGGCATGATCCCTTATCATACCTTGGTCCCTTATTCTATTTATGGGTCTTTATCTCCATCCTACAATTTCAATCAAAGACCGTTGTTTATATTAGCAAGCCTAATTCCTTGTCATATTTGGGTTTCTCAGCCTATTTGTTGGTCTTAGTTTCTATTTGTAGGGCTCTATAATTTCAATTAGAGATTGTTGTTCACATTAGGAGGCCTAATCCCTTAGCACTAGGGCCTAACCGCCATTGATGTTCACTTCCTATCCACCTTAGCAAGCACCTTGATTATGATTTGTATGTAAGGAGACAGTGTCATTCTGAATATGATTTGGTTGCACCGTCAAAGTTCTTGTTATAGATATTAGAGCCCCTCTTATCAATTAGAGGAACTTCAAACAGCCATAATACTATAAACTACGCATACATAAGGGAAATACATCACGAAACTGAGAAAATGTCAATGGACTGCCAAGGCGCTCCAGCTAGGCGACAAATTGCTGCCTTGACAAGTATGAATATAACCTACATATTCTATCTCCAACGCTGAAACTTGGCTTACACGTGGAGTTTCAGCCTGTCATTGAATGTTTTTGTTCAAACAAGTCTTATATGTTACTCGTGAGTTTTACATTTCTAGTTTGGAGAAGAAAGAAACTTAAATAAACGTGATATTATGAAGAAGTTTGATATTGTGTCTTTACCCAGAGCCTAGGGATATAGACAATAGCCCCAAAAGGCACAAACATACAAACATATCACTATCCTTCGACCCAAAAAGAAAATCTCTTAGAGGCGTCTAAATCATTTTGAGGAGATCATTGTAGTTGAGAAACTAAAAGAAGAGTTTTAGTGGGCATCCTTTAACCTCGAATATCACTAAATTTCGTTTGAATTGCAGAATCCCATACCAAGGAAGTAGATTTTGGTAAGTCTGACTTTCATAAAGTTCAAACATAGGTTGCACGAGTTGGATCTCTCTCTATCATACGACATTGATTAATCCAGCTGAAACTTAAATGACCGAGTTCATGGTATTATTTGATATT
The DNA here is from genome assembly GCA_963693085.1 of Alisma plantago-aquatica. Lineage (NCBI taxonomy): Eukaryota > Viridiplantae > Streptophyta > Magnoliopsida > Alismatales > Alismataceae > Alisma > Alisma plantago-aquatica. Next base: position 422,626,766 of record OY856411.1, read on the forward strand.
AGATAGCACAGTGAGATTTCGAAATGCGTTAGTTTCGTGGGAAAAGAAAACAGTTTCCCATATTTTTTTATCTCATAGACTGATTCTACTAGAAGCAAGTTCTCTTTTTCAACTGGTCAAGGACAGGAGTTTTCAAAGCCACGCAGTTAAAAACAGCAGTACAAAATTAGGGAAGCAATAGGGTTGAAAGTAACTTACCACCCTAAAGAAGCCACCATTTAGTTTTATTTGAAAATCATCAGAAGCAGTAACTCCAGACTCCACATCTTCCACTGACTTTACAGAGTTCTTCGGGAACTCAGTTAGGCGGACCAATTCAGATCTCCCTGCTTCACTTCCCAGCTTTCTATCACTCCCACCCAAATCCATCCAAAACACGAAGCCAACAAAGAATACATAGAAAGCAACGAACCCAACAGCCTGCCATAGATAGATCTCCGCGCTCAAATAGACATAGAACAAGGCAGAGGCAGCCAGCAGGTAGAAGAACACGTCCCTGACAAACGGCGCGGGATCGACTGGAAACGGAGCGGCGTGGATGGCGACGAACCCGACGACAAACGCCGAGACGAATGCCCCTGCAGAGAGGATGGCACCGAACCCCGTCCTTGGGTGTCCGCCCCGCACGGCGGCAACGGAAGCGAACACGTCAGGTGCGCCATTTCCGAGGGCGAGGAGCGTGACGGCGCCCATGCTAGGGGAGAGGGCGAGGCGGGAGGAAAGGCGGGAGACGACGGGGGAGAAATGGTCGGAGGCCACGCGGACCAGGAAGTAGAAGTGGAAGAGGAGGATGAGGGCGAGGGAAGGGACTGAGATGAGAGTGTTGGACGAGGAAGCACAGAAGTGGATGGCGGCATAGTTAAAAAGGCCGTCGGAGTCGCCGCGGCAGTGAGAGAGAGCGAAGGCACAGCGACTGTCAGCTGGTTGCTGAAGTATGTCGGAGCAGGCAGGAACTAATAGAGGGAGTGCAGGTGGCGGAGGGGACGTTTGCAGCGGAACCAGGAGAGATCGGCGGGCGGAGGCAGCGGGGAAGAACTGTTGGTGCGAACGACGGGGGAGGAGGAAGAAGACGGTGGTCAGTAAGACAAAGAGAGCGATGAGGAAGGATTTGATGCGGGAATAAGAAAGGAAGGATGCCATATCACCCGCACTCTTAACCTTGTTGCCATACCATTGCTTTGAGGTCAGAGAAGGATGCGAGCAAAACTCCGGCGAAAGGGGAAACCGCCGAGCCAGCAGAGACGCCAGCAAATGGGAACTGAGGTGTGGAAGAGTTCCTCATTTACTAGCATTATTGTTTAGTGGATCAATATCAAAAAGAAAACATCCCATGTTTGCCTATAGTACAACTCCCTACATTTTAAATAATCGAACTTTGCTTCCTTTCATCCTTTATGTATGGCACGACTTAGCGCTTTTTTTATAAATTAATTTTTATATATATTTATGACGATAACTGATATCACAAGCAAAATCAATACCGTACAAGTAAAACTAATAAATGTGTAATTAAGTTACCAAAGGTAATGGTGTCACACTTAAAAAATAAAAGATAATAAGGAGTCTATGCTAGAGGGGTAGGAATGTTGTAAATTTTATGTTTACTTCGTTACATGCAACATCAACAGGTACAATAAATTAACATGTTCAGGCCAAGATCCAGATATGAAGCAGAAGAATAAAAGAGAAAATAAAAACGAAGTTAGGAACACATAAGAACGTGTTACTTAAAGAAATCAGTGGTCCGTAATCTGGAAGGATATGCGTCGTTCTTCTAGTCGACCTCATCACGAACCTAAAGCAAGTTGTCTTCTCGCTCGTGCTTGATGACGTTCGATTGCACTACCAGTACAGCCCAGCGATCGCAGGAACCACTGCCTGACAAATCACGTCTCAAAGGAGGAGAAGGAGGAACTCGCTACTCGCAGGAGAGGAACTCAGTGTAGCAACTCGGAAGCCATGGTTGAAAGCTCTCCTTTAGGATTTGCAAAACACAAACGAAACGGTTGACGGTTGATGTCCATTTTAGATGTGTTTAACCCTAAAAATCGGAGGCTTACTTATAGCCTTACATGCATCGACATCCTATTCCCAATAAGACGCAATCACTCGATCGCTCTTGTACACGTTACGGAAAAATCGGCAAGAGAAAATTTTTCCAATTAGGATTAATAATAATTAATTAAATTAATAATTAATTATGTAGTTGTGTCCTAGTGTAAAAAGAAGATGGAAGACATTCTCCACAATCCACAAGCCACAAGCCCGAGCCTGTGCCCGGCCCAGCCAGACCAGGCGTGGCGTGTGTGCATGTGTGTTGTGGTCACTGTATCCACCAAGGAGGTGAGCATACTCTCCCCTAGGACCCTTGGACACTAGTATCACATGTGATCCTACATATAAGGACCACAAAAGTTCTAGGAGTGAGCAATGTGGGATAAAACTTCTTCCCCATTTGCACTAGACACAAAATTACATTTCTTCCATGTACTAGATGCACTACATTGGGATTAACCCATACTATATACATGGCTTATACAACCATATGTGTAGTGTGCTCTACCATTTAGTCTTTCATACTGTACTTTCAACATATACCTTTCAGTTTAAATCTACCTGAGTTATCCAACTGTGACCCTCGTAAGAACTAGGTGAACAAAAGTTTTGAACCTGAACCTTTGGGTGCAAGAGTATAGGTTGGTAACAATACAATACAGACATGATAGAAAAGAAAATAATGCATTAAGGTCATGCATACAAAAAAATATGTCATGATTGATATCAGAGAACAACTCATTTCTCTTATTGCGGCCTACACAACATCAATCATTTAGTTGGAGTCTCCAAGGATGTATTGCTAACATCATGTCCTAAGACTTGACACCATTCAAAGACTAATCTCTTACTAACTTGCAATCATGACACCAACAGGTTTCCTAGGGGATAGACACACAGATGCATGAAGTATCAAAGTAATTACATAGTGTCATCCAATTCTCCCGACAACTTGTTATTACCACATTGAATCCAATTTGCGGGATCTCCACTCTGTTGGGTTAGGTTGCTACTGTCTGCGAATCTAAAGGGGTTTCAGTCCCATCCCCAACCTAGATTTTTCCACTAAGGCCAAGGTAAGACCTTTAGTGAAAGGATCAGCTGTATTATCTTTGGTACCGACGTAGTCCACAATCACGACCCCATTAGATACTAACTCCCTTACAGACTTGAGTCTGACTTGGATGTGTCTATGTTATTTTTTATTGTACTTAGAACTCTTTATCTTAGCAATAGTTGTAGTGCTATCATAGTGAACAGAAATTGCAAGAAGCGGCTTCTTTACCATAGGTTAACTGAACATAAGTCCATGTAGCCATTCAGCTTCCAATCCAGTTTCATCTAAAGCACACAACTGTAACACTTGTTATCACACAAACAACAAGATTACACAAAATCACGTGGAAATAACCATTAGCAGCAGATTAATGGAAAACACTAAGAATTAAAACTATTTTTCATAAAGCTCCACTGCTAGAAAACTATTTACAAGATGGCCCAAAACATGTCATATGTATAACATGATGCATTCGTGTTCATCTGATACAAGTTTGCCATTACCAAAATATGTACATGAGTAAACTATAAGAAATAACAACATATTAGTCAAAAGCTAAGATCAATCGTGAAGCCATAGAGAGACTACCCCCTCGAGGACCTGAGAGTACAGGGACGACACATAGGACTTCTATCTACAATAAGACACAACTAACAACACACCACCTCAAACTTCAGGTCTTCTTCTTACTGTTGTCCTGTCTTAGCTTACACAATCTCTACTACCTCGTGCACGTCTACCTAAAAAGTTGTGGAACCCACAGAGTGAGATAAAAGTCCCAACGGGAGATATAACTCCCCAACAACACTATTATTATTACAGATATATTGTTATAAGAGCAGAAAGTAAAGTTGCACTATATTAAACAGATCTAACCATATATTATGAGCATGGTAGGATATTATCATAACTGAGCAGTTCAGATAACTATGAATGAACAGTAAATCAAGTAATCACTTTAGAAGGAATATGAACAACATGTATGACAACTACCCATTATGTCATATAAATACAATTGCAGCCTCATTCAATATTTTTGTATCCCATTCTCAAGAGAAATATGCTACATAGATAACTGAATCTTTCAACAATCAATCTCATGATTATGCACACACTTAGGCACACAATGTTCAAGCTTATAATGCACACACTCACATTCAAGCACAAGCTTATTATAATCACACACATTAGATCATGTTTTATGCCCTAACTTTTGCCCTGAGGATTTGATTCATACCACCCAAATCCAACCGCCCCCTACGAAGGGCTACCAACGATGTCATACAAGGTCCAAGGAGAGTCGGACTCCAAGACCTCACCCACTACTCTCGGTCAGTACGAGAGACAACGCAGAGACATATTAGTCAACTATTGATAGTGGCATATAGTCAACTATTTAATCAACTAGCCCACCTTAGTACAGGTCACGGCATGAGAGAATAGCTCACTCATGGCTATTCGGATAAATAGAATTGGCTCACTCATGGCCATTTTTATAAAAAGGATTGGCTCATGCTTGGCCATTGTTATAAAAGAATTGGCTCACTAATGGCCATTGTTTAAGAAAAGGATTGGCTCACTCATGGCCATCCATATCACATAATTATTTAATGAATGCAGGAAAATGTGTAATTATGCATCCTCGCATATTCAATAATATGTGCTCCGAGTTAAACTCGTTTCACCATCCAACAAGTTCTGACACTGAATGGATCTATGGCTAGGGCAACCTACAATTTTAGTTTTACTTGGTAACTTAGGTATATCACGACATCTTTTAGCATCATTCAAGTTACAAGTATACCACATAGGTAAATTCTACAAAGAATAGTGTAATACATCCTTCAAGAAATCACATAACAATTGTAACACATACTTATTACTTTATCATAATTATCCTGGGATCTCAATCCTTCAAACACACTATTGAGAATCTCATCTCATCATTATCACATGATATGGGGTTTCAATCCCCTTAGTTCATTATTGAACAATGTCACCTTTCACTAGTCAACAACCATCTCTAGGTCATAAGACCCATATAACATCATACTTGCTGTACAAGTACTTCACATGGCCCACAAGGCCCATTCAATCTATATAATGTCACATCACCATAGCCCATAGTTGGCTATGCTCATTATCTCAAAACACTTACATGGTTAGGATCTCATGATAAAAGAGATATCAATTTAAATATCATCACCATGCTATAAAGAGAATCATTCAAATTGCAACCCTCCCATAATTAGGGTTAGGTTTTCCTCTTGTAGCTGATTAGGGTTTTCAAGTTCATATTGAATAGACAAACCCTAATTTACATCATAAGAGCTTATATTATTACCATAAGTATTCAAGCATACTTAATTACTCTCATCAATTATCATCAATTGATTCTCAACATGAGTGATATAAGTTTCTCTCTCATCCTCATTAGGATACTAGATTCAACTTTAACTTGTTGTATTGACTTGACCGTCTTTAGGGTATACCGGCCTACACTTATCAAAGTGTATCCATCTCATTACTTCATAATGTATCAATTTTATTATACTCCTCATGTGTCGACCTACACTCATCTAGGTGTATCGGCCTACACACTAACCCTTGTGTCGGCCTAGATACATTCACTTGTGTCGGCCTAGACACTCTTACTTGTGTCGGCCTAAGAACCTCCCTTTGTGCCACCCTAAGGCATATCACTTGTATCACCCTATGTATATACACTTGTGTCACCTTATGCATATACACTTGTATCACCCTATACATATCTCCCTATGAATATCAACATGTGTGTGTCGCCCATAGAACATTTTAGTATATCGGCCACACTTATCATCTTGGGTGTGTGTCGGCCAAGGCATCAAGGAATGTGTCGCCCTAGACACCATCAATTGATATCGGGTTAGGGGGTGTATCGAGTTCTAGGGTTAGGGTTAGATGATATTGGGTTAGGCATCATCATCTCCCTTACACACTCACTCATCAAGGTACCGACCTCACTTATCTTTTGGTGTATCACCTTCACCATACTTTAGTGTAACGTCTTTTCCTCACTTTAGTATAACATATTCACCTCACTTTGGTGTATCGGCCACACCATACTATAGGGTTTCAGCCTCACTATCATCTTGTGTGTTGGCCATGACATTATCGCTTGTGTTTCCCATGGTACATCAAAGTGATATCAATCTTGAAGTGTTTAAGGTGATATCGGTTTAGAGGTGCTTCAAAGTGATATCGGTTTACAGGTGCTTCAAGGTGATATTAGTTTAGAGGCACTTCAAGGTGATATCAATTTCTATCATCTTCAAGCTCCAAATCTTCGTCCATTAACACTCTAGTTCATGGAAAACAACCCCATATATCCATTAGATCTCATAGATTCATCATTTAATCAAGGGAAATCGAAATTGAGAAGGAATCACCAAGTCTTGTACAATTAAAAGTGAATAACAACAAAATTGAAGCAGAGTTATATAACCTACCTCAAGATCACCACTAGAGCTTCAAGCTTCAAAGATCCACGTTCCCAAGGTTGAAGATGACATATTCAAAGGTCCAAGGTTTGTCTATAGCTTCACCTCCATCAAGAAGAAGGTATCATAATTAGAAACTTGGTGAAGAAGAAAAGAAAGAAAGAATTATGATCCGAGATACATAATTCTCCAAGGTTGAAGATGGTCATGGCATCACCTTAGACAAGATGCTCGACCTTCCTCTTGATCCTTGAGATCCTAGGGTCGTCCACCAAGGGAGGGATGATATGAGGGTCAAAATGTTTACTAGTAGGTGAAAAGAGAAGCTTATATAGTTGAGGCTCATGAGAGAGGCTACATGAGAGGTGTCATCACCATTTGTAACTAGGTGACACGTGTCCATGCATGGTGACACCATGCAACCATAGTTATATCATAATGTAAAACTCTAGTGGATAATTCAAGGATGAGATAGCAGTCATTAGGTAGCTTGCTTGGCAAGATATCACAACTCAACATCCCTTTATATGCAAACTGATACAACTTTTCCAAGGAAGTCCTAAACTGATATGCTTCACCTACTTGAGGTTCTTAGCCCGATATGAATACTTCCAAAAAGTTGCTAAACCGATATGGGACCTCCTCTATGGTTTCTAAACCAATAGGCACTCCCATATACTCTTCATAACTCGACATAACCTTATCTAGGGTTCAAGATACTCAACATTCTTTGGTTCTTTCACCACCATGAGTGCTATCACTCAACTAAGACTCAAACAAGGCGCCCCATCCTTTATCTTTCCTCTAAATGATGCTAATAGAGAGAAGGGACATTATAGAGGTGGCAAATTGCACATCAACCCCATATTTTGGGTGAATTGCAATTTGCACCAAAACTATCATATATAACACAAACAACCTTCAAACATGCTCAAACTTGAAACTTGAGCTCTCCTTAAGTCTTAGTTACTTTTCAAATAATTAAGACAAGGTTCTAATCATCTTAATTAGGCAAAAAATCTAGGGTTACTTCATAACCCAAGTCAGGGGTGTTACAACAACTTCACCTCAAAAGTAGACCGAGACAATATGGTATGTTTCTTAGACCTCTAGGAAACAACTCCTCCTCCCAACAGGGATACATATCTTGAGACACCATTACTCCCAGAGTTCATGGAAATCCAGCTTGCATCACTATATCCTTCGACTACAGAAGGATGCTTGCCATAATGCAGCCCAAGGGAACAAGTTCCCTTGATATACCTCAAAACTCTGCCATGAGCTTCCCAATGGGTCTTATCGGGACAACTGGTGTATCTACTTAACTTGATCATGGCAAACACAATGTCTGTACATGTGCAGATCATAATATACATCAAACTCCCGATAATATGAGAGTATTGTAATTGAGACATTAGAACTCCAGTCTCATTCTTGAACAAGGCCTTGGATGAATCATATGGAGTCTTAACAGGCTTACATGATGTGTATTCAAACCTTTCACGTATCTTCTCAACATAGTGAGACTGAGATAGAGTTATACCATCAGTATACCTTATGATTTTAAGCCCTAAAATCACATCAACGACGCCCACATCCTTCATCCCAAACTTACTACACAAGAATGTATGTGTCTCATTTACTACTTTCATATCGAAACCAAAACGTAAGATATCATCGACATATAAGCATACCACAATGAATCCATCATTGACAATTTTGAAGTATAGACATTTATCAAATTCATAAGAAACAAAGTCAAACGATGATATCATAGAATCAAAATTCTCATGCCATTACTTAGGGGTTTGTTTCAAGCCATATATTGACTTAACAAATTTACACACTTTTGACTCATTCCCACGACCAACAAATCCCTCAAGTTGTTCCATATATATCTCTTCCTGAAGATCACTGTGTAAGAACATAGTATTCAGATCCATCTGATGGATATAGAGATTATAAATGGAAGCCAATGCTATAAGCACCTGGATTGTGGTCATACGGGAAACTGGGGAATATGTATCAAAATAATCTATTCCTCCCCCCTATGTGTAACCCTTAGCAACTAACCTAACCTTATACTAATTGATTGTCCCGTCTGCATTAAGTTTCTTCTTAATGATCCATTTGCAACCAATTGCAAAACAACCAGGAGGAAAATCCACCAATTCCCAAGTTCCATTCGAGTGAATTGATTAGATTTCATCATTTACAGCTTCTTTCTAAAACTTAACTTATGGAGATTCCATAGCTAGTTTAAAAGTTATAAGATCATCCTTAACATTGTAAGTGAGAAACTTACTTCCAAAGTCCTTGCATGTCCTAGGCCGTTTACTTCTCCTTGGTTCAACTATTTCTTCAGAATCATCAGATTAAAAAATAGCTTGTTCTAAGTCACCCCCACATTTGTCATCCTTTCCACGTGCTCGAGAATCTAATATGTGGTGAATGAATCCACATGAGATACTTAATTGGGCACACCAGATTTCATGGGAAACACATCCTCAAAGAATGTAGAATCATGCAGTTCCACAATTGTATTGACCTCAATGCCAGAGATATCAGATTTTACAATAAAAAATCTATAGGCATAACCCATCTCTACATACCCCAAGAAAATGGCATCAACCGTTTTTGGTCCCAATCTCTTCCTCTTATGTTCAGGGACAAGTACCTTAGTAAGGCACCCCCACACTTGAAGATATTTGAGACTTAGTTTTCTTCCTCTCCATAACTAAAAAGACTACTTTCTACATGTTAATGGGGAACTCTATTCAGAATATGGCAAGTTGTATTCAAAGATTCCCCCACATGAAGTTGGGTAGACCTGAGGTTTGGAGTAAAGAATTTACCATATCTATAACAGTTCTGTTTTTACGTTCAGCTATCTATTATACCGTGGTGAATACGGAGCTATAACCTCATGAACTATACCATGCAATTGGAAAAATTCCAAAAACAAGTTCAAGGTATGTTCTCCTCCCCTATTAGACCTTAATCACTTAAGTATTTTGCCGGTTTGACTTCAGCTTATTTCTTATAAATTTTAAATTTATCCAATGCCTCATCTTTACCTCTAAGTAAAAAGACATAACTATATCTACTAGAATCATCAATACAAGTTATAAAATAATGCTTTTGATCCCTAGTACCAATTCCATTAAATTCACAGATATCAGTATGCACTAAATCCAATATTTCTGAATTCCTATTCACATAATGAAAATGTTTCCTAGGTAATTTAGCTTGCATACAGATTTCACATTTATTATTGCTAATGTCAGATTTAGGGATTAAATTTAGATTCATCATACGCTTCATTGAGGCAACATTAACATGTCTCAAACGTGAATTCTAAACATCAAATGATACAAGATTCATGCATACAGAACTATTATCATTGAAATTTAAAATGGAATTTGAAACAAGTTCCACAAGAATCTTAAATAAGTTTTCAACATCACATAGATACCCCATTCCAAAAAATAAAGAATCACAAAGGCGTGTAATAATAGCCTTATTACATTTGCAATCTACTAAAACCTTCCCTAACTAAAGTTACGCCGCTAAGGATATTGCGTTGAATGGTTGGAACATGTCTGACTCTATGAAGTGTCAAAACCTTCCATGATGGGAACTTCAAGTCCACCCATCCTTCGCCTTTGATTCTGTAGAGCTGGAATCTTCCAAAGTCACAGAACGACCTCCCGAGGCCTAGTAAGACACGAACATGGACTTATCAGTACTAACATGTACATTAGCCCCAATGTCAATTATCCAATAAAGTGGTTCAAAAATAGAAAAGATTTCAGGTTTTATAGAAACATACCCATCATTGAGGTTCAAGGATGCAATCATCATATTGAATACAACCTCCTCAGTTACATATGTGGCAACTTTCTTTGTCTTCTTTAAAGGACAATCCTTATTCCAGTGGTCAATCTATCCACAAGTCCAACAAGGTTTGTTCTTCGATTTCTTTTGGATCTTGGCCTTAGGTTTATGTGTATTCTTTATTTTAGCAGTAGTAAAATTGACACTAGGGTTTGCATCAGTAGGTACCTTGATAGTCTTCTCTTTTAAGTGTTCATCTTGTATGTTAATATCCCTCATTAGATCATTCATTGAAAAGTCTCCTTTGCGATGCTTAAGAGTCATGCCAAATGATTCCCATGACTTAGGGAACTTTTCTATGATGGACATAACAATGAAATTCTCAGGAAATTCCATCTTTGCATCTGAGAGTTCATGACACAAGAGATGAAAGTCACGTGTTTGATCAGAGACAGACTTACCCTCAATCATATGAAATTTCATAAATTTAGACACACAATACTTTTCAGCACCTTAGTTTTCAGTACTAAATTTCTTAACTAGTGATTTCCATAGAACTTTAGAAGTAGTAATAGGTGGCTTCGAGTAAGAATCATACAAATTGTTATTTAAACCAAACAGAATCAACCCTCGGCACATCTTATCACCCTTCTTCCAGTTAGAAATTGTATTTTCATTACCAGGGATAATATCATCAAATTTAGGTTCATCCTCTTCTAAATATTGATCAAAACTCACAATATTAAGCCAAATTTGCATCTGACTCCGCCGATTGGCAAAGTTGGTACTAGTAAATTTCTCAGGCATATTTCTAGTATCAATTTTATTCCCAGAATCTACATGACCAGCCATTATAAATTAATGACATATATTGATTTCTTTAAGACTATTGTTAATTTTATGTTTATGTCGTTACATGCAACAACAATAGGTGAAATAAATTAACAGGTTCAGGCCAAATTCTGATAAGAAGTAGAAGAATAAACAAAGCAGGAGAAAATAAAAATGAAGTTAGGAACACAAACTAGATCGTTCATAGAAAAAAAACATGTTACTTAAAGAAATCTGTGGCCCGCAATCCAAAAGGATAGGCGTCGTTCTTCTAGTTGACCTGATCACGAACTTAAAGCAAGTTGTTGTCTCACTTATGCTTGATGACGTTCGATTGCACTGTCGGTGCAGCTCAGCGATCATAGGAACCATCGTATGACAGACCACGTCTCGAAGGAGGAGAAGGAGGAAGTCACAACTCGCAGGAGAGGAACTCCACGTAGCAACTTGAAAGTGACGATTGAAAGATCTCCTTTAGGGTTTGCAGAACATGAATGAAACGATTGACGGCTGATGTTCGTTTTAGATGTGTTTAACCCTAAAGACCGGCGGCTTATTTATAGCCTTACACGCATCAAAATCCTATTCCCAATAAGATGCAATCACTCGATCACTCGTATACATGTTGCAGAAAAAAAATCTGTAAGAGAAACACTTTCCAATTAGGATTAATAAATCTATTTTGGAAAGAAATAGTTAATTAAATTAATAATTAATTATGTAGTTGTGTCCTAGTGCAAAATTAAGAAGGAAGACATTCTCCACAATCCACAAGCCATAAGCCATAAGCCACAAGCCTGAGCCCGAGCCCGGCCCACCCAGGCCAGGCCAGGCATTGTGTGGCGTGCATGCATACATGTGTGTGTGTTGTGGTCACCATACTGACCAAGGAGGTGAGCATACTCTCCCCTAGGACCCTTGGACACTAATGTCACATGTGATCCTACATATAAGGACAACAAAAGTTCTAGGAGTGAGCAACGTGGGATAAAACTTCTCCTCCATTTGCATTAGACACAAAACTACCTTTCTCCCATGTACTAGCTACACTACATTGGGCTTAACTCATGCTATATACATGACTTATACAGCCATATATCGAACAAGGAACCCCACAACAATCCTCATAATGAAAGAGTATACTAAAACGTAAATAGTTCCACCATAGAAAATAGAAACATGTGCGGTCATTCAATTGGGCTCGATGTTTTGTTCTTCCAAAATGTGTTCCATGGTGAAATTTTTCTTGTCAAGTGTTCCTCCACGGAAACTAAGCAAGTCTGTCTTTTTGGCCTCTTTGATGATTGCATCTAACCCTACATCAGTTGTGAGATGATAAAATGTCTGAGTAAATATTTGTAATTATAACACCACATGCCAAACCATGAGATTAAAATAAAACACCAACATCGGATTACCGAAATCACTAAAAATTAAAACTGATTTCATTTAAAGTACCATAAGCCAAAAACTTATGACATAAAGATCCATAACCTTCCATCTGTATTATATATTATAAAATAGTGTACTTACAACCTACTCCATTACATTCTGATCACACATGATATCTGTTCCAATTACATAGACATGCACATCTGTCAACTATATACAACAAGAGGCATACATGCTAGAAACTCAAAATGATATCACAACCACTAAACATATAGCACTATCCCTAAGACCTGAGTGTACATGGATGACTCTAGGATGCTAACACCAAAAGACAAGCAACATGTCCACCTTAACAACTAGTGATCTTTCTGCCGCTCCTCCTCAGCTGTACAATCACCACCATGTCGTGCACGACCATCTAAAAGATGTGGAAACCCATAGGGTGAGACCAAACATCCCAATGAGAGATATAACTCTCCGCCAACGCTATTAAAGCACAGACAAAGCAACTAAAGAACATAAGTAAAGTTACATCTATGATAAGTAGATTCAATTATTAATGCAAGCAAGGAAGTTATTATATCTAATAGTTCTAAGGGAATACAAAGAACATGTATATTCACTATCAACTATACTCTAAAAAAGCAAGAAAGGCCTTATCCAATGTTTTCGTATTTGAACTTACAAAAGTACCACTACTAAGTCCTTATTAGTACCACACATGGTCAATTGAAGAGCCGAATTCCATGACCTTTCTAACACCTCCCAGCTAGCACGAGAGTGACACTACAATGTCATATTAGTCAACTTGTGCAAGTGACATATAGTCAATAGATGAATCATCTCACACATGGTTGTCCATATATCATAAGGGAATCAGCTCACGCGTGGTCATCCTGAAAAGGAGTGGCTCATGCATGGCCATCCATATATCACAAGGGAATCAGTTCACACATGGATGTACCAAAAAGAAGGAGTTACTCATGCATGGCCATCCATATCTAACAAGGAATCCGGCTCATGCATGGCCATTCCGTATATCGCAACGAGATCAGCTTACGTATGGACATCTCTTAGTTATGCAGATTAAGTGTCTTTTAGCATAAATCAAGTTATAATGTACAAAACCATAATAAGCACTACAAATATAAAGGCATGGTAAAAATTTCAAAGATCTATGAATAACAAGGTGTAAACTTGTCACACTATCACCACATAACACATGTACACTACCATTCACAAGACCATCATCACTTTTGCACAACCACTCAAGTCTATCACTGATGTCACATCACAACAGGCATCAAGACATTACCAGGTCATAGGACTCATTCACATCATACTCATCATAGCATGCACTAGCTATGATATTCAAGTTCATATCACCTGCATGGTTAGAAATTGATAAACAAGAGAGAGGAAACACCTAAATCCACGTGTCACATCATTATATCCTCATGCCTCCATCATTCATAATCATTACCATAGAAAACCCTAGCAATGGAACACATTCAACCTATAGGGTTATGTTTCAAGGACAAGAGAAAGATATCATCATAAAAATATCCATTCTAAGAAAGAGAAGCAATCATATCGCCATACTCATCATTAGGGTCAGGGTTTCCTCTTATCCGATTAGAGTTTACAATACTAGGTTCAACCATCAACCCTAGAACCATCACCCTCCATCATCTTGGAGTGTATAAGGATTAGGAAACATCATTAAAGTTGATTAGATAACATTCTAAACAACATTATATATGGCTTATGTATCATTAATATATGAATATCATTAAGTGTTCGCATGTGCTTCTCATCCACCTACCATCACCCTATGTTGACCACATAACCACATCGGTTGCGACCACCCATCATGGTCCCTGTCACGACCACGACGCTCATGTGTCTCAAACATCCACCAACATGTCATGGCCTCCACCCTCTAAGTCACGTCGCACCCACGATGCTTAGGGTTAGGGTTTCACAAAGCATCTTGACCAAAGGTGTCTCGACCTCAACATGTCTCGAGCAAACCTATCTCAATCTCAAGGGTGTCTTGACATCCACCCATGTCGTGACCCAAGACCATCATGGTCACGACCCTACACTCTAGGGTGAGTCTCAACCCAAGCAAGGCAGGAACAAGACACCAACACCAGGGGTGACTAGGCCACTTAACACCAAAAGCCTTGACTTAACACGGCTAGGGCAAACTTAACCACAAGGAAGCCTCTTGACCAAAAGCTATCAAGGTCACAGATACCAAGAGGGAAGTGTAAGATGCACCATCTAGGTATCAAAATAGAACTGAAACCAAGGGAAGAACCAAGATCACCATGAAGGAAAACTCAAGCAACCGATCACCAAACCCTAAAGCATGGGTCAAGGAACTACCAAGAAAGAACCTTGTCAAAGGAAGAAGAAATCATGTTTAAGGTACTCAAAATAGAACCTAACCTCCATCCAACATCTAGGGACATGTCCACCATGCATGAGGGTAAGATCAAGGTCAGAAGATAGGGAAGAACCTCCATAACATATCGGCCATCAAGAATGGGTGCAAGTAGATTAGAAAGCATGGTTCAAACATCAACCAAGTCCTATAGTTTATAATCCTCCACTAGCATGTTAAGGGAGAATCTTAGAGAGAGAATGGTAGCTTGCATGTATGAAAGAGTGATAATAATAGAGATGACAAAGAGTTATATAACCTATGTTAGGAAGATCACTACCAAGGATTCCAAGCTACAAGATCAAGGGCTCTAAGCACACGATCCAAAGGTTGATGAAGCTCCTCTAAAGGCTCCACCCTCAGCCACAAAAGCACCTCAAGAATAAGAAGGTACCAAGGTCAAAGATAGATCAAGAGAAGAGAGCAAAGAGATCTAGAATAAACTAAAAGAAAAAGAGAGAAAGAGAGAAAGAACCTTCCTCTCACTTGGGTCTACCTTGTCAAAACATGGTCTATGACCCTTGTGATGATGAGTTTCTCTTCCAAACAGACATCATGGATGATCTATGATCTAGGGCCAAGAAAAGAGAAGGAGATGGAGGTAGGATAACAAAGGAAACACCATAAAGGAAAGGTAAACACTTACCAAGGTAGATGATGAACTATGGTTACCACATGCAAGAAGGGTTCGGTCACCAAGTTCCAAGTTCGGATCTCCTTGCTCCTCCAAACTTCAAGGACAAGAAAAAGAGAAGAAGGAAGATAAAGGGCCTAAAGGGGTCACTTGTGTGGAGAGAAGAGGGTTTATATAGATGGAATATGATAGAGAAGGCAAAAGATGATGTGTTAACACTCCAAGGAGCCAAAGGGACACCTGTCCACTCAAAATACCAACATGAAACCATTCTAACCTAACATGCAAGACATGGTGTTACACTCTAGGTTGTGTCTTGACCACCATGGTCACCCACATGGTCACAGTCGCAACCCTCCTAGGGTGCACCTCCCATGATCGCGACACCACCACCCATCATCATCACATGGTTGAGACAAGGGTCCTCCACAAACCCTAGGTCGAGACAAACTATGAAAGGACAACCATCTTGACCCAAGACCACCCTAGATGTCCTTGGTCATGACCTCAGCATCTATAGGGGTGTATCAACCATGAAACCCACCAAAGACAACCTAGGCCACGACTCTAGATAGAGACAAAACACCAAGCACACATGGGTCGAGGCACTCATCACCCATAGAAACCCTAATCACCATCTAGGGTGATACTCCTTATCCAAGGCTCAAACAAGGTGCCCACCTATTTATATCTCCTCTAGATGATGTCAATAAAGATAGGGAATACTCTAGAGATGACAAATTGCATATCAACTACCTTTTTTGGGCAAATTGTAATTTGCACCAAAACTAGCACATAAGGCATAAATACCATCCAAACAAGCTCAAACTTGAAACTTAAGCTCTCCACAAGCCCTAATTACATATAAAAGGATTAGAGAAAGGTTCTAAGAACATGATCAAGCTAAAGAAAATAGGGTTACCCCAAAACTCAGGTTAGGGGTCTTACAAGCCATAAACCCCTAATAAGGATTTTACCCCCGAAATCCAAAATGAGAAGGGACGGGTGCTACCTCCACATATCTTCCTCAAGCTCTCACACGGACAACCCATAACATATATAAATAGATGCAAATATATTAGAGTGAAACAACTTTGTCTGACCTGTCTCAACTTGAGGTTGACCTCTCCTTCTGGCTGACTCACACTACAAAAAACTAATATATTAACGACAAGCATGGCGACCACTTTATTTTTCAGTCGTGGTCCACAAAATAATAGTGATGACTTATTTTTGTTGCTTCTATTTGTATGATTAACTACGACACTATTTTTTAGTTATCGTTAACATTGTGAGCATTCCACTATTAAAAGATTTTAAACATCCACATGCAAAGTGGCGAACTACTAATTTTAATTTCCCACCAAATCAGACCTTCACTCACCCAAATTTAGACTCGGTCCCGCTAAGATTAATTTCCCTCTTCCTAATATCCATCGAATACTCTGCAACTTTCCCAATTCACCTATGTAGCGACACCGGCACGCAGGCTGCGGCACCCTCGTCACCTTCCCGCAGAACTACCACCACAGTTTCCTTTATCGTGACGAATATCTCTGCATCCACACCGCACTCTACCATCCACCTGGACTGATAATCAGGCGCCTACAATCAGAGACGAGATTGTAAAAGGTATCCTTCTTTTTAAAATTAGAATCACCGATGGAGAAGGTAGCACGGAGAATATACGTGTCGATGTCGATGTTCTCCTTCAAACGGTGGAGTTAGGTCTGTCCTTCCTAAAACCAATTAAAATATTATCAGTATCGATGTAATAAGTGGATACCTCCTACCCTTTCCGCTTTCTTCTCCCTACTTGTTATCTTAATTTCAATGTTATCCCAATTGACATCCTCATGCGATTCTCCTATTTAATAAAAATATGATTTTCATTTTCACAGTTTGCTCATAGGTTCAGTGCGCAAGAGACATGTTTCCTTCTAGACTGCTTCCAACAAATAGGTTGAAGCATAGAAATTTCAAATCATTTCCAACCGATAGGCAAAGCTGTAGAATCTCTGATAAAGTCTTGGGTTGGGATCACTGGGTGAGGCGACGCCAGACAGAGGCACAATGAGAACATGATGGGTACTTCTATATTCTTTGCTTGTTTTTTGAGTTCTTTATGCAACGTTGTTAGTTGGCGAGTACTTTGTCCCTTGGACCATTTTTTAAGATGCCCCCTACCCTACGAGTAGATCATCATCTCCTAACCAAGAAGCTCTACCTTGGCATACTAAGCACCTCGACCAACAACAACTCTTTCAAACCCAAGAGAGGAGCTCATGCCCTTACTTGTGGCATCCAAGTATATATGGATTATTTGATATTTCAGGTATGACAATAAACCTGATTAATATATTGCCTTTATATAAGATGTACTCCTTGGTTGCGTAGGTAATTTTCTAGGCTTTGGTTTTGAATATCTTGCCATGCATTCATGCTTAACTAATGAAGCTTCTAGCTTTTTCAACTCTACTATCCATGTGCATATCCGCTTTGGCAGTAGGTAATGAGGATTATTTAGTGTACTTTTGTATGAGTAACTAATGGATGACATTTTTCCTGAATCCAACTTATGGTAATGGTAAATTGAATAGTCAAATTTGAATGTTCATTTCTACAATGTTATCAAAAGATAATGCATCTCGTCAATGACTCCAAAATGAAACTTTTTGTATTGTTGGGCTTTATATTTGATGGCAAAGTTAAGTAGGTTTCTTTCCATTACTTTGCTTGAATGATAGATCTTCTCCAAGATTAAGAAATGAATTAGATTAGTTCTCTGTGAAAAGAAAATGCCCCCAGATTGGAAAAAATAAAATGGAACTTCAATTCCTAGAGGCACATGTCCTTGCAGTTTAAACCATTCATTTGCTGATTTTGGTTTTATTAGGTCTCATGGTTTGGAATAGTAAAAAAAACCAAAATGATATTTCCAAACATGTTTGTGCAACTTGCTTAGCGATTTATCATTAGCGCTTTTCAAAAGTGGCATCTATATTGTCAGTATGCTTTCTTGATCAATTTATCATTTGTATTTTCTCAAAAATGGTATTTGAAATGTCACTCTAGTTATCAATCAAATTCATTTTTTTGTTGCATCCAACACTCCCAAGTGTTAATATATCTTAATTAATATCTAGATATGGGCATGGCAATGGGTTGAGTTTTTGTTGACTCAACCCAACTAGCACTACATTTTAAAGAAGACACTACCCGACCTGACCCAGTCAACGTTGTCCCTGGATGAACTCATATCAATTGGACACAACCAAAATATAAGGTCATAACTTAAAGGTTAACCTAAAGTATAGGGAAACATGTATATAAAAGACCCTAAGGAAACATATGTCAACCGATGTACTTATTTGGTGCGTCTATGGCTTCATTCACCCCATTGATTAGCTCATCCATCTAGAGCTTGCTTGTGCACTGAAACACAATTCTTTTAGTTATGAGGAGTTTATCATATTCATCATGTGCTCCACATAGCACTATCAAGGATCTACCACATAACTCATAAAGTGATATCGAAGATTCTAAAAGAAACCTTGCTCTCTCTAAATATAAAAGCAAACACCCTGTATGTAACTATCGTGAGCCACCAACCCTCTCAAAGCCCAATTGCAAAAAACTAGGAAAAATAAGAAAATCCCGTGCAAGAATCAAACCACGCAAGACTGCAAGAGCCACAAGACCACATCCAACATATCAAAACAACTGACTCCTCTGTCTATCCTTTGAAAAAGAGCTGGCACACACTACAACCCTTGAGCTCCCCATCATACCACACATGTGATGTTGATATCGCTTAAGGGGATATCACCCCCACATCCAACAAAAGAGCCTAAGCCAATAAGAAGATGTACCTTTTGTCCCTTTGGCTTGTACTAACCTCCAAGCTAGGAAGCACAAA
Source organism: Alisma plantago-aquatica (assembly GCA_963693085.1). NCBI lineage: Eukaryota > Viridiplantae > Streptophyta > Magnoliopsida > Alismatales > Alismataceae > Alisma > Alisma plantago-aquatica. The sequence continues at coordinate 422,646,422 of OY856411.1, forward strand.
CACTTCTCAGGAGACCATCCTGGACATGTGTGCGACACGGACACACTGTGTCTACACGTGGACACACGATGAACATGGCCTGGAAGTGTCAAACTTTGTTTTCTTCTCATTTTTGACATGTACATGACTGAGACACGGCTGGGACACATCTTGGACACGACCAGCCCAACCCAACAACATCTTGGTCCAGTTAAGTAAGAAAAAGAGGAATGAAACCCTATCCTTGTTCCTAAACTACCCCACCCCACCCTAAAAATGTGAAACCCTCTCACCCCTTTCCCTCTTCTTCTTTCCCCCAAAAACTCTTCCCACCCACACTGCTCAATCTCCAGCAGCAGCAGCAGTGAAGAAAGGAGTTGTTGGCATTTTCTTCATCATCGGCCATCCACCATACAAGGCGTAAAGTCAAATTGTTACCTATTTTCGTCCTCATCCCCCACTGGCCTGTCTGGAGGAACCAACATGTGACGTCTATCCATGACCCCTTCCACCACTGTTGTACTGCTATATCTATGAGCCCTACTGGCTCTGCCTTGACTGTTGAGTCACCTCATCATCTTTCACATGGCAGAATGGTCTTGCATGTCAGATATGTCCACACCTATAGCATGTTTTTCTCTCATACCAAGGTCTAGGCGGCCCTGTCACAGACTATAAGGCAACACTTTGGGTTCCTGTAGGTAGAATACTATGGCTCTTGCTCTTACTTGGTGACCACTGTGTAGGTGTACTAGACCTTTGTTGTGTTGGTGGTACTGTCAAATGAGGTTCCTTAAAGCCACATGATGACTGTCCTTGGCACTCAACAACCCACTTTTTTCTCTTTTTACAGTCGTAGACCTCTCTATCCTTCGAACCAACTCCACAAATGTGGTAAAACATTCTCTATTATCTAAGGCAACCATCGATATTGACAACTCCGTGTTCAACCCTTTCTCAAAATGTCATATTTTCTCCTCATCCTGTAGCAGCCATGTGAGGACAGAACCTCAACAACTCCATAAATGTTGCTTCATACTCATTGATTGACATGGATCCCTATCTGATCCTATCGAACTGATTGATCTTCTCGTCCAGATTGGTATGAGGGAAATACCGACTAATGAATTCATGTCAGAATTCCTCCCAACCAATAGCAATTCTAGGCCTCTTTTCCTCCTCTATGGCCCACTAATGGCCAACATTACCCTTCAGAAGGTATACTACATGCTTCACTTTATCTGTCTATGGGATATTAAGGACCTTGAAAGCCTTCTCTAGCTTTGTCAACCAGAGATCCGCATCTGTTGGATCCGCTGTCCTAGCATATTCACTGCCACAACACATCTAAGCCACTTGAAAGTCTTCCTAGAGACCCGTGATTCTGCATTGGGAACTGGTGCCCTAGCCTAAGGTGCGAGCATCTTGTCTTCTATATGCATCATGGTGCCCATTAACTACCCAAAAAGTGACTGAAAGGTAGGATTCTCAAGCATGGCTTGGTCAAACTGGGGACCCTCAGGTGCCCGATCTTCTTGTGCATGCTTCTTTGCACCTCCACCTGGTACAACACACTACTTTCAGTAGTGTGTTCTTCATGTTCTCCAGATATCTTTAAACTTTTCTTCTTCTTCTTCTTCTTCTTCTTCTTCTTCTTCTGCATAAGCAGATGTGACGACCCGACATCAAATCAAGCCATCACCAGTAAATAATTGCGGAATAACCATAAGCATCGGATTAACAAAATCATTAAAAATTGAAACCATTTTTTTTGCAAAGAGATCCATTACCAAGAAATTCTCAAAGGTAGAACCACAACTTTATATACCTCTTGGTTCACATTGTAAATACATTGTACCATCTCATATCGAGGAAAACATGTAACAGTTTCTTTGTCAAAACATATACTAAAGCAACATAAAACCTCAAGGCATACAAGCCAAAATCTCAGATTGTTTATAAAACCTTTACGTACTAATTCCAAGGACCTGAGAGTACAGAGACGACACATATGACTTCTATCTACAAGACATGACAGACAATGCACTCAACCTGAGCTATTAATGTTATCCCTGCTACTATTGTTCTCCCTCTACAATACAATCTCTACCCCCTCGTACACGTCCACCTAAAAAAATGTGGATCCCATGGGGTGAGACAATTTTCCCAGTGAGAGATATAACTCTCTGCCAATAATGTTATTATCATAGGTAACTAGTGTAAAATAGAGCAAAGGTTCTTTTATATTAACGAACAAGATTAATAATTGTTATAAGTAGAACATAGTAATCTCTTCACTTAAAGTAATGTAGCTATCTATGATAGCGCAATAAATCATCTATTCACTTTACAAGGAATATAAAGAAACATGTATAACATATATCCAATTAACATGTGTAAAAGAAGTGTACATGAACCAATGTCTTCCATATTCAATCCTTAAGCAAATACTCTACATGGCTGATTACATATGTACAATCACACTTATGCCCTGAGGAGATGATGTATATCACTCATGCTCCAACCGACCACATCTACATAAGGCATCAGTACCATACAAGGTCAATGGAAGAGCCGGCTGCCAAGACCTCATCCATCTCAGTCAGTACAAGACTACTGGCAGGACATCTCGTGTCAACTGCAATTAGCTTACCAGGGCATACTGGTATCTTCTCTATAGAGCTACAGCCACAACATGCACTTTCTTCAAGGAGATTTCAGTTATCCATCCCCGGATTCATTGAGTTATGGCATATAGCCATACTCAGAGCCATAGGCCAGTTCACCGTGCTCATTACTGAGTCTACGACCGCAGTCACACTCGAGCAAGGATATGACATATAGCCAATCCCCAAGATTGTGGACGTAAGGGGATCGACTCACATATGGTCGTCCAAGCTCACGCCCCCGCATATTCAAAAATATGCGCTCTAGGTAATCCCGTGGAAAAAACCCATTTCATCATTTCAACAAATCCTGACACTGAATGGATCTATGGTCAGGGAAACTACACGATGAGATTCCACTTGATTAATTAGGTGCATTATAGTATCTTTTAGCATCAACCAAGTTTCAAACATGAATTATAACAGATGCTACAAAGAAAGGTGTTATACATATATCAAGTACTTTTATAACCTTTGGAACACTTTGAATGCATAACACTCGGGATCTCAGTCCCTTATCACATTACTGGGAATTCTCATCCCTTAACATTATCATCATCATGATTACTAGATCTGGGTAATCAAACCCTTAGTTCATCACTGAACGTTGTTACCTATTATCAGGTAACTATTACCTCTAGGTCCTCAGACTAAGGTATTCATTACACTTTTTGTACAAGTATTTCACATAGCTCACAAGGCCCATTAAACATCTTGTCACCTCTCATTAGGAAACAACTATTCACATGGCTCACAAGGCCATTTAAACATCTTGTCACCTCTCATTAGGCAACGGCTATTCACATGGCTCACAAGGCCCATTAAACATCTTGTCACCTCTCACTAGGCAACAAATATCTTTTAGGTCATCAGACCACATAAACATTATACTTGTTATACAATTATTTAACATGTCTCACAAGGCCTATGCAATAAGAGAAATATAACCTTCCCATTATTAGGGCTAGGGTTTCCCTTTATAGCCAAATAGGGTTTCAAGTTCATATTATCAATCCAAACCCTAATTCATTGCTCCACACATCTAGGAGCATACATTGATATCATAAGTATTCAATCATACTTATTTATTCTCATCATTTATCATTACATGATTATCAACACAAACTATGAGTTCCTCTCTCATCCTCACTAGGATATTGATTACATCATACTTTATTAACTTGGCTTAAACTTTTCTCAAGGTATGTTAGCCTACACTTATCAAAGTGCATTAAACTCATTTCATCTTAATGTAATAATTGACATGACACACTTCATGTGTTACTCATCCAAGTATATTGGATTTGAGGTGCATCAAGGTGTATCAACCTTGAGGTGCTGGATGTGATATTTATCATGCCTTGGTATATCAATTCCCTCATCACTTTTAACTTACTTAAACTCATCAACTTATCTTGTATTAGGGTATTTCCCATACTAATACTTTATGTACTAACCCATCACATTTATCCTGTAGTGTATTGGCCATAAGTCACACACTTGAATTACCCAACTATCATCAAGTAATATGGACTCATATCGGGTTAAGGCATTGTTGATATAGGGTTGACCATTATCAACCACTTTAGGTGTTTCACCTATCAAGGTATTAGACACACGAATACTTGGTGTTACACTCATCACTCCTAAGAGTGTTTTGCCCTCACCTTTACAAGGTGTATCGGGTTGAATCTTGTATGTCAAGTTGAACACATGTATTAGGTTAGGTGTATATCAGGCTAGGCATCATCATATCCCTCATACCCTTACCCATTAAGGTATCAACCTTACCAATCATATGGTGTATCACCTTCACCATACATGGTGTAACATCCTCACCTCACTTGAAGATGTTGGCCACACCATACTTTAGTGTATTGGCCATCACATGTTCTAGGGTATTAACCACCTTACCACTTTTGTCATCTAGTGTATTGGGTTACCCATCATATCGTTTTAGAGGTGTGTTCTCAACACCATATCGTGCAAGAGGTGTATGCTTACTTACCATATCGGGCAAAGAGGTGTGTGTATGCTTCACACCATATCGGGAAAATAGGTGTGTGCGTGCTTCAAACCATATCGGGAAAAGAGGTGTGTGTGATTCACACCATATTGGGAAAATAGGTGTGGGTATGCTTCACACCATATCGGGCAAAGAGGTGTGCGTGTACTTCACACCATATCGGGCAAAGAGGTGCGTGTCTACTTCACACCATATTGGGCAAAGAGGTGCGTGTCTACTTAACACCATATTGGACAAAGAGGTGTGTGCCCGCTTCACACCATATTGGGAAAAGAGGCATGTGACTTCTTCACACCATATCAGGCAAAGAGGTGTGTGTATGCTTCACACCATATCGGGCAAAGAGGTGTGTGTGTGCTTCACACCATATCGGGCAAAGAGGTGTGTGTATGCTTCACACCATATCAGGCAAAGAGGTGTGTGTGCTTCACACCATGTCTTGCATAGGGTGTATACTTCATCACCATATTGTGCAAGTAAGTATAAACTCCTATAAATATCATTTTAGTGGTGTATGTGCATCACCATATCGGGTTAGAGGTGCTTGCTTGTATGCTTGAACCCGATATCACTTTGTAAGGTGATACTGTCATCTTCAAGCTCTAGACATTCGTTCTACTTGTTCTAGTACATGGATAATAGGTCTAAGAAACTATTATAACTCATATATATATCAAGTATTTAAGAAAATCTCAAAATTGAAAGTAGATCATCAAATATAGAAAGAAAGATGGTGAGTAATAACATGTTTGGGTTCAAGTTATATAACCCACCTCAAGAACAACTTCAAAGCTCCAAGCTCCAAAGCTTCACATTCCTAAGGTTGAAGATGACTTATCAAAAGTCCAAGGATCGTTCAAAACTCCTCCATATACAAGGAATCACCATAGTTAATAACTTGGTGATGAATAAAAGAAAGGAATAACGATAACCTGAAAATCATGCTTCAACCAAGGTTGAAGATGACCATGGCCTTACCTTAAGCTTGGTGCTCGAGCTCCCCTTGCTCCTTGAGCTACTATGCACGATATCTAAAAGGGTATGCACGATATCTTAGAGAAATATAGTGATAGGGGTTGAAAAGATTCACTAGTAGGTGAAAGGGAGGGTATATATCCTTAAGGTTCATGGGATAGAGTGTAAGAGGTGTCATCTTCTTACTACTACTAGGTGCCACATGGCCATGCATGGATTGACACATGCACTTGCATGCATTCCATCTTTATCTTTCCATGCAAAATAAAAACTTGAGGATATTGCAAGGGATAAGGGTCGGCCCCATTGGTTATCTTCTAGGGCAAGCCACTTCCACTCACATTAATATTATATTCACAATTCAATACAACCTTTCCAAAGGAAAGTTGCAAGCCAATATCTATTGCTTTATTGAGGTGCCTAGCTCATTTTTTGCAAAGTAAAAGAGCTAAAAAAACGATATGGAGGCCTCCTCTTTGGATCCTTGGCCGATAGGGACTCCCATTTAACACTACAACCCGATACACTCAATACGAGCTCAAATTAGGGTTTCCATTACATAACCCTTCTTGGTCTTTTCATCACCAAGGATACTACTAGTCAAAAATGATTCAAACATGGTGTATCCTTATTTATCTCTCCTCTAAATGATACATAGAGGAAGTAGGAACACTCTATAGGTGGTAAGTTGCATATCAACCCTACATTTTGGGTAAATTACAATGTGCACCAAAATTGGTATACAAGGCACTAGCATTATTCAAACAAGCTCAAACTTGGAATTTAGGCTTTCCACAAGCCACCACCTAGCATAATTATCTCTCTTAGGATGATAAAGCACTTAAGTCACGTTCAACATGTGACATTTTTCAATATAACCCCTCATCTTGGGTAAATTACACTTTGGTTCAAAACAAAGGAACATTGCTCAAACAACATTCAACCAGGACCAAACTTGAAACATAAGTGTGTCACATGATAACAAAACACCTTAGAGGATTATATTAAAGTTTTAAGAAAATTACTTATCCAAAACAAATAGGGTTAACTCATAACCCAGTTCAGGGTCATTACAAGTTATAAACCCCTAACAAGGATTTCGTCCCCGAAATCCCAGGTAAAGGGAGACAAATTTTGTTCATTTATTACATAGCCTTCACATATCTCCTTGATGTCACGGGGACACTATAGAACTTTGACCAGCACAAAGTCCTTCCATTTAGGGTCATCATAGAATCTGTCATACAGGACACATACTCAATTGTCCTTTTCATTACTGCCTACAGAGTCAACTCTGTGTGAGGTAACACTTTTCTTAGTCAGAGAAGCATTATACATACCTTATTTAAATCAGGTATCAAACCTTACTGATTTGTCATTTTCTCAACCTACAACTTTTATGTAAAAAGATTCTTGACCTTGGGAGTCTTCCATACCCCTCACTTAGTTTAGCATTTCTCCTCCAAGGAAAGACTAGGGTTTCATTCTATCACCCATTTGGGACTACAAGTCTTATCATGCTTCTATTGTTCCACTCTAATCTGTTGACACAATACTAAACTTACTTATGACTTGTACCAACTATCCCGTTAGCTGTTTATTTCCTTGTCATAAGGAGATGCTACTTATCAAAGAAGAACTATCTCATAGGTATCTCTACATGTTAGTTGTATAAGCTGCCTCAACAAGTCTAGGTAGGGATATTCTAATGAATTGTATTCAGCTTGATAAACTTTTCCCAAGACAATTCTACAATTGTTCCTTCAATTAATACATCCTTATCGATGTTATGTTTATGTAGAACACAAACCCCTAACATATGATATTCATACTATAGTTATCTCAAAGTTGGCCCTCCTAGGTAACCAATATTAATCATCTTATTAGGAGTTATGTTCTCATTTTCTCATACTATTGAAAGTTCTTGGTTACTAGGATTATTTTCCTTGATATCGGTTACATGTGCCAAAAACACATCACATCCTCATCATTTCCATCTCTATGTTGTTATTACCAAAGCCAAACATATAAAAGGATCTTTATTTTATCTTGGGACATTACTTATTACACATATCTTTATCTTGGAACCAAAGTCCAAGATGAACTGATACTTTTATAAGTATCCATCAAAAGAACAATTCCAATTCATGCACATCAAGTGTCATAAGACTCACTTGATTGCCATGTCCCTGAAAGGAAAGAACACAAAGAAACATATTCCTCTTATCACCCCATCATCACCCATCGTTGTTTATCAAAGAGAAAAGATTATCATCTCCTCTGATTATTGCATGAACTTTCAACTGTTCATGAGTCATTTACTCTTGTTTCATCCTAGGTTCCTTGCCATCAGCATAGAAATTATAAGGATGATTACTTGTCATCACTCCTTTCTTTGTTATTATCTAACATGTTCATGAACATTTTATGATTTTATCACATTTCTCATTTTCTCATTATGGAAGAGATCATTATCCTTCACATATTCTTTATTTGAACATGGATCATCTTCCTTGTTCACTTTCACTTATCATGAGAATTGTACTTGGTACTTTCTCATACTCACAGGTTGATCTGAGATAATCTCAGATTCCATTTTATTGCACTTAGGATGTGATAGAAACATCCGTGCCATATTTTCAATTTCATTATGCTCTTTAGATTGTCTCAAAATGATTACTTGATTAGAGTACAAAAAGATAGCAATCTAAGAGTCTCATACTTACCTTGCCTTCAATAGATGAATACCTGGCCAGGGTATGCAAGTACTGAGATTAGGTAGTATGCACCTTGTTTTACATTGTATACTTTACTTTTTATATCATACAAGTCACATGACTTAATATCCCTAGATTTCTCTAGGAATCTCATTTACATCTCTTCCTCTTTTATATGGGAAAAAGCAATTATAAAGCATTTAAAATAATAGTAGAAAGAATATAAATTCTAGTCCTCATCATTTCTTCCCCTTGTTCTCATAGGACAACCAAAGGGAAGTCAATAACAACAATCCTTCTTATGATTATAAGATAAAATCAAGAGAAGACATATCAGAATGAAAAAGCTCTATTTGATCCTCACCCCTCATGGTCATCTACCACTTTAGGTTGACTCAAAACATAGAGTCTAGCTATTTTATGTTGTTGCTTTTTCCTTTTTACACTTATTGGGCTGTAACTTTCGTAAGCCCTACTGAGTCTGCCTCGGTCGTTGGGTCATTTCCTCCTTTCTTTTTTAACAAAAGGGTTTAGTATGCTCAACATGTCCATATCTATAACATGTCTTGTCCTCTTACCATGGTCTTATCGGCCTTATTACCGATGTAGAAGCTAAGTCAGGAGTTCTTATAGGTGGAAAGTTAGGAATTTTGCCTTTACTTAGTGACTATTGCCCTGGTGTACTAGGCATTTATTGCACTGGTGGCACCAAAAACTTTGGCTTTTTAGAACAACTAAGCAAATGTATCTAGAATTGTAGAGACCTTTCCTTAATTCTCATCTTATTACCCTTCCTTAGGCATTGCCATCATAGATGTACTATCTGTCTATACTTATGGCAGAGTCTATTTTCTTGCCATATGTTAATCCTTCCCACATTTTCCACTGTTCCAACATGACTATGTCATTCAGGAACCCTTTCAAAATCCAAAGTTTCTGCATTGAGGACTGGTAACCTAGGTTGTAATGCTAGTATCCAGTCTACTATATGCATCACTATTGTCCTAACATGCTCAATAAGAGCATAAAAAGTAGGATTCTCTATCCTGATTGGGTCAAGATGGGAATTCTTAGGCACTCATTCTTCTCTTACCTAATCCCTTGCACCCTCTCCTGGTGCAACAACATTGCTCTTAGTAACATGTTCCTCATGTTCTCTAGTCATTTTTAAACTTCACCCTTTCTTTTGCATAAGCAGAAGTCACTATAGGGTATACTGGAGGACACTAGAACAGACTCAATGTGATGACCCGATTACAAATCAAGCCATCACCAGTAATAATCACAGAATAATCATAAGCAGTGGAATTAACAAAAATCACTAAGAATTAAAACCATTTTGCACATAGATCCTTTTCTAGGAAACTCTTACAAAAAGAACCAAAACTTTATATACATGTGGTTCATATTGTACATACAACGTACCGTCTCTTCTCAAGGATAACAAGTACTAGTTTCTTTATTTTAACATATTCACAGCAACATAAAAATCTCAAGGTAAGCAAACCAAAATCTCAAGTTGTTCGTAAAAATCACTAAGAACTATCTTCCAAGGACCTGAGAGTACAGAGACGACACATAGGACTTCTATCTACAAGACGCGACAGATAGTGTACTCAACCTGAGCTACTACTGTTGTCCCTACTAATGTGGTCCTTCCTCTGTAGTCCGGTTCCTATGCCCTCACCCGCGTCCACCTAAAAATTGTGGATCCCATGGGGTGAGACTATTGTCCCAGCAAGAGATATAACTCTCTGCCAACAATATTATTATCACAGGAAATAGTATAAAAACTGAACAGAAGATATTTCATGCGACTAGCAGGTATATTTGTAGTGCAAAGCATAAATATTGATAATAGAATTATAAGTCATCTATTTGCTTTAAAGAGGAATATGAAGAACACATATAACATCTATCTATTAAGATGTATTAAAGTAATGAAGCATCAATCAATGTTTTCCATATTCAATCCTTAAGTAAATAAGCTACACGACTGATTACATGTTCACATTCACACTTATGCCCAGAGGAGATCAAGTATACCACTCATACTCCAACCGACCACTAGTAAGTCGAAATCGATACCATACAAGGTCAGTGGCAGAGCCGGTTGTCAAGACCTCACCTTTCTCGGTCAGTACGAGACCACTTAGACTTAGCATGACATCTCGTATTAACTGCAATTAGCTATGTCAGGGTATATTGACATCTTTGCTATAGAGTTACAACCGTAGCATGTACTCTCTTCAGGAGAAGACCACTAAGCTTTCTCAGATTATTTGTCATCAGGAAGACCACTGGGCGATCCTGGTTTAGTTTCACCAGGAAATCCACTGAGCAACCGGGTATATTTGGGGAGTCCACTAAGCACCCTCATTTAGTTTGGGGAGTCCACTGAGCACCCCGGTATAATGATTACATATTAAAAAATATGCATACGGAGTAAAACTCGTTTCACCATTCAACAAATGCTGACACTGAATGGATCTATCGTATGGACAACTAGATGATAATATTTAACTTGCTTAATTAAGTGTATTTCAGTATCTTTTAGCATCAATCAAGTTATAGACAAGAATTATATCAGATGCTACAAAGAAAAGCATAAATGTGTTTATCAAGTACTTTCATGTTCTTTAAAACACTTAGATCACTTAGAATCTCAATCTCTTATCATCATCATGCTTGGGTATTCAAACCCTTAATTCATCACTGAGTACTGTCACCACTTCGCAGATAACCATTACCTCTAGGTCATCAGACCAAGGTATTAATTCCCATAGTTCACATAGCTCATTAAATCTGTATCATATAACATCATAACTCTTACTTAGCTATGCTCATTACCTTATGATACATGCATAGTTGTTATATCAAGCTATCAACAATTTCAAACACATGTCATAACCATGTAATACAAAGGAACAAATTCTCCCCATTGAGTTAGGGTTAGGATTCCTTTTTTTCAACCGTTTAGGGTTTCAAGATTTCATTACAAAAGATGAAGCCATAAATCATTCTCCATTCTTCTTGGGAGTATCAACATATACATATTGCATAATTAACTTTCCAATCTTAGTTTCTCTCTCATCCTCACTAGGATGTTGGTTACTTAATTTACCTCTTAAGGTCTATTTTCTCCCCATTATTTAATGGAGTTAACTCATTGTATCTCAATGTTTCATTAATAATACAACATACATCACTTAGACAAATCTATTGAATTGGAGCATGCCTACCATATTGGGTATCATAGTATATAATGTTATCCTATCGTGCTTGAAGATGCACATGTCATCATATCATGTATCCATATTAGTCATGTGGTAAAACCACATCATCATATTGGGTTTAGGGTGTATCCCCTAACACCATATCATGTAACCATCTCGGGTTAGCTATCACCTAGTTCTTATCATCTCAAGTCAACCTCATATCGTGTATGGGTTAGACTCTTAGCCTCATATCGGGCATAACATGTATTGCCTCACCATGTATCGTTTAAGTGGTATATAGATAATACCATATTGGTTTCTTATCTTGGATTGTCATATCGGTTTCTCATCTTGGATTGCTATAATGTGTTCTTATATTGGATTGCCATATTGTGTTGCTATATTGGATTGCCATATCGTGTTCCTATATTGGATTGCCATATTGTGTTCCTATATTGGATTGCCATATCGGTTTGCATGTTGGGTATCATATCGATTTACCTATGTTAGGTAAGCCCTTAAGCTCATAGCCTTTTTATACTTTTAAGGATCAGTTCTATCATTATAGTTACACAAAAAACTAGATACTTAGTTGATTTTCAACCCATCACAAGGTAGTAGGGTATGTTGGCTTTTAAAGGCATATCAGATTTCAAAGGCAATTCATCTCGGGTTTCCTTTCTTCATCTAGGGTTTTAACCATATCAGGTAAATTTTATCATATATTATGAAAGGTATAACCTTAACCTTGTATTGTGTATAAGGTTCAAGTAGGTATCTCCCATATCATCCATAAGACATGCCTCATATCGAGTATGAGGTATCACCTACTTTTATATCGGGTGAACCACCATCTTGGGTTCCATATCGGATTTCAGGATACTTCAGCCCATATCAGGTTGTACCATGATGGTGTCATCATCATCAACCTCAAGATCTTTGTATTTCTATTCTAAACCATGGACAAAAATCCTATAAACCTATTTGTAACTCATAAATATATCAATTAATGAAAGGAAATCCAAAATTTAAAGTAATCAACAAGTTCAACAATATTGAAAAGGAATAATAACATGGTTGGTTTCAAGTTATATAACCCACCTCTAAAGCAACTTCCAAGCTTCAAGCTCCAACTCTTCACGTTCCAAGGTTGAAAATGAGCTTCTCCAAGATCTAAGATTTGAGCTCCCTAGTACTTGCACGATATCTCCACTCCTAATGGCCAATATCACCTTGCTAGGTTGCTATCCTCTACTTGGCCGATATCCCTTGTCCTTGGCCAATACCAAGCTTTTCTAATCAACTCTCCTCACTCATGCACGATACAAGAGTGGTATGCACAATATGTAAGGGAAGGTTGATAACAAGATTTAGAAAATTCTACTAACAGGTGAAGGGAAGGGTATTTATACTTGGGATTTATGGAAAAGAGTGTAAGAGGTGTCATTATCTTAAGCTACTAAGTGCCACATAGCCATGCATGGTTGACACATTTATTTGCATGCATCCTATCTTTATCTTGACATGTAAAAATAAAAGCTCAAGGATAATGCAAAGGATAAGGGTCGTCCCTTTAGTTATCTTCTAGGACAAGTCTTCTTCCACTCGCTTCATTATTATATTCAACATAATCTTTTCCTAAGAAAAGTTGCAAGCCGATACATATCACTTTATTGAAGTGCCTTGCCTGTCATGGGCAAAGCCAAGACCTCAAAAACTGATAGGAGACTCCCTTTATGGCTCCATGGCCAATAGGGACTCTTACTTCAAGTGTACAACTTGATATAGTTCATATAGAGCTTTCAACTATACATTTCTTGGTCTTATCAAGAGGGTTATCACTCTAGGATGATTCAAACATAGTGTATCCTTCTTTCTCTCTCCTCTAGATAACACTAGGAATGGGTAGAGACAACCTAGAAGTGGTAATTTGCACATTAACCCTTCATTTTGAATATATTACAATTTGTACCATAATTGATGCACAAAGCACTTAACATTATTCACACAAGTTCTCACTTAGAATTTAGGCTTTGCACAAGCCACCACTTAGCATTATTTGCTCTCTTATGATGTTAGAACACTTAGAATACATTCAACATGTGACAATTGCAATATAATCCCTCATCTTGGGTAAATTGCACTTTACACTCAGTCTATCATATAATGCTTACATAGTTTGCAAATAAGCTCAAATTTGAAAATAAACTTCACAAAGGGCCTTAATTACTTTTCAAAAAATTGGAACAAGTTTGTAAGTAACTTACTTAAGCAAAAATTCTAGGGTTAAGACATAACCTAGATCAGGGATGTTACAATTATCAACCCCTAAAAAGGGATTTCGTCCCTGAAATCTCAAGAGAAAAGAGAAGGGTACTTCCTCCTCATCTCTTCCTCTAACTCCCATGTGGCTTCTTCAACGCCATAATGATGCCAGAGAAATTTTACAAGAACAATATCTTTCTTCTTTAACTTCTTGACTCTTCTGTCAAGAATCGTCATTGGACCTTCCACATAGGATATATCTTCATTCAATTCAACCTCTACATGTTGCAATACCAATTTTGTATCGGGATGACACTTTATCAGCATAGACACATGAAACACTGGATGTAGTTTATGTAGCTTAGGTGGCAATTCCAACATATAAGCTACCTTTCCGATCCGTGCTGTCACTAGGTAAGGTCCCATAAATCTAGGAGCTAACTTACCCTTCTTCCCAAATCTGAGAACACCTTTCCAAGGAGAGACCTTGAGATACACTCTGTCTCCAACTTGGAATTCTAATGGTCTACGACGTCTATAGGAATAAGACTTCTGTCTATCTTGTGCAACTTTCAACTGTTGTTGTATAACTTTAATCTTTTCAGTTGTTTGTTGCACTAACTCAGGACCTAGAAGTTGGTATTCTCCTATTTCAAACCAACATAATAGAGATCTACAACGTCTTCCATATAATGCTTCATATGGTGCCATATCAATACTGGCCTGATAACTATCGTTATAGGCAAACTCTATCAAGCTCAAATGTAAGTCCCGACTTCCCACAAACGGGAGAACACATGCTCTAAGAAAGTCTTCCAAAGTCTGTATAGTCCTCTCAGACTGCCCATCCGTCTGAGGATGAAAGCCTATATTAAACTTCAACTGTGTACCCATAGCTTTATGTAGCCGTTCCCAAAAATGACTTGTAAACTGGGGACCTCTATCAGACACAATCATAGTTGGAACTCCATGCAACCGTACTATCTCATCTATGTAGATTTGTGCTAGCTTCTCAGCTGTATAGATTGTTTTGACAGGAAGAAAATGTGTTGTCTTAGTCAACCTATCAACTATCACCCAAATGGAATCATGACTTTTGGCTGTCCTAGGTAGACCAACCACAAAGTCCATCGTCACATGATCCCATTTCCACTGAGGTATAGGAAGGGGTTGTAATGTTCCTGTAAGTTTCTGGTGTTCTTCTTTAACTTGCTGACACACCGGACATTGCATAACAAACTCTGCTACATATTTCTTCAAACAGGGCCACCAATACATATCTTTTAAATTATGATACATTTTAGTGCTCCCTAGATGCATCACATACATGGATGAGTGAGCTTCTTCCATAACTAACTTTCTTAAGTCACTAACATCAGGTACTACCATCCTACCATGGTAACAGACTATCCCATCTTCTGACTCATGGAAACCGTCCCGTTTCTCACTTCCCAACTCTGACCTGATCTGCTGAATCACAATATCAGCCTGTTGTGCTTCTTTGATTTGTTCTTTTGGAGTAGGTTTCACATGCATCTCAGCTAACAATCTGGCTAACAAAGATACTTCTAACTGCACATTCATCTATCTCAAAGAGACAAGCATATCTCGTTTACAGCACACTAAAGAATTCAACTGGGCTTTATCTGTGGGTGGAGTCGAGGATTTTCTACTGAGTGCATCAACCACTACATTGTCTTTCCCTGGATGATAATCAATTGTACAATCGTAGTCCTTGATTAATTCCATCCAACAACGTTGTCTCATATTCAGCTCATGCTGTGAGAAAATGTATTTTAAGTTTTTATGATCTGTGAAAATCTGACATGTTTCTCCATAGAGATAATGCCTCCATATTTTCAATGCATGAACCACTGCAACTAATTCTAGGTCATGTGTCGGATAATTCTCCTTGTATTTCTTGAGCTGTTGGGAAGCAAAAGAAACTACATGATCATTTTGCATCAACACACAACCTAGACCATTATTGGAAGCATCACAGAAAACAACATATCCCTTTCCCTGCTCAGGTAGAACTAACACAGGTGCACTAGTCAATCTTTCTTTCAACAATTGGAATGAATGCTGACACTTGTCATTCCAAACAAAAGGAACTTCCTTCCTGGTCAACCTGGTCAGGGGTAATGCTACATAACTGAAGTCTCTGATAAACCTTATGTAGTAACCTGCCAAACCTAGAAAACTATGAATCTCGGTCGGTGTCTTAGGCTGTTCCCACTCCATAACAGACTCTACTTTCTTAGGATCAACATGAATACCTGAAGCAGATATAACATGTCCAAGAAAAGACACTTCTGATAACCAGAATTCGCACTTGCTAAACTTAGCATATAACTTGTGCTATCTCAACAAAGTCAAGGCTTGACTAAGGTATTGTTCATGTTGTTGTCTGTCTCTACTGTATATCAGGATGTCGTCTATGAAAACCACTACAAACTGATCAAGGAATGACAGGAAGATTCTATTCATCAACTCCATGAATGCGGCTGGTGCATTAGTTAGTCCAAATGACATAACTACAAACTCATAATGACCATACCTCATCCTAAAAGCTGACTTAGGTATGTCACTCTCCTTGATGCGTAACTGATGATATCCTGACCTTAGATCTATCTTAGAGAACACTGTGGCACCACGCAACTGGTCAAATAGATCATAAATCCTTGGCAAAGGATATTTGTTCTTAATAGTCACCTTGTTGAGCTGTCTATAGTCTATACATAGTCTCATAGACCCATCTTTCTTTTTAACAAAAAGAACTGGAGCACCCCATGGCGAAGTACTTGGTCATATGAAACCTTTCTCAAGTAAATCATGTAACTATTTCTTGAGTTTTGCCATCTCTACTGGAGCCATCCTATAAGGTGTTTGGGCTATGGGTTGTGTACTCAGAATAAGATTAATATCGAAATTAATCTCTCGTGGTGGAGGAATATCTGGAAATTCCTCGAGAAATACATCCTCAAATTCCCTGACAATACGAACTTCAGAAAGACTAGGATTTTCTGCTCTGGTGTCTACCACATGTGCTAAGAATGTGAAGCATCCTTGTCACATCTGCATCTCTACTACCATTATAACACTAAACAGGTTGGAAGAATCTTTCTATCCCCCTGAAAAACCCATGTCTTATCACCATGTGTGAACATAGCTTGCTTGGAACCACAATCCAAGACAACCATATAATTCTCTAGGGTATCCATCCCAAGAATAAAATCAAACCCATACATCTCAAGTGGTATGAGGTCCACCTGAATGCTGTGTTATGAGAAAGAAAGAACACAGGGAGAGCATACCTCCCGCAACACTGTAGATCCTACTAACGGAGTTTCTAATAACGGATTATCTATTCTACGGTTGACAATTATATTACAGTCATGAATCACTTCTCGAGTGATAAAAGAATATGTAGCACCCAGATCAATCAAAATAGATACAAAATAGGATGAAGACATATTAAAATGAAATAATTCCATCTAACCTGTCACAACTCGTGGGTTAACCACTGCCTCCGGCTGATTCATAGCATAAAATCTCACTGTTGCCTATTGCCGACCTCGTACTCTATTGGCTGGTGCATATGATCCTGCCTGGGATGCTTGTCTACATCCTCATGTGCCATTACTAAACTGTTGTTACTGTGAGCCATGTTGACTCTGCCTCAGTGGTTGGGTTACTCCCACGTCCCTAATTGGACAATCCTTTATTGCATGACCTGTCTTCCTACACCTGTAGCAGACTCTGTCCTCCCATTGTGACCTAGGCAGTCCTGTCACTGACATCGATGCTGAGCTATGGGCTCCACTTGGTAGAAAACTACAGCCTCTACCTCAGCTGGATGTCCACTGTGTCTGAGCACTGAACCTTTTTGGTTCTACTGGTGCCAAAAACCTTGGTTTCTTAAAACTGCCAAACCTCTGACCCTAGAACTGTGCAGGTACTTTCCTACTATTTGCCTCTCATTTCTCAGTCACAGACCTCTCTATCTGCCTAACTGACTCCACAAAGGTGGCAAACCTCTCTCTATTCTCTAAAGAAGATATATGTGTGGTTAATTCAGTGTTTAGACCCTTCTCGAAATGCTGAATTCTCTCCTCATTTGTGGTAGCCATGTGTGGACAAAATTGTAGAAGCTCCATAAACTTAGCTTCATACTCGCTAACCTTCATCGGTCCCTATCTAATCTACTCAAATTGTGAGATGTTCTCATCAAGATAAGTCTTAGGAAAGTATCTACTAACAAACTCTTATCAAAATTCCTACCATCCGATCTCAACACCCAGCCTTTTCTCTTCTTTGATGGCCCACCAATGGCCAGCGCTTCCTTTCAAAAGATATACAACATGCTTAACTTTATCAGCCTCTGGAATATCAAGGATCCTAAAGGTTTTGTCTATCTCAGTAAGACATGAATATGCATCTACTGGGTCAGCTGTGCTTGCATATTCAGTGGCTCCTACCTGGCACAACCGTTCAAAGGTCTTACCAGATCCATGTCCCTCACTGGAAATTGGTGTCCTAGGGGCTAGTGCTAGTATCCAGTCAGCCATATGCATCATCGTATTCATGATCTACCCAAAAAGAGCATGAAAAGCTGGGTTTTCTAATAGAGTTTGGTCATGCTGGGGATTCTCAGGCATTGCTTCTTCTCTAGCCTGGTCCCTTACACCATCTCCTGGTGTACCAACACTGCTCTCAACAACATGTTCTTCGTGTGCTCTAGCCATCTTTTAATTTTACTTCTTCTCCTGTATGAGGATAAGTCACTATAAGATACACTGGAGGATACTAGA
Organism: Alisma plantago-aquatica; assembly: GCA_963693085.1. NCBI lineage: Eukaryota > Viridiplantae > Streptophyta > Magnoliopsida > Alismatales > Alismataceae > Alisma > Alisma plantago-aquatica. Next base: position 422,665,082 of record OY856411.1, read on the forward strand.
ACAGACTCAACAAACTTAATACTATGTCTCTATAGACTCAGCAAACCTTAGGCTCTGATACCAAAAATTTGTGATGACCTGATTACAAATCAAGCCATCACCAGTAATAATCGTGAAATAACCATAAGCAGCAGAATTAACAAAAATCACTAAGAATTAAAACCATTTTGCACATAGATCCTTTTCCAAAAAACTCTTACAAAAAGAACCAAAACTTTATATACATGTGGTTCATATTGTACTTACAATGTACCGTCTCTTCTTAAGGATAACAAGTACCAATTTCTTTATTTTAACATATTCATAGCAACATAAAAACCTCGAGGTAAGCAAACCAAAATCTCAAGTCATTCGTAAAAACCACTAAGAACTATCTTCCAAGGACCTGAGAGTACAGAGACGACACGTAGGACTTCTATCTACAAGATGCGATAGACAGTGTACTCAACCTGAGCTACTATTGCTATCCCTACTGATGTGGTCCTTCCTCTATAGTCCTATTCCTATGCCCTCATCCACGTCCACCTTAAAATTGTGGATCCCATGGGGTGAGACTATTATCCCAGCGAGATATGTAACTCTCTTCCAACAATATTATTATCACAGGAAATAGTATAAAAACTGAACATATGATATTTCATGCGACTAGCAGATATATTTGTAGTGCAAAGCATAAATATTGATAAAAAAATTATAAGTCATCTATTTTCTTCAAAGAGGAATATGAAGAACATGTATAACATCTATCTACTAAGATGTATAAAAGTAATGAAGCATCAACCAATGTTTTTCGTATTCAATCCTTAAGCAAACACACTAAACAGCTGATTACATGTTCACATTCACACTTATGCCCAGAGGAGATGATGTATACTACTCATACTCCAACCGACCACTAGTAAGTCAAAATTGGTACCATACAAGGTCAGTGGAAGAGCTGACTATCAAGACCTCACCTGTCTTAGTCAGTACGAGACCACTTAGACTTAGCAGGACATCTCGTGTCAGCTGCAATTAGCTATGCCGGGGTATAGAGACATCTTTGCTATAGAGTTACATTCGTAACATGTACTCTCTACGGGAGAAGACCACTAAGCTTTCCCGGATTATTTTTCATCAGGAAGACCACTGAGCGATCCTGGTTTAGTTTCATCAGGAAGTCCAATGAGCAACCTGGTGTATTTGGGGAGTCCACTGAGCACCTCAGTATAATGATTACATATTCAAAATATGCATACCGAGTAAAACTCATTTCACCATTCAACAAATGCTGACATTGAATGGATCTATGGTCTGGGTAACTAGATGATAATATTTAACTTGCTTAATTAAGTGTATTTCAGTATCTTTTAGCATAAATCAAGTTACAGATAAGAATTATATCATATGCTACAAAGAAAAGCATAAATGTGTTTATTAAGGACTTTCATGTTCTTTAAAACACTTAGATCACTTAGAATCTCAATCTCTTATCATCATCATGCTTGGGTATTCAAACCCTTAATTCATCACGGAGTACTGTCACCACTTAGCAGAGAACCATTACTTCTAGGTCCTCCGACCAATGTATTAATTCACACAGTTCACATAGCTCATTAAATCTGTATCATATAACATCATAGCTATTACTTAGCTATGCTCATTACCTTATGATACCTGCATAGTTGTTATATCATGCTATCAACAATTTCAAACACATGTCATAACCATGTAATACAAAAGAACAAATTCTCCCCATTGAGTTAGGGTTAGGATTCCTTTTTTTCAACCGTTTAGGGTTTCAAGATTTCATTACAAAAGATTAAGCCATAATTCATTCTCCATTCTTCTTGGGAGTATCAACATATACATATTCATAATTAACTTTCCAATCTTAGTTTCTCTCTCATCCTCACTAGGATGTTGGTTACTTAATTTACCTCTTAAGGTCTATTTGCTCCCCATTAATTAATGGAATTAACTCATTGTATCTCAATGTTTCATTAATCATACAACATACATCACTTAGACAAATATATTGAATTGGAGCATGCCTACCATATAGGGTATCATAGTATATAATGTTATCCTAGCGTGCTTGAAGATGCACATGTCATCATATCATGTATCCATATTAGTCATGTGGTAAAACCACATCATATTGGGTTTAGGGTGTATCCCCTAACACCATATCGTGTAACCATCTCAGGTTATCTATCACCTAGTTCTTATTATCTCAAGTCATCCTCATATCGTGTATGGGTTAGACTCTTAACCTCATATTGGGCATAGTATGTATTGCCTCACCATGTATCATTTAAGTGGTATATAGATAATACCATATTGGTTTCTTATCTTGAATTGTCATATCCGTTTCTCATATTGGATTGCTATAACATGTTCCTATATTGGATTGCCATATCGTGTTCCTATATTGGATTGCCATATCGTGTTCCTATATTGGATTGCCATATCGATTTGCATGTTGGGTATCGTATTGGTTTACCTATGTTAGGTAAACCCTTAAGCTCATATCCTTTTTATACTTTCAAGGATCAGTCCTATCATTATATTTACATGACAAACTATATACTTAGTTGCTTTTCAACCCATCACAAGGTAGTAGGGTATGACGGGTTTCAAAGGCATATCAGATTTCAAAGGCAATTCATCTCGGGTTTCCTTTCTTCATCTAGGGTTTTAACCATATCGGGTAGAGTTTATCATATCATGTGAAAGGTATAACCTTAACCTTGTATTGTGTATAAGGTGCAAGTAGGCATCTCCCATATCATCCATAAGACATGCCTCATATTGTGTATGAGGTATCACCTACTTTTATATCGGGTGAACCACTGTCTTGGGTTCCATATCAGATTTCAAGGTACTTCAACCCATATCGGGTTATACCATGATGATGTCATCATCATCAACCTCAAGACCTTTATCTTGCTATTCTAAACCATGGAAAACAGTCCTAACAACTTATTTGGAACTCATAAATATATCAATTAATGAAAGGAAATCCAAAATTGAAAGTAATCAACAAGTTCAACAATATTGGAAAGGAATAATAAAATGGTTGGGTTCAAGTTATATAACCTACCTCTAAAGCAACTTCCAAGCTTCAAGATCTGACTCTTCACATTCCAAGGTTGAAGATGAGCTTCTCTAAGATCCAAGACTTGAGCTCCCTTGTACTATACTGGATCCTGGACCCTACCCTAGAACTGTGACCTTTTGGGTTTGACCAAACAAGGTTGGGGTTAGAGCGATCCTAATAATATAATGCACGAATAATGTAATATAATATGTCATATAATTCATTTGGTGATAATAAGATGATAAATAACTTGATTTGTTGCATAATATGGTCCATGGGCCTCTAATGGGCCAGATGATATAACTCATATAAGGAAGTCTCAAAAGTGAAAACAAACTCCAAATTCGTAATCTACACACCAAAATAAGATTACATGTCAATTTTCATCTAATTTGTATAATGTTTGATTAATAAGTATATATAGGAGAGAGAAAATGCCTAAAAGGTGTAATTAATAAATAAATATAAATAATGACACCAAAAGTTGGAAATAAAGGCAAATTCGTATTCAACACACTTAAGTTAACTTGTTGGTGAGTTTCATCCAATTTGGTTAACCCATGAGTCATTAATGCATCTAGAAAGAGAAACACAGAATAAATTAAATAACAAATCTAAAGTTTCCAAAAGTGAAATCTAATTGGATATTTAGAATCTACATGTTTAATTTAACTTATGTGCAAAATTTGGCTTAATTTGGATAATTTTAGAACCCCTAAATGAGGAAAGAGAAAATGCATGAATTTCACTTTGTTTAATTCAATTGATTTTCCCATTTTTCCTAACCTTGGGCTGTCACGCGGCCTACTTATTTCAGACTGTATCCTGACCCTTGGATTTAGATCCAGCAGCAGCTGGATTCTCTTCTTCCTTTCCCTTTTTTGATTTCACACACAGTGATGGGGGCTTCTCTCCTCGATTTTCCTTCTCTGATTTCCTTCCTTTCCTTTCTTCCTTTCCCTCCATTTTCTTTTCCTTCACCTTTCCTTCTGCTTCCCGAACATGATGACCTTTAAAGGTAGGGTTGTGGTTGCCCTTTCCCCCGCAGTGGCTGGGTGCCGCCTTCCCTCCCCTCTTCTCCCCGTCTCCTCTCTATTTCTCTCTTTCTCTGCCATCTCCTTCCTGTACAGGCGATCGGACTACAAGGGAATTGTTCCCTCACCTTCTTGGTGTCCCCTTTCCTGGATTGGTTGGGTTGTTTCTGGCACTTTCAGCTCTGAGCTCGTTCCACCTCCTCGCCTTGCGCCGTCGGCTGATCTGGAAGTGGCGGGTCGCCATTGTTCTGATGTTGGTTGCGGGACCAAGGGACCACCTCGCGGCTTCCCTCGAAGTCTCATCTTGCCCTCGAGACTACTAATTCCACCTGTATGGGTACACCTCGTTTTCCCCTCTTTTGCTTCTCTCGGTTGCTGTCCTGAAATGGAACCTCTTGCGGTGGTCTCTTTCGTAGATTTTGGGTCGTGTCTGGGTTTTTTGTGTTCGACTTGGAATTGCGAAGCTGATGGGTACCTTTGTGGTGGGAAGAAAGAACCTTTGTTTAGTTTTTGATTCACTGGTTCAAGCTTCTGGGGTTCTTGTCTCGCGTGTTCAGTGAAGAAGATAACCCACAGTTGTTTCCCGTTTGGGTTCTCGCTGCTTCTTTTGCTTTGCTTTTAACCAAAAGGGTATAATCGTCTTTTACGCTCTAGGCTCCCTTGCTTTGATGAGTTGATCGATTCAACTGTGAGTCTGGTCGAGTTGGCCATCCTTGATTGGGCCGACTCAGATCGTGCCCTCTCCCTCTCTCTCGTACCTTTCTTGTATGTAATATTCTGACGTGGCTTTTTCTTGGCTTTTCATTGGTCAGTTTTGTAAATTTGACAACTAATTATTCGTAGCTCAGAAAAAAAAATCGATAGTCGTTGGATTCAGAAAAATAAGGGCTTGCTAATGGTATTGGTTTTGTTGCCTAAATCTGATGTTTTGAAGAGGTGATTTTAATGGATATGATTAATAAGATAATAACTTGTAAAATTCATAACTAATAATTTATGAGTCAGAAATAAAATATGTTTCAAACTCTAGAAAATATAACCTAAAATATAGCATGGTTTTTATAACTTAATCCACCAATAATAAAAGGGTAGTTTTTAGGGTTTTGTATATTAATGGAAACCTAACCCTAATCCCATATATATGCTAATAGGTGCTTTGGATACCTAGGCTTGGACCTAGATGTGACTTGGGATCGTTTGAATATGGAATTGAGGTATGTTGTATCCCCTATTCATCCATGTTGAGCAATTCACCTACTTTATCATTCTTTTGACTTTAGCCTACACTTATGTCTATTCTCTTGATATCATAGTTCGTGTGAACTATCTTGATAGATATGAACTTGGATATTTTCTTGGTATCTATCTTGTGCCTTGGTGCATGTTGGTCTCTTATATTTTTATATGCCACTTGGAAATGGATGTTATATGTTTGTGTTGCCCATTGTGTGATGGCAACCTTTGTTTCATCTTCTGACTAAACTATTTACTTGCCTCTATATTTACATGCAATGTGAATCAGTAGCACTAGAATAATGTAAATTACTTTGGTTTATGGGTGTGTGCCCTTTTTGTTTATGGGATGGTGGTGGTGCCCCATACCCGAGTTTCAAGGATGTGAAGCCTTGGCTCAACTTTTATATATATTGGGAGTTTGACGGTGAGTCATTCTCTATCAGGTTTTCAAGGATGTGACGCCGTGGCCGCCTTTGTGTTTATATTGTTCTAGGACTATGTTTATCTTACATGCATGTAGGTTGATGATTGGTTGTGGGGTGTGTGCCCTACTACCTATCTATGTGCTTTTGTTGCACAAAATTTTATTATTTATGGCAAGTATCCCTTTTGTTATGATTCCTTTCTCTTGATACCCATTTGGGTGGTACTTATCTCTTGCATGGGAAGCCTTTTGTTATGATGTCCCTTATTCTTTATAAATTTCTAAAATTTTCTTTTTAGTATGCACATACCAGCCTTTGCTGATGTTTCGTGTTGTTTCTCTTTTTCTGGGGTATGCCTCAAACCCTAGGTGGAGGACATGGATGGCTTGACATGTGGACCCGGACTTAGTTTGTGATGATGAAGGTTGGAGACAATCTTGAGGTGGTTTAGATTTCCTTTACATGGATCCTTATGATGTAAGTTTGTAACCCTTTGTTTTATAATTGAATATAGTCATATTTTTATTCCGCTGCTATACTTTGGTTTTTTGTTACCATTATATAAAGATTTGAAAATTTTATACCCACTCCAACAAACCTTCTGAGTGTGTTTGGGATGGAGGTTTTATTGTTCAAATTTTTAGTAAGGAGGTGATTTCACTTCTTTACAACATGGTATCAGAGCCCATGGTAGTCGGAATCTGACTATTTCAATTTTGTCTCCCTATAGAACCTTGACTTAGTTAGTTACCTCTAAATAAGATGTTGACCCTAGATTTGATCAATGATGATATTTTATGCAATAAGGTTTGTTTTAAGGATGAGATTAGGTCATGATAAGGTTTTAATATGGAAAAGTTGTGACTTGGATTATCGCATTGATTTTGGTACCATCTTTGTTTTATCCCCAATACTTCTTATCGACAAAAGTTATTTTCATTATAATACCATATATACTCAAAATGTTTTGGATTTCATCGAAGTTTTTCCTAAACTAAGTCACAATGAAGAGAAACTCTAGTTTGATCTAACCCTAGGTTGTGACTAGGATTGATATAATGGTGTAGTTGACCTACCCTATGACTTTTTGGTTGTTCATGTAGGGTTGTTAGGTTAGAGACACGAGGACCTATAACTCAACCCTTGATGGTGACTATTAGTTTGATACATGAGAAATATTAATCTCTATATACTTTCATAACTAAGAGATGTGGGTAGCTCTAAAAAGTTGTTTAGTTTGACTTGTTAGGTTGAACCTTTTTAAAGGGTGGAGATTAGTTAGTTGTTGATGTTTGATCTATAGATTTCGAGGACGAAATCCTTTGTAAGGGGTGGTGTGCTGTAACATACTGGATCTTGGGCCCTACCCTAGAACTGTGACCTTTTGGGTTTGACCAAACAAGGTTTGGGTTAGAGAGATCCTAATAATATAATGCATGAATAATGTAATATAATATGTCATATAATTCATTTGGTGATAATAAGATGATAAATAACTTGATTTGTTGCATAATATGGTTCATGGGCCTCTAATGGGCCAGATGATATAACTCATATAAGGAAGTCTCAAAAGTAAAAACAAACTCCAAATTCGTAATCTACACATCAAAATAAGCTTACATGTCAATTTTCGTCTAATTTGGATAATATTTGATTAATAAGTATATATAGGAGAGAGAAAATGCCTAAAAGGTGTAATTAATAAATAAATATAATTCATGACACCAAAAGTTGGAAATAAAGGCAAATTCGTATTCAACACACTTAAGTTAACTTGTTGGTGAAGTTTCATCCAATTTGGTTAACCCATGAGTCATTAATGCATCTAGAAAGAGAAACAAAGAATAAATTAAATAACATATCTAAAGTTTCCAAAAGTGAAATCTAATTGGATATTCAGAATCTACATGTTTAATTTAACTTATGTGCAAAATTTGGCTTAATTTGGATAATTTTAGAACCCCTAAATGAGGAAAGAGAAAATGCACGAATTTCACTTTGTTTAAGTCAATTGATTTTCCCATTTTTCCTAACCTTGGGCTGTCATGCAGCCTAATTATTTTGGACTGTATCCTGACCCTTGGATTTAGATCCAGTGGCAGCTAGATTCTCTTCTTCCTTTCGCTATTCTGATTTCACACACAGCGATGGGGGCTTCTCTCCTCGATTTTCCTTCTCTGATTTCCTTCCTTTCCTTTCTTCCTTTCCCTCCGTTTTCTTTTCCTTCACCTTTCCTTCTGCTTCTCGAACCCGATGACCTTTAAAGGTAGGGTTGTGGTTTCCCTTTCCCCCACAATGGTTGGGTGCCGCCTTCCCTCCCCTGTTCTCCCCGTCTCCTCTGTGTTTCTCTCTTTCTCCGCCATCTCCTTCTTGTTCAGGCGATCAAACTACAAGGGAATTGTTCCCTCACCTTCTTGGTGTCTCCTTTCCTGGATTGGTTGGGTTGTTTCTGGCACTTTCATCTCCGAGCTCGTTCCACCTCCTCGCCTTGTGCCATCGGCTGATCTGGAAGTGGCGGGTCGCCATTGTTCTAATGTTGGTTGCGGGACCAAGGGACCACCTCGCGGCTTCCCTCGAAGTCTCATCTTTCCCTCGAGACCACCGATTCCACCTGTATGGGTACACCTCATTTTCCCCTCTTTTGCTTCTCTCGATTGCTGTCTTGAACTGGAACCTCTTGCGGTGGTCTCTTCCACAGATTTTAGGTCGTGTCTGGGTTCTTTGTGTTCAACTTGGAATTGTGAAGCTGATGGGTACCTTTGTGGTGGGAAGAAAGAACCTTTGTTTAGTTTTTAATTCACTGGTTAGAGCTTCTGGGGTTCCTGTCTTGCGTGTTCAGTGAAGAAGATAACCCACATTTGTTTCCCGTTTGGGTCCTCACTGCTTCTTTTGCTTTGCTTTTAACCAAAAGGGTATAATCATCTTTTACGCTCTGGGCTCCCTTGCTTTGACGAGTTGATCAATTCGGCTGTGAGGCTGGTCGAGTTGGCCATCCTTGATTGGGTCGACTCAGACCGTGCCCTCTCCCTCTCTCTCGTGCCTTTCTCGTATGTAATATTCTGACGTGGCTTTTCATTGGTCAGTTTTGTAAATTTGACAACTAATTATTCGTAGCTCAGAAAAATACAAATAGATAGTCGTTGGATTCATAAAAATAAGGGCCTGCTAATGGTCTTGGTTTTATTTCCTGAATCTGATGTTTTGAAGAGGCGATTTTAATGGATATGATTAATAAGATAATAACTTGTAAAATTCATAACTAATAATTTATAAGTCAGAAAAATATAATAAAATATGTTTCAAACTCTGGAAAATATAACCTAAAATCGAGCATGGTTTTTATAACCTAATCCACCAATAATAAAAGCGTTGTTTTTAGGGTTTTGTATATTAATGGTGTAATGACCCTAACCTGGGTTATGAGGTAACCCTATTTGTTTTGGCTAATAAAGTTGCTTAGAACTTTAATATAATCCTATAAGGTGTTTTGTTATCATGTGACACATTTATGTTTCAAGTTTGGTCCCGATTGAATGCTGTTTGAGCAATTTTCCTTTATTTTGGACCAAAGTGCAATTTACCCAAATTGAGGGGATATAATGCAAAATGTCACATGTTGAATGTACCCCATGTGTTTAAGCATCATAAGAGAGAGAATTATGCTAAGTGGTGGCTTGTGGAAATCCCAAATTCCAAGTTTGAACTTGTTTGAACAATGTTGGAGCATTGTGCACCAATTTTGGTACAAATTGTAATTTACCCAAAATGTGGGGTTGATATTGAAATTACCACATCTAGAGTATTCCTACTCCCTCATAGTATCATTTAGAGGAGATATAATGAATGAGACACCATGTTTGAATCAGTTATGTGTGATGGTAATCTTGGTGATGAAATGACCAAGAAAAGGGTTGAATATGAAAGCTTAACTTGAGTTGTATCAAGAAGAAGAGCTTATATATGAGTGCCTATCGGCCAAGGATCCCAAGGAGGTGTCCCATATAGTTTTTTGAACTCTTGTAAAAGTCCATATCGTGCAAAGCACCTCAAGGAGGTGAAGTGTGACGGCCAACAAGTTTCCTTAGAAAAAGTGTATCGGGTTGACTTAAAATAGCGATTAAACCTAGATAACTTATCCAAATGGATAAGTAATGGACGAATTTGCATCTCAAGATGATCCTCAACCGTTTTGCAAGACAAGATAAATGATGATGCATGCATGGAAACGTGTCACCCATGCATGACACGTGGCACCTACTAGCTCAAAATGTTGACACCTCATTTTTGCCTTCCTTCATGAACAACAAGTATATATACCCCTAGTTTCACCCCTTGGTGCAATTTTTGCGACCCTTACCACCCTCCTACCCTAAGGTATCGTGCATATAGCTCCCATATCGTGAAGGGATGCTGTGGTATCGTGCATAGGCCTTGGGATATCGCCCATGGCAAGAGCATATCGCCCAAGTAGGTGATATTGGCCATATAGGGTGATATCGACCATAGAGTGAAGTTTTGACTCCAAGTGAGTGTCATATCGTGCAAGTGAGTGCCATATCGTGCAAGAGGGGTGGCATATCGTTCAAGGACACTAGTGTATCGTGCAAAGGTGTTAAGGAGCAAGAAGGAGCTCATACTTAACCCTAAGGTGAGGATAAGATCATCTTCAACCTTGGATTGAAGCATGAATTTAGGGTTTTGATCTTCCTTTCTTTTCTTCTTCACCAATTGCTTATCCATGGTGATTCTTTGTATATAGAGGAGTTTTGAAGTTCATATTAAACCTTAGGAACGTGGAGCTTTGGAGCTTGGAGCTTGGAGCTTTGAAGTCGTTCTTAAGGCGGGTTATATAACTTGAACTCAACCATGTTATTATTCTTCACCTAAATTGCTATAATTAGTGAAATACTTTTAATTCCGAAATTTCCTGAAATAGTTGATGCGATTATGAGTTCTAGTAGTTTCTTAGACCTGTTTACATGAACTATAACAGTTATAACTAAGGTCTAGAGCTTGAAGATGATGGTATCACCTTATAAAAGTGATATTGGGTGCAAGCACACAAGAAATAACCTTTAACCCGATATGATAATGCACCTACTTCACTTGAATGATATGGATATGAATGAATACATTGTTGCACGATATGGGGGTGTAGTATACACCTATTGCACGATAGGGAGTCAAGTATAGCCTCCATACACGATACAAGGTTGAATGAATGCTTATAAGCTGACATGAAACCCTAAATTGGGTAACCGGATATGAGTAAAGAATAGCAAATGATATTGCATGATATGGTAGCTCGATACACAACCCTATTTGATGACTAGCCCGACATGGTGATGGTTTAATACCTCATGCACGATATGGGTAACACATATAAACACCTCTAGCCCGATATGAATGGTGTGTATATACTTTTAGCCCAATATGGTGGTGCATATATACCTACAACCCGATATGGTGAACATATACACACCTCTAACCCGAGACACTTTGTAAAGGTGAGGGAAAGACACTCTTAGGAGTAATGAGTGTAACACCAAGTAATGGTATGACTGATACCTTGATAGGTGAAACACCTAAAGTGGTTGATAATGGTTAATCCTATATCAACAATGTCTCAACCTGAGATGAGTCCATATCAATTGATGATGGTTGGACAATTCAAATGTGTGACTTATGACCAATACATTACAGAATAAATGTGATGGGCTAGTGCATAAAGTATTAGGATGGGAAATACCCTAATACAAGATAAGTTGATGAACTTAAGTAAGTTAAAAGTGATGAGGGAAGTGATACACCAAGGCATGGTAAAGATCACATCCAACACTTTAAAGTTGTTACACCTTGATGCACCTTAAATCCAATATACTTTGGATGAGTAACACATGATGTGTGTCATGTCAATTGTTACATTGAGATGGAATGCACTTTGATAAGTGTAGGCTATCATACCTTGAGAAAGGGTTAAGCCAAGTTAATAAAGTATGATATAATCATACCATGATAAGGATGAGAGAGGAACTCATACCTTGTGTTGATGATTCATTTAATGATAAATGATGAGAATAAATAAGTATGATTGAATACTTATGATATTAATGTATGCTCCTAGATGTGTGGAGCAATTAATTAGGGTTTGGATTGATAATATGAACTTGAAACCCTATTCGTCTATAAAGGGAAACCCTAATCCTAATAGTTGTTGCCTAGTGAGAGGTGACAAGATGTTTAATGGGACTTGTGAGCCATGTGGATAGTTGTTGCCTAGTGAGAGGTGACAAGATGTTTAATGGGCCTTGTGAGCCATGTGAATAATTGTTTCCTAGTGAAAGGTGACAAGATGATTAATGGGCTTGGTGAGCCATGTGAATAATTGTTGCCTAATGAGAGGTGACAAGATGCTTATAAAAGTCTAATGTAAGGAATGGCAATGTGCAAAATAAACTAAGGGAAATGGAAACCAGTAACTTCATAATAATAATAAATGGTTATAATAATAATGAAATCTTGATCATACATGCTTTATGCTTATAGTAAAATAAGGGTTATAGTGTTTTGAATATGCTTAAAGGAGATAAGAGGAACACTTATAGTACGTAAAGAATGTGAATTGATATGATGGCTTTCCCCAGGGTATAATGCCTAGTAAAAGGATGTGATAACCAATGATGAATTTAAGGGATTGATATCCCATAATGAATGTGTAATCAGGATTGGTTAAAGTCCAATACCTGGCAGAGGCTTAATGCCTGTAATCAAGAGTGGTTAGAGTCCACTGCCTGGCGGTGTTATCAGGTATGGTTATGGACCAATACCTAGTAGAGGCATGAAGCCTGTAATCAGGAGTGGTTAGAGTCCACTGCCTGGCAGAGGCGTGAAGCCTGTAATCAGGATTGGTTAAAGTCCAATACATGGTAGAGGCGTGAAGCCTATAATCAAGATGGGTTAAAGTCCAATTCCTGGCAGAGGCGTGAAGCCTGTAATCAGGATTGGTTAAAGTCCAATACCTGGAAGAGGCGTGAAGCCTGTAATCAAGAGTGGTTAGATTTCACTGCCTGGCAGAGGCGTGAATCCTGTAATCAGGAGTGGTTAGAGTCCACTGCCTGGCAGAGGCGTGAAGCCTGTAATCAGGAGTGGTTAGAGTCCACTGCCTGGTAGAGGCGTGAAGCCTGTAATCAGGATTAGTTAAAGTCCAATACCTAGCAGAGGCGTGAAGCCTATAATCAGGAGTGGTTAGAGTCCACTACCTGGCAGAGGCGTGAAGCCTGTAATCAGGAGTGGTTAGAGTCCACTGCCTGGCTGTGGAATCAAGATTGGTTAAAGTCCAATACCTGGCAGAGGCTTAATGCCTGGAATAATAACACAAGATTGGTTAAATCCTAATGTCTGGAATAATAACACAGGATTGGTTAAATCCCAATGCCTGGAATAATAACACAGGATTGGTTAAATCCCAATGCATGGAATAATAACACAGGATTGGTTAAATCCCAATGCCTGAAATAATGCATATGATTGGCATAGTCCAATGCTTGGACAGGATATGATGATGTATACTCACATGACTAGTACAATTCAATATTTGGTTAGCAGATTGGCTGAGGCCAATAGATAGAAATGAGAATGATTCATGGATGACATACCATGATAATGAGCATCACAGGATAAACTTGAGATAGTATGATGGGTAAATGATATATGTGTTCTCCATATTCCTTATAAAGTGAATAGATGAATTACTGCTCTATCATAGACAACTGCCATGATTTAAAATATGAGAATGCTCTAAACTGCTTATCCTCTGCTCAGTTTAATATTATTTAACTGTGATAATAACATTGTTGGAGGAGAGTTATATCTCTCGATGGGGCAATTTTCAATTGTCTCACCCCCGCGAGATCCAACATTTTTTAGGTGGACAAGCACTGAGGAGGTTGAGAACATCTTGCAGAGGAAGAACATCAGCAGCAGTAGGGACAACAGTGACAACTCAGGTTGAGTGTACTGTCTTCATGTTTTGTAGATAGAAGTCCTATGTGTCGTTTCTGTACTCTCAAGTCCTTGGAGTTGGTTCGTTATGGTTTCATGAACGATCTGAGGTTTTTGGCTTGTAAGCCTCGAGGTTTTATGCTGCTTCATTATATGTTTTGACAAAGCAACTATTATATGTTATCCTCGAGAAGCGATGGTACAGTGAATGTACAATGTGAACAATGATGTATATAATGTTTTGGTTCTGCCTTAAAGAGTTTTCCTAGAAATGGATCTCTTTGAAAAAAATGGTTTTAATTTTTAGTGATTTTTGTTAATCCGTTGTTTATGTTGAAATTCTGCTTAATTAGTAACGATTTGTTTGTCAGTTTGGCGACTGTCGTTACAAGTTTGGTATCAGAGCTTAAGGTTTGCTGAGTCTACAGAGACATAGGACTAAGGTGTTGAGTTTGTGTTAGTATCCTCCAGTATACCCTATAGTGACTTCCGCTTATGCAGAAGAAAGGGTAAAGTTTATAAATGACTGGAGAACACGAGGAACACATTTCTAAGAGCAATGTTGTTGCACCAGAAGAGGGTGTAAGGGACCAGGCCAGAGAAGAACGAGTGCCTAAGAATTCTCATCTTGACCCAATCAGAATAGAGAATCCTACTTTTTATGTTCTTGTGAGGCAAGTTAGGACAACAGTGATGAATATAATAGACTGGAGACTAGCATTTCAACCTAGGTTACCAGTCCTTAATACAGAAACTTTGGGCTTTGAAAGGATTCCTAAATGACATAGTCATGTTGGAACAGTGGAAAATGTGAGAAAGATTAACATATGGCGAGAAAGTAGACTCTGCCATAAGTTTAGATAGATAGTACATCTGTGATGGTAATGCCCAAGAAGAGGCAATAAGCTGAGAATTAAGGTAAGGTCTCTATAATTTTAGAGACATTTTCTTAATTGTTCTAAAAAGCCAAAGTTTTTGGTGCCACCAGTGCAATAAATGCCTATTTTTCCAGGGCAAGAGCCACTATGTAAATACAAAAGTCCTAACTTTCCACCTGTAAGAACCCATGGCTTAGTCTGTACATCGGTAATGAGACCGATAAGACTATGGTATGAGGATAAGACATGGACATGTTAAGAATACTAAACCCTTTTATTCAAAAATAAGGGAGTAAATGACCCAACAACCGAGGTAGACTCGACAGGGCTTACGAAAGTTACAACCTAATAGTGTAAAAAGGCAAAAGAAACATGAAACAGCTAGACTCTATGTTTGAGTCAACCAGATGTGGTGGATGACTGTGAGGGATGACTGTCAGATAGAGCTTTCTCATTCTGATAAGTCTTCTCTAGATTTTATCTGATAATTATAAGAAGGTAGTTGATGTTTAGCTTCCTTTAATTAGTCCTATGAGGACATGAGGAAGAGATAAGAAGGATGAGAACCTCTATTTAGATTAATATTCTCTTATATGTTTTGAAATTTCTCTCTTCATGTAGAAAAGGAAGAGATGTAAAAGAAACACCCAAATAAAATCTGAGATACTAAGTAGTAAAATTTAAAGAGATGTTAAAAGTATGAAACATAATATAAAACAAATACATACTACCTAATTTCAGTTCTTGAATACCCTGGCCAGGTATTCATTTATTGAAGGCAAGGTAAGTATGACATATTTAGATTGTTATCTTTTTGATTACTCTGATCAAGTAGTCATTCTGAAACAATCTCAAGAGTCTAAAGAAGAAGGAGATGTGGCATGGATATTTCTACCACATTCTAATCGATATATGAAGGAATTTGATTTACTCATAAGTCAACTTATAAACAAAAATGAGGATGTGATGTGTTTTTAACACATGTGTTAGATACCAAGGTAAGGAATTATGGTATCTGAGAAACATCAGACTATATTATGATAGTTACATGGAATGGTTAACTATGGAATCAGTCCAGTTACCTAATGTAGTATGGACATCATATGTTAGGGGTTTATGCTTTGCATAAACATAACATTGATGAGAATGATCTACTTGAAGGAATAATTGTAAAATATTAAAATAAAATTTTGTCAAATTAGATTAACAAACAACCTCTATCTGAGTGAGAAAAGTTTTACCTGACCCATAATTAACTACACAGTCAATAATGAAAAGACAGTGAAGCATGTATCCTATGTGTTTGATTCCATGGGATTTTTGTGTAAAAAGAACTTTGTATTGATAAAAGTTCTATGGTGTCTCCATAACAATGAGATGTTATGTGGAGACTTGATGATATAACGAATGAATAATATCTGTCTCCTTTTATCTGAGATTTCGGGGACGAAATCCTTGTTAGGGGTTTATAACTTGCTAATGGTCTTGGTTTTGTTGCCTGAATCTGATGTTTTGAAGAGGCGATTTTAATGGATATGATTAATAAGATAATAACTTGTAAAATTCATAACTAATAATTTATAAGTAAGAAAAATACAATAAAATATTTTTCAAACTCTAGAAAATATAACCTAAAATAGAGCATGGTTTTTATAACCTAATCCACCAATAATAAAAGGGTAGTTTTTAGGGTTTTGTATATTAATGGAAACCTAACCCTAATCCCATATATATGCTAATAGGTGCTTTGGATGCCTAGGCTTGGACCTAGATGTGACTTGGGATCGTTTGAATCTGGAATTGAGGTATGTTGTATCCCCTATTCATCCATGTTGAGAAATTCACCTACTTTATCATTCTTTTGACTTTAGCCTACACTTATGTCTATTCTCTTGATATCATAGTTCGTGTGAACTATCTTGATAGATATGAACTTGGATATTTTCTTGGTATCTATCTTGTGCCTTGGTGCATGTTGGTCTCTTATATTGTTATATGCCACTTGGAAGTGGATGTTATATGTTTGTGTTGCCCATTGTGTGATGGAAACCTTTGTTTCATCTTCTGACTAAACTATTTACTTGCCTCTATATTTACATGCAATGTGAATCAATAACACTAGAATAATGTATATTACTTTGGTTTATGGGTGTGTGCCCTTTTTGTTTATGGGATGGTGGTGGTGGTGCCCCATACCCGAGTTTCAAAGATGTGAAGCCTTGGCTCAACTTTTATATATATTGGAATTTTTACGGTGAGTCATTCTCTATCAGGTTTTCAAGGATGTGAAGCCTTGTCCGCCTTTGTGTTTATATTATTCTAGGACTATGTTTATCTCACATGCATGCATGTTGATGATTGGTTGTGGGGTGTGTGCCCTACTACCTATCTATGTGCTTTTGTTGCACAAAATTTTATTATTTATGGCAAGTATCCCTTTTGTTATGATTCCTTTCTCTTGATACCCATTTGGGTGATACCTATCTCTTACATGGGAAGCCTTTTGTTATGATGTCCCTTATTCTTTATAAATTGCTAAAATTTTCTTTTTAGTATGCAGATACCGGCCTTTGCTGATGTTTCCTGCTGTTTCTCTTTTTCTAGGGTATGCTTCCAACCCTAGGTGGAGGACATGGATGGCTTGACATGTGGACCCAGAGTTAGTTTGTGATGATGAAGGTTGGAGACAATCTTGAGGTGGTTTATATTTCCTCTACATGGATCCTTATGATGTAAGTTTGTAACCCTTTGTTTTATAATTGAATATAGTCATATTTTTATTCTGCTGCTATACTTTGGTCTTTTGTTACCATTATATACAGATTTGAAAATTTTACACCCACTCCAACTAACCTTCTGAGTGTGTTTGGGCTGAAGGTTTTATTGTTCAAATTTTTAGTAAGGAGGTGATTTCACTTCTTTACAGCATGGTATCAGAGCCCATGGTACGTTGGAATCTGACTATTTCAATTTTGTCTCCCTATAGAACCTTGACTTAGTTAGTTACCTCTAAATAAGATGTTGACCCTAGATTTGATCAATGATGATCTTTTATGCAATAAGGTTTGTTTTAAGGATGAGATTAGGTCATGATAAGGTTTTAATATGGAAAAGTTGTGACTTGGATTATCACTTTGATTTTGTTACCATCTTTGTTTTATCTCCAATACTTCTTATCGACAAAAAATATTTTCATTATACTACCATATATACTCAAAATGTTCTAGATTTCATCGAAGTTTTTCCTAAACTAAGTCACAATGAAGAGAAACTCTAGTTTGATCTAACCCTAGGTTGTGACTAGGATTGATATAATGGTGTAGTTGACCTACCCTATGACTTTTAGGTTGTTCATATAGGGTTGTTAGGTTAAAGACACGAGGACCTATAACTCAACCCTAGATGGTGACTATTAGTTTGATACATGAGAAATATTAATCTCTAAATACTTTCATAATTAAGAGATGTGGGTAGCTCTAAAAAGTTGTTTAGTTTGACTTGTTAGGTTGAACCTTTTTAAAGCGTGGAGATTAGTTAGTTGTTGATGTTTGATCTATAGATTTCGAGGACGAAATTCTTTTTAAGGGGCAGAATGCTGTAACATATTGGATCTTGGACCCTACCCGAGAACTGTGATCTTTTGGGTTTGACCAAACAAGGTTGGGGTTAGAGAGATCCTAATAATATAATGCATGAATAATGTAATATAATATGTCATATAATTCATTTGGTGATAATAATATGATAAATAACTTGATTTGTTGCATAATATGGTTCATGGGCCTCTAATGGGCCAGATGATATAACTCATATAAGGAAGTCTCAAAAGTGAAAACAAACTCCAAATTCGTAATCTACACATCAAAATAAGCTTACCTGTCAATTTTCATCTAATTTGGATAATGTTTGAGTAATAAGTATATATAGGAGAGAGAAAATGCCTAAAAGGTGTAATTAATAAATAAATATAATTCATGACACCAAAAGTTGGAAATAAAGGCAAATTCGTATTCAACACGCTTCAGTTAACTTGTTGGTGAAGTTTCATCCAATTTGGTTAACCCATGAGTCATTAATGCATCTAGAAAGAGAAACAAAGAATAACTTAAATAACAGATCTATAGTTTCCAAAAGTGAAATCTAATTGGATATTCAGAATCTACATGTTTAATTTAACTTATGTGCAACATTTGGCTTAATTTGGATAATTTTAGAACCCCTAAATGAGGAAAGAGAAAATGCATGAATTTCACTTTGTTTAATTCAATTGATTTTCCCATTTTTCCTAACCTTGGGCTATCACGCGGCCTACTTATTTCAGACTGTATCCTGACCCTCGGATTTAGATCCAGCGGCAGTTGGATTCTCTTCTTCCTTTCCCTTTTTTGATTTCACACATAGTGATGGGGGCTTCTCTCCTCGATTTTCCTTCTCTGATTTCCTTCCTTTCCTTTCTTCCTTTCCCTCCATTTTCTTTTCCTTCACCTTTCCTTCTGCTTCCCGAACCCGATGACCTTTAAAGGTAGGGTTGTGGTTGCCCTTTCCCCTGCAGTGGCTGGGTGCCACCTTCCCTCCCCTCTTCTCCCCGTCTCCTCTCTATTTCTCTCTTTCTCCGCCATCTCCTTCCTATTCAGGCGATCAGACTACAAGGGAATTGTTCCCTCACCTTCTTGGTGTCCCCTTTCCTGGATTGGTTGGGTTGTTTCTGGCACTTTCAGCTCCGAGCTCGTTCCACCTCCTCGCCTTGCGCCGTCGGCTGATCTGGAAGTGGTGGGTCGCCATTGTTCTGATGTTGGTTGCGGGACCAAGGGACCACCTCACGGCTTCCCTCGAAGTCTCATCTTGCCCTCAAGACTGCTGATTCCACCTATATGGGTACATCTCATTTTCCCCTCTTTTGCTTCTCTCGGTTGCTGTCCTAAAATGGAACCTCTTGTGGTGGTCTCTTTTATAGATTTTGGGTCGTGTCTGGGTTCTTTGTGTTCGACTTGGAATTGTGAAGCTGATGGGTACCTTTGTGGTGGGAAGAAAGAACCTTTGTTTAGTTTTTGATTCACTGGTTCGAGCTTCTGGGGTTCCTGTCTCACGTGTTCAGTGAAGAAGATAACCCATAGTTGTTTCCCGTTTGGGTCCTCGCTGCTTCTTTTGCTTTGCTTTTAACCAAAAGGGTATAATCATCTTCTATGCTCTGGGCTCCCTTGCTTTGACGAGTTGATCGATTCAGCTGTGAGGCCGATCGAGTTGGCCATCCTTAATTGGGCCGACTTAGACCGTGCCCTCTCCCTCTCTCTTGTGCCTTTCTCGTATGTAATATTCTGACGTGGCTTTTTCTTGGCTTTTCATTGGTCAGTTTTGTAAATTTGACAACTAATTATTCGTAGCTCAGAAAAATACAAATCGATAGTCGTTGGATTCAGAAAAATAAGGGCTTGCTAATGGTCTTGGTTTTGTTGCCTGAATCTGATGTTTTGAAGAGGTGATTTTAATGTATATGATTAATAAGATAATAACTTGTAAAATTCATAACTAATAATTTATGAGTCAGAAATAAAATATGTTTCAAACTCTGGAAAATATAACCTAAAATATAGCATGGTTTTTATAACCTAATCCACCAATAATAAAAGGGTAGTTTTTAGGGTTTTGTATATTAATGGAAACCTAACCCTAATCCCATATATATGCTAATAGGTGCTTTGGATACCTGGGCTTGGACCTAGATGTGACTTGGGATCATTTGAATATGGAATTGAGGTATGTTGTATCCCCTATTCATCCATGTTGAGCAATTCACCTACTTTATCATTCTTTTGACTTTAGCCTACACTTATGTCTATTCTCTTAATATCATAGTTCGTGTGAACTATCTTGATAGATATGAACTTGGATATTTTCTTGGTATCTATCTTGTGACTTGGTGCATGTTGGTCTCTTATATTTTTATATGCCACTTGGAAATGGATGTTATATGTTTGTGTTGCCCATTGTGTGATGGCAACCTTTGTTTCATCTTCTGACTAAACTATTTACTTGCCTCTATATTTACATGCAATGTGAATCAGTAGCACTAGAATAATGTAAATTACTTTGGTTTATGGGTGTGTGCCCTTTTTGTTTATGGGATGGTGGTGGTGGTGCCCCATACCCGAGTTTCAAGGATGTGAAGCCTTGGCTCAACTTTTATATATATTGGGAGTTTGACGGTGAGTCATTCTCTATCAGGTTTTCAAGGATGTGAAGCCTTGGCCGCCTTTGTGTTTATATTGTTCTAGGACTATGTTTATCTCACATGCATGTAGGTTGATGATTGGTTGTGGGGTGTGTGCCCTACTACCTATCTATGTGCTTTTGTTGCACAAAATTTTATTATTTATGGCAAGTATCCCTTTTGTTATGATTCCTTTCTCTTGATACCCATTTGGGTGGTACTTATCTCTTGCATGGGAAGCCTTTTGTTATGGCGTCCCTTATTCTTTATAAATTGCTAAAATTTTCTTTCTAGTATGCACATACCAACCTTTGCTGATGTTTCTTGTTGTTTCTCTTTTTCTGGGGTATGCTTCCAACCCTAGGTGGAGGACATGGATGTCTTGACATGTGGATAGACTTAGTTTGTGATGATGAAGGTTGGAGACAATCTTGAGGTGGTTTATATTTCCTCTACATGGATCCTTATGATGTAAGTTTGTAACCCTTTGTTTTATAATTGAATATAGTCATATTTTTATTCCGTGCTATACTTTGGTCTTTTTTTACCATTATATAAAGATTTGAAAATTTTACACCCACTCCAAAAAACCTTCTGAGTCTGTTTGGGCTGGAGGTTTTATTGTTCAAATTTTTAGTAGAGAAGTGGTTTTCACTTCTTTACATCCCTAGTACTTGCACGATATCTCCACTCCTAATGGTCGATATCACCTTGCTAGGTTGCTATCCTCTACTTGGCCGATAACCCTTATCCTTATCCGATAGCAAGCTCTTCTACTCAAATCTCCTCACTCATGCACGATACAAGAGTGGTATGCACGATATGTAAGGGAAGGTTGATAACAAGATTTTCAAAATTCTACTAACAGGTGAAGGGAAGGGTTTTTATACTTGGGATTTATGGAAAAGAGTGTAAGAGGTGTCATTATCTTAAGCTACTAAGTGCCACATAGCCATGCATGGTTGACACATGTATTTGCATGAATCCTATATTTATCTCGACATGTAAAAATAAAAGCTCAAGGATAATGCAAAGGATAAGGGTCGTCCCTTTAGTTATCTTCTAGGGCAAGTCTTCTTCCACTCACTTCATTATTATATTTAACACAATCTTTTCCTAAGAAAAGTTGCAAGCCGATACATATCACTTTATTGAAGTGCCTTTCCCGTCATGGGCAGAGACAAGACCTCACAAACTGATAGGAGACTCCCTTTATGGCTCCATGGCCGATAGGGACTCCTACTTAAAGTCTACACCTTGATATAGTTCATATAGAGCTTTCAACTATACATTTCTTGGTCTTATCAAGAGTGCTATCACTCTAGGATGATTCAAACATAGTGTATCCTTATTTCACTCTCCTCTAGATAACACTAGGAATGGGTAGAGACAACCTAGAAGTGGTAATTTGCACATTAACCCTTCATTTTGAATATATTACAATTTGTACCATAATTGATGCACAAATCACTTAACATTATTCACACAAGTTCTCACTTAGAATTTAGGCTTTGCACAAGCCACCACTTAGCATTATTCACTCTCTTATGATGTTAGAACACTTAGAATACATTCAACATGTGACATTTTCAATATAACCCCTCATCTTGGGTAAATTACACTTTACACTCAGACTATCATATAATGCACACATAGTTTGCAAATAAGCTCAAATTTGAAAATAAACTTTACAAAGGGCCTTAATTACTTTTCAAAAGTTTGTAACAAGTTTGTAAGTAACTTACTTAAGAAAAACTTCCAGGGTTAAGCCCTAACCCATATCAGGGATGTTACACTCAACACCTTAGTCCTATGCCTCTGTAGACTCAGCGAACCTTAAGCTCTGATACCAAAACTTTGTGATGACCCAACATCAAATCAATCCATCAGCAATAAATAATTGCAGATTAACCATAAGCTGTGGATTAACAAAATCATTAAAAATTAAAACCATTTTTTTTGCAAAGAGATCCATTACCAGGAAATTCTCAAAGGCGGAACCAAATCTTTATATACCTCATGGTTCACATTGTACATACATTGTACCATCTCATCTCGAGGATAACATGTAACAGTTGCTTTGTCAAAACATACACTAAAGCATCGTAAAACCTCGAGGCATACAAGCCACAATCTCAGATTGTTTGTAAAACCTTTACGTACTGATTCCAAGGACTGAGAGTACAAAGACGACACATAGGACTTCTATCTACATGACATGACAGACAGTACACTCAACCTGAGCTATTACTATTGTCCCTGCTGCTATTATTCTCCCTCTATAATGCAATCTCTACCCCCTCATGCAGATCCCCCTAAAAAAAGTGTGGATCCCACGGGGTGAGACAATTGTCCCAGTGAGAGATATAACTCTCCGCCAACAATGTTATTATCACAGGTAAACAATGTAAAACTGAGCAGAGGTTCTTTTATATTAACAAACAAGATTAATCACTATTATAAGCAGAACAGAGTAATCTCTTCTCTTAAAGTAATGCAAATATCTATGATAGAGAAATAAATCATCTATTCACTTTACAAGGAATATAAAGAAACATGTATAACATCTATCCAATTAAGATGTGTAAAAGAAGTGTACATCAACCAATGTATTCCATATTCGATCCTTAAGCAAATACGCTACATGACTGATTACATATTTACAATCACACTTATGCCCTGAGGAGATGAGGTATACCGCTCATGCTCCAACCGACCATGTCTATATAAGGCATCAGTATAAAGAAACATGTATAACATCTATCCAATTAAGATGTGTAAAAGAAGTGTACATCAACCAATGTATTCCATATTCGATCCTTAAGCAAATATGCTACATGACTGATTACATATTTACAATCACACTTATTCCCTGAGGAGATGAGGTATACCGCTCATGCTCCAACCGACCATGTCTATCTAAGGCATCAGTACCATACAAGGTAAATGGAAGAGCCGACTGCCAAGACCTCATCCGTCTCGGTCAGTATAAGACTACTGGCAGGACATCTCATGTCAACTACAATTAGCTTACTAGGGCATACTGGTATCTTTGCTATAGAGGTACATCCGCAACATGCACTCTCTTTAGGGAGATTTTAGTTACCCATCCCCAGATTTATTGAGTTATGGCATATAGCCATACTCTGAGCCACGGGCCAGTTCACCGTGCTCATTACTGAGTCTACGACCATAGTCACACTCGAGCCAGGATATGGCATATAACCAATCCCCAAGATTGTGGACGTAAGGGTATCAGCTCACATATGGTCGTCCAAGCTCACACCCCCACATATTCAAAAAAATGCGCTCCAGGTAATCCCGTGGGAAAAACCCATTTCACCATTTCAGCAAATCCTGACGCTGAATGGATCTATGGTCAGGGCAACTACATGATGAGATTCCACTTGATTAATTAGGTGCATTATAGTATCTTTTAGCATCAACCAAGTTTCAAACATGAATTATAACAGATGCTACAAAGAAAGGTGTTATACATTTATCAAGTACTTTTATAACCTTTGGAACACCTTGAATGCATAACACTCGGGATCTCAATCCCTTATCACATTACTGGGAATTCTCATCCCTTAACATTATCATCATCATGATTACTAGATCTGGGTAATCAAACCCTTAGTTCATCACTGAACGTTGTTACCTATTATCAGGTAACTATTACCTCTAGGTCCTCAGACCAAGGTATTCATTAAACTTATTGTACAAGTATTTCACATAGCTCACAAGGCTCATTAAACATCTTGCCACCTCTCATTAGGAAACAACTATTCACATAGCTCACAAGGCCATTTAAACATCTTGTCACCTCTCACTAGGCAACGAGTATTCACATGGCTCGCAAGGCCCATTAAACATCTTGTCACCTCTCACTAGGCAACAAATATCTTTTAGGTCATCAAACCACATAAACATTATACTTGTTATACAATTATTTAACATGTTTCACAAGGCCTATGCAATAAGAGAAATACAACCTTTCCATTATTAGGTTTAGGGTTTCCCTTTATAGCCGAATAAGGTTTCAAGTTCATATTATCAATCCAAACCCTAATTCATTGCTCCATACATCTAGGAGCATACATTGATATCATAAGTATACAATCATACTTATTTATTCTCATCATTTATCATTACATGATTATTAACATAAAGTATGAGTTCCTCTCTCATCCTCACTAGGATATTGATTACATCATACTTTATTAACTTGGCTTAACCTTTTCTCAAGGTATGTTAGCCTACACTTATCAAAGTGCATTAAACTCATTACATCTTAATGTAACAATTGACATGACACACTTCATGTGTTACTCATCCATGTATATTGGATTTGAGGTGCATCAAGGTGTATCAACCTTGAGGTTCTGGATGTGATATTTATCATGCCTTGGTGTATCAATCCCCTCATCACTTTTAACTTACTTAAGTTCATCAACTTAAATTGTATTAGGATATTTACCATCCTAATACTTTATGTACTAACCCATCACATTTATCCTGTAATGTATTGGCCATAAGTCACACACTTGAATTACCCAACTATCATCAAGTGATATGGACTCATCTTGGGTTAAGGCATTGTTGATATAGGGTTCACCATTATCAACCACTTTAGGTGTTTCACATATCAAGGTATTATCCACACCATTACTTGGTGTTACACTCATCACTCCTTAGAGTGTTTTGCTGTCACCATTACAAGGTGTATCAGGTTGAATCATGTATGTCAAGTTGAACACATGTATTGGGTTAGGTGTATATCGGGCTAGGCATCATCATATCCCTCATACCCTTAACCATTAAGGTATCAACCTTACCAATCATACGGTGTATCACCTTCACCATACATGGTGTAACATCCTCACCTCACTTGAAGATATTGGCCACACCATACTTTAGTGTATTGGCCATCCCATGTTCTAGGGTATTAACCACATTACCACTTTTGTCATCTAGTGTATTGGTTTACCCATCATATTGTTTTAGAGGTGTGTGCTCAACACCATATCGTGCAAGAGGTGTATGCTTACTTACCATATCGGGCAAAGAGGTGTGTGTATGCTTCACACCATATCGGGCAGAGAGGTGTGTGTGTGCTTCACACCATATCAAGAAAAGAGGTGTGTGTGCTTCACACCATATCGGGCAAAGAGGTGTGGGTATGCTTCACACCATATCGGGCAAAGAGGTGTGTGTGTGCTTCACACCATATCGGGCAAAGAGGTGCGTGTCTACTTCACACCATATCGGGCAAAGAGGTGCGTGTCTGCTTCACACCATATCGGGCAAAGAGGTGTGTGTATGCTTCACACCATATCGGGCAAAGAGGTGTGTGTCTCGGGCAAAGAGGTGTGTGTATGCTTGACACCATATAGGGCAAAGAGGTGTGTGTATGATTCACGCCATATAGGGAAAAGAGGTGTGAGTTCTTCACACCGTATCGTGCATAGGGTGTATACTTCATCACCATATCGTGCAAGGAAGTATAAACTCATATCCATATCATTTTAGTGGTGTATGTGCATCACCATATTGGGTTAGATGTGCTTGCTTGTGTGCTTGAACCCGATATCACTTTGTAAGGTGATACTATCATCTTCAAGCTCTAGACCTTCGTTCTACTTGTTCTAGTACATGGATAACAGGTCTAAGCAACAATTATAACTCATAGATATATCAAGTATTTAAGAAAATATTGGAATTGAAAGCAGATCATCAAATATAGCAAGAAAGATAGTGAGTAATAACATGTTTGGGTTCAAGTTATATAACCCGCCTCAAGAACAACTTCAAAGCTCCAAGCTCCAAAGCTTGACGTTCCTAATGTTGAAGATGACTTATAAAAAGTCAAAGGCTTGTTCAAAACTCCTCCATATACAAGGAATCACCATAGTTAATAACTTGGTGAGAAAGAAAAGAAAGGAATAACAATAACCCGAAAATCATGCTTCAACCAAGGTTGAAGATGACCATGGCCTTACCTTAAGCTTGGTGCTCGAGCTCCCCTTGCTCCTTGAGATAATATGCACGATATCTAAGAGGGTATGCACGATATCTTAGAGAAAGAGAGTGATAGGGGTCGAAAAGATTCACTAGTAGGTGAAAGGGAGGGTATATATCCTTGAGGTTCATGGGATAGAGTGTAAGAGGTGTCGTCTTCTTACTACTACTAGGTGCCACATGGCCATGCATGGATTGACACATGTACTTGCATGCATTCCATATTTATCTTGCCATGCAAAATAAAAACTTGAGGATAATGGAAGGGATAAGGGTCGGCTCCTTTGGTTATCTTCTAGGGCAAGCCACTTCCACTCACATTATTATTATATTCACAATTCAATACAACCTTTCCAAAGGAAAGTTGCAAGTCGATATCTATTACTTATTGAGGTGCATAGCTCATTTTTTTGCAAAGGAAAAGAGCTAACAAAATGATATGGGGGCCTCCTCTTTGGCTCCTTGGCCAATAGGGACTCCCATTTAACACCACAACCCGATACACTCAATACGAGCTCAAATTAGGGTTTCTATTACACAACCCTTCTTGGTCTTTTCATCACCAAGGATAATACCACTCAAAAATGATTCAAACATGGTGTATCCTTATTTATCTCTCCTCTAAATGATACATAGAGGAAGTAGGAACACTCTATAGGTGGTAAGTTGCATATCAACCCTACATTTTGGGTAAATTATAATGTGCACCAAAATTGGTATACAAGGCACTAGCATTATTCAAACAAGCTCAAACTTGGATGACTCAAAACGATATCAAAACTACTGAACACATAGAACTACCCCCAGGACCTGAGTGTATACGGATGACTCTAGGACTCTAACACCAAAATACAAGCAACATATCAGCCTTAACAACTAGTGATCTTGGTGTTGCTCCTCCTCAGCCGCAGAATCACTTCCACGTCGTGCACGACCACCTAAAAGATGTGGAAACCCATGAAGTGAGACCAAACGTCCCATTGAGAGATACAACTCTCCGCCAACTTTATTAAAGCACAAATAAAGTAACTAAAGAAAAAAGTAAATCTACATCTATGATAAGCATATTCAATTACTAATGCAAGCAGGGAAGTTATTATCATCTAACAGTTCTAAGGGAATACGAAGAACATGTATATTCACTATCAACTATACTGTACAAAAGCAAGCAAGGCCTCATCCAATGTTTTTGTATTTGAACTTATGAAAGTACCACTACTAAGTCCTTATTAGTACCACACATGATCAATGGAAGAGTCAAATTCCATGACCTTTCTAACACCTCCGCGCTAGTACGAGAGTGACACTACAGTGTCATATTAGTCAACTTGTGGAAGTGACATATAGTCAACATATGAATCGGCTTACACATGGCCATCCCAAAATGGAGTGGCTCACGCATGACCATCCATATATCACAAGGGAATCGGCTCACACATGGCCATCCCAAAAAGGAGTAGCTCATGCATGGCTATTCATATCTAACAAGGAAATTGGATCACACATGGTCATTCCATATATCGCTACGAGATCGTCCCATGCATGTCCATCTCTTAGTTATGCCAATTAAGTGTCTTTTAGCATCAATCAAGTTATAATGTACAAAACCATAATAAGCACTACGAAGATAAAAGAATGGTACAACTTTCAAAGATCTATGACTAACAAGGTGTGAACTTGTCATGCTATCACCACATAACACATGTACACTGCCATTCACAAGACCATCACCACTTTTACACAGCCACTCAATGGTATTACTAATTTCACATCACAACAGGCATCAAAACATTACCAGGTCATAGGACCCATTCACATCATACTCATCAGGGAATGTACTAGCTATGATATTCAAGTTCATATCACTTGCATGGTTAGAAATTATAAACAAGAGAGAGAGAGAGAGGAAACACCTAAATCCATGTGTTACATCATTATCTCCTCATGCCTCCATTATTCATAATCATTACCATAGCATACTCAAGAAATGGCACACATTCAACCTATAGGGTTAGGGTTCAAGGATAAGTGAAATATATCATCATAATATAGCCATTCCAAGTAAGAGAAGTAATCATATCACCATACTCATCATTAGGGTTAGGGTTTCCTCTTAGCCGATTAGAGTTTACAAGACTAGGTTCAACCATCGACCCTAGAACCATCATACTCCATCATCTTGGAGTGTATAAGGATTAGGAAACATTATTAGAGTTGATTAGATAACATTATAAATAGCATTATGGCTTATATATCATTCATATATGAATATCATTAAGTGTTCACATGTGCTTCTCATCCACCTACCATCACCCTATGTTGACCACATAACCACATAGGTCACGACCACCCATCATCGTCCCTTTCACGACCATGAAACTCGTGTCTTGACCGTCCACTAACATGTCACAACCTCCACCCTCTAGGTCATGTCGCGCCCACGACACTTAGGGACAGGGTTTCACAAAGCATCTCGACCAAAGGTGTCTCGACCTCAACATGTCTCGACCAAACCTATCTCGGTCTCAAGAGTGTCTTGACCTTCACCCATGTCATGACCCAAGACCATTATGGTCGCAACCCTACACTCTAGGGTGAGTCTCAACCCAAGAAAGGTAGGAACAAGACACCAACACCAAGGGTGACTAGGACACTTAACACTAAAGCCTTGACTTTACACCACTAGGTCAAACTCTACCACAAGGAAGCATCTCGACCAAAAGCTATCAAGTTCACAACAACCAAGAGGGAAGTGTCATGAACACACCAAGATGCACCATCTAGGCCTCAAAATAGAATTGAAACCAAGGGAAGAACCAAGGTCACCATGAAGGAAAACTCAAGAAACTGATCACCAAACCCTAAAGCATGGGTCAGGGAACTACCAAGAAAGAATCTTGTCTAAGGAAGAAGAAACAACATTTAAGGTACTCAAAATAGAACATAAACTCCCTCAAACATATAGGGACACGTCCACCATGCATGAGGGTAAGATCAAGGTCAAAAGATAGGGAAGAACTTCCATAAAAAAACAACCATCAAGAATAAGTTCAAGTAGATTAGGTTTTGGATTCATCCAAAACAAGAATGGTTCAAACATCAACCAAGTCATATAGTTTAGCATCCTCTACTAGCATGTTAAGGGAGCATATTAGAGAGACAATTGTAGCTTGCATGTATGAAAGAGTGAAAATAATAGAGAGGGCAAAGAGTTATATAACCCGCATTAGGAAGATCACCACAAAGGATTCCAAGCTCTAAGATCAAGGGCTCCAAGCACACGATCCAAAGGTTGAAGAAGCTCCTCCAAAGGATAAACCCTCAGCCAAATAAGTTCCTCAAGAAATAAAAGATAACAAAGTCAAAGATATCTCAAGAGAAGAGAGCAAAGAGCTCTAGGCCAAACCAAAAGAAAAAGAGAAAGAGAGAAAAAACCTTCCTCTCACTTGGGTCTACCTTGTTAAAACATGGTCTATGACCCATTTGATGAGGAGTTTCTATCCTAAATGGACATCATGGATGAACCATGATCTAGGGCTGAGAAAAGAGAAGGAAATGGAGGTAAGAGATCAAAGGAAACACCATCAAGGAAAGGTAAACACTTACTAAGGTATATGATGAACTATGGTCACCACAAGCACCACATGCAAGAAGGGTTCGATCACCTAGTTCCAAGGTCGGATCTCCTTGCTCCCCCAAGCTTCAAGAACAAGCAAAAAGAGAAGAAGGAAGAGAAAGGGCCGAAAGGGGTCACTTGTGTGGAGAGAAGAGGGTTTATATAGATGGAAGATGAGAGATAAGGCAAAGGATGATGTGTCAACACTCCAAGGAGCCAAAGGGACACTTGTCCACTCAAACGACCAACATGAAACCACTCTAACCTAACATGCAAGACATGGTGACACACTCTAGGTTGTGTCTCAACCACCATGGTCACCCACATGGTCACGGTTCTGACCCTCCTAGGATTCAGTTCACATGGTCGCGACACCACCACCCATCATCATCACATGGTTGAGACAAGGGTCCTCCACAAACCCTAGGTCGAGACAACCTATGAAAGGACAACCATCTCGACCTAGATCTCCTTGGTCACAAGCTAAAAATCTACATGGGTGTCTCGATTGTGACACCCACCAAAGCCAACCTAGGTCGCGACTCTAGGTAGAGACAACACACCAACCACACATGGGTCGAGACACTCAACACCCATAGAAACCCTAATCACCACGTAGGGTGATACTCCTTATACAAGGCTCAAACAAGGTTCCCAACTCTTTCTTTCTCCTCTATATTATGTCAATAAGAGATGGAACACTCTAGACGTGACAAATTGCACATCAACCCCCTTCTTTGGGTAAATTGCAATTTGCACCAAAACTAGCACATAAGGCATAAACACCATCCAAACAAGTTCAAACTTGAAACTTAAGTTCTCTACAAGCCCTAATTACATATAAAATGATTAAAGAAAGGTTATAAACACATGATCAAGATAAAGCAAATAGGGTTACCCCAAAACTCAGGTCAGGGGTATTACAGTAATACAGTAATGTAGAAATGATATGTCATAACTATTATTTTCAACTGTTCTATAATTTCTTTCTTTTCAAACCATACACATGGTGATGGTTGTGATGATTTTTGTGTAAAATAGCATAGTTGAGATAGGCATGTTTTTAGTTATGCAATTGATAGTGTCTTGATATATGCTGTTGGTGCATTGTGGTGTGTGTACAAATTTTTGCCAGATCTATTTAATAAGGTTGCAATAGAAGAAGATGTGTTCATTGGATTCAATATCTATTTTACAACATACATATCATTATAACCCACTTACTAATAATCTTAGAGTCAAAGATAATCTTAGTGTTGATCATGTCTTTGTTAGTACTTTATTACCTTATGTTTATCGTGGCATTATTTTATTTTGATCTTATGTTTTGATAACCAAAATTATCACTAGAGAATACCATGAGATCTGTGCTTAGGTTAATATAGAGATAGCCCACAAATGTATGTGGGAAGAGAATTAATGATGCTTAGGAATCAATTAATAATTTTTTTGAGAATTTTATCAAACAAATGTTGTAGATTGTAGAATTCAATCACAAATTCAAGATAAAAAGAATGAACTAAATCAGAGTTAAAATGAGAAAGTTATGCGGCTTTAGTAAACATGTACAAAATTGGCTTTGTCTACTTTTTTTTGGGAAGATGGCCACACATGCCGACGACATGCAAGCCGATGGTCATGCAGACCAACAAAACATAAGCTGATGACACATAGGTCGACGACCACACAGATCGACGACACATAGGTTGACAACCACACAAATCAACAACTATGTATGTCGACGAGCCACACAGATCAACGACCATGTAGGTCTCTGGGCCATGTAGACCGACAAAAATGAGCTCTGCATCCACCAAGACAACCAATGAGTAGAATGACCATAACTTTTACTATACATATCTGAATCCAAAAAAATTTGTCTGGTTGGATTTATATTTCAATTGCCCACACAACCATAGGCCTAAACTACTCAGGAGACAGATAGAGATGCAACTTAAGGTGACTTTTGGGTAGAATGTGAAGAGTAGTAGGAGAGTGGTGATCTAACCATATTTATCATAGTAAGTAGTTTAGATAGTAGATCTCTTCTCTCTTGCTCACTTTCTTAGTTGAGACCTTCTACTGGACTCATTTGAGGCCTTATTCCTCCTCCCCTCATCATCTTCTACCTCCAACTGACATCTTGAAGTAGGTTTCTTCATGGCAATCAGTTTTGGACAAGATTTTGAGGATTAAAACTTGAATCAAACTCATGTGAACTAGGATCCAAAACTTAGTTTGTGAAAAGACTGAGATCAATGACCATGGACATGATCGGTGAGTGGAAAATCACCTTCTAACCCAGATTTACATCATAAAAATTCAAAACCTTGATTTTCCAGTATGCATCTTACTCTATGATAGCGATGATAAATTTAATAAGTTTGTGCAGTGATTTCTAGTAGTAAAAATGTTTATAAATTACATTGGATGATGTGATACCATATATGAAGTTATTTATCTAGGTTTCTATCCATGACATGTGATGAAATGGTGGATTTAGAAGCACCAGAGAAGAAGGGTTTTCCCTATTCTAGATCTAAATGATCAAATTATGATTTATGAGAATTATGAAAGTTATTATTTATTCATATGGTTTCTATGTTTAATGCTAAATGCGTAATTATCAAAAGTAGGGTAATGATTAGAAGGCATGATGATTTTATAAGAACAAGTTAAATAATCATTTGATGTTAAATACTATAGACACTGTAGAATCCATCACCGGAGGCCTACACTATGAGGAGGAAATGTGCTATCGAGTGGAGGATTAGTCAAGATCGAGTTAGGACGGAGCACATCACATTAGGGTGTGGTAGTTTAGGCTAGTGAGAAAGGGCTCCTAAATATAGTGTGGTACCCAACACCAATAGGAAATGTTGGTGGCACATGTGTTGTTGGTTAGTGGTCATCTTTGGTAGGACCACTAATGCAAAATCTAGTTAGTGGTAATCTTCAGTAGGACCACTGATGCATGACAAGGTAGAGTGCTTTGAATCTCCACTTGAGTATCCAAGTTTAGAGGAGGAGTCCAAATATCCCAACTGCTCTGATCAGCCATCAAGAGCCAATTGTGATGAGGCCTGCTGCACATGGGGCTGATAGCGATTATAGACTTAGAATCCCATGCATTCTTCTAAGTTTTGTATAGTGAGATAGTAGCTTTTTGTAATGCTTTCACATCTTGTAGTACACATCATGTCGGTCCAAGGCATAATAAATGGACTAATATACATATGAATGATTTAATGTATTTGCATCAAACATTATCATATCAACTACCATATTAAATGATTTACAATCTTAACCTCCATGTCTATATTCTTTGTATTTAATTTGATTTCCTATAAGATTTAAATATCATGGTTACCTATTGATTTTCTACTCACTTATCCAATATCTCATCAACCTATTGAAAAAAAATCCAAGTAGAGGACTAGCTCCATCAGAAGAGTCAGAAGCCAACTTTTATCAAGAATATAGCATAGGTCTTATAAAAAATAGTTAGCTTAGTAAGATGGTATTTTATCCTTCATCTAGATCCTGGGAATAAATGAGTGAGAAAGGATAGCAGTTTGTAACCAGTTGTATTTGATGTATATTAAAGCTTAAACTCTTACTTTTGTATAAAAGTCAAACTCTGTTGTGAGCTTTCATGATTTTCATAATTAAGATGCTATCTTTCTAGTTAATATGATGTTACATTAGTTTTACTAAATTAAAGAAAAGAAGAAGAAGAAATATGAATGATTAAAAGTGGAAGGTTAGTCTAATCCCTCCTTGGCAGACCTAAACCATGGTTAGTGGGGTTGGGTCACATCACACATACTAGGTTCTTTGAAACCTCTCTTCAGTCAATTTTGTCCAATCATGATTTTATTATGAACTATAAACCAAATGTGAATGATATATTTTGTGGGACACCTTATTTGCCATATTTTGTTATAAGGACTTATGTAACCCGATTCATTGAAAAAGGTGTATATGGATCTAGGATGATATTTGTTATCTATTTTCCTCAGAACCTTGTTCCTATGTGTAGATCAAGGGTTTTTTTTTCTATTTTGATGAAGTGAGTATTGGAAATTCTTTTGAGGTTGTTACTCTTATTCGAATTAAGTTTGATCAAGGAAAGTCTTACGAAGGTTTTGTTGATATTTTTTGGGATATCAAAGTGCAACCTCATGATTGTTATTGTGCTAGAGTGAAACCATGGGTTAGATCAAAAGGAGATGGGATGAGCATAAAATGGGGGTGTTATGATCGAGTTTTGTATGATGTAAATGGTGTTATTGATGTATTTCCATAGAGGGGAAAGTCTGATTCTGTGTGCTTTATTCCATTGGTTGTTTCTGGTGTAGTATTTCATCCTAATATGGTCACTCCATATCGTATGTTTTATCACATATTTGCATTGTGATTTTGTGGATAAGGTTGTAGGCATGTAGTTTCAGATTAATAATCCCCCATCCTCCTAGTGTCTTAGGTATGCAAAATTTTGTTCCAGACGACTAAGTGTGACTTTCATTTTTTGGGAGTTGTTCTATAAAAGTAGTCGTGTAATATAACCAATTTGTTTGAGGAACTTTGAAGGCAATGTAATACAACTAAGTTAATAGGTGGTGGGGGGGTAAAGGAGGTGTTGAGTAGGGTTATGTGTCATACTATACTAAGGTTGTTGTTGTTGGATCAAATGGGCTCTAGAGGGGGGTGAATAGAGCTAAAAACACTTGCACAAAAATTGTTAGACCTTAAAGTTAGTACAATGTATGGGATTGCAAATATTGGATTTGCAGTGCAAACAAACATACATAGCAAGGATGATATAGATTGAACAAACACAAGAGAACAAGCTATTTAGAGTTGTTACGATCTTTAAACTAGGAGAAAGTTAGTCCACTACCTAGAGAGGTCAAGACCTAGGATTTTGCAACCAATGTATACTTATATTCCATTATAATACATATAAGACGACCAAACTTTTTTGGGTCAAGGATATCCATCCTTCCCTTTGAGGAAAAGGTAGAAAATAAACAACCAAGGTCTTACCTATCCAAAGGAGCTAGAGTCTTACACCTCTACAAGGTCTAACCCACTCTTGCAAGCAGCTGGACACCTTTACCAAGGAGATCCCCTTCTTGCACTAAGTCTTTTTCCTTAAATATTTACCCACTTCTACTCCCAGATATTCAGCCTTGACCTTCTCCTTCACCTTGGAGAAGCTTTAGCACCTTCTTCTACAGCTTGAACATGATTGCACCTTCTCCTTCACCAACTTGATCTTGAAGAAAGGGGTCGGGGAAAGGAAGTTTGAGAGCTTTACAAGCATACAATGAAGTATCTCTCTTATGCATATCCTATCTCACTCATATGGACGTTTTGATTTGCAAACAAGAGAGATAAAGGGGCTCAAATGGACTGGATGCACTCACCTATAGATAGGATCTTGAATAACATGAAGGAGAAACCTTGGAATGAACTCCAAGAGGTCTTATTTATAGTTGGGGGTGTCCACTAGAGGCTAGGAGAACTAAAGAACATATTATAGCCATTTGGGGGTTCTATAACAGATATAATTTCGAGTTTTACAATACTCCAATGGTTAGAATCACTTTTTCTACATTCTCCGTACAATGCATTCGGTCGAGTTTTAATAAAGGTAACTCAATCGATTGCACTATGAGACAAAGCTAATTTGAAGCATCAGTCAAGTTTATCTAGGATGCAACTCGACCAAACTGCTTAAATCAGTTTTGGTCAGTGCAGGGACCATTCGAGGTATGTGTATGGTAAACTCGACTGAACTTGAATTTTCTCAAAATGCATCAAGGGGATCGGTCGAGTTTGTCACAGGAGAAATTCAACAAAAAAACACCCTGTAATGAATTTTGAAAAATATCATTAGAGTGATTAAATGTTCAAATTTAGGGCTCCTAGTTTTTTCTCATCTTAGTTACAAGTCATTACATTAATACAAATGATTATTAATGGTTTTAGGGTGTTTTTCCAAAAAATGCATTTGCATTGCTTTTGACTTGATCAAGCTAGGGCTTGATTGAATTGATCCTTTTCATGTACCTAATGCCTAAAATCAATGTTAAGCAGACACATTAGATACATATGAATGGTATGGTTAAGTCATTATCAAAATATGGACAGTGTATAATTCTCAGGACAACATTCTCCCCCTTTTTGACAATGACAAACCATTCCTTAACATATTGAAAATGATATGAAAATTTAAACCTTTACCTAGTGAAGTGCAAGGGGATACATGAATGAACAATGTTAATTGCTCCCCCTCCAATTTTTTCTTACTTTTACCTGCATGGTTAGTCTATCCACAAACAACCATAGCACATACATATACTATATGGTCCTCTAGCAAGTCACAAGATATTTTAGATAATTACTAGAAAAGGATCACATAAGCAATAATTTCCATATGGGTAAGCTCATTTCTCCCTTGTGGTACATGTAGTACATGATGAGCTCTCATATTCTTCTCCCCCTTTGTCATTGCAAAAAGGCAAGGGGGTAGAAGAGTTATTAAACATGGGTCTTCGCCACACGCACAAACTAAACAAGCATGCACTAAAGCAAGCACTAAACAGAGACAAAATGGAGAGAAACAAGCAGTCTAGAGTCATAATCAAAATATGGGAACACATACCATCAACTCATAATATGTAATCAAACAAAGAGTTAATGTGCATAAGATTAAGATTACAACACTGGATATGTCCTCTCGATATGAAAACTACAAACTAGTGAGAAATAATGAAAGAAGAAAATAGTAAACCTCAATTATAGTGCCCAAATATACAATGCATAAAAACTCTACAGAAATATATCTAGATAAGCACGCTAAAAACCCAAAACTAAACATATAGGGCATCTATGTCAACCGGGTCATCATCAACATCATCATCCTCAGACTCTGGCTGGTAATCCTCATCATCATCTGAGGGTGCAGTAAAAGCAACAACTGTGGTCTCAGCATCATCACCATCATAAGATCCATCATCACCAACATCATCACCATCCTCAACATCCTCACTACAATCAACTTCTTCCTCATGATCTTGTTCAGGCATCTTCTCATCAGTAGGAGGTCTAAAAGCACAAATATCAGGCCATCTAGCATTCTGCTTAGCCCTAAACATGCCACATACATGTAATGCATTTACTTGTAGAAAGGTGGGAGTAGAAACTCCATCATAACTATCAAGTAGAGAGGCAACATGTCCAATAGGAAGAGCCAGAAGAGGAAGAGCACCAGAGGAAGGGGTAGGTCCACCATCAACAACAATAGGGGATGCAACAAAAGTAGTAGGAAGTGGGGTCAGGGTAAAACTAACTGTATGCATAAGAGGCATAGTCAGCGCCGGGGTATGCTTGGTAGGGTGGGTAGGGATGGCTGCATGACATGTTCATGTGAGACAGGATCGGGTAGAGGTCCTGGTGGAGATGATCCTGAACTATAAGGTTATATAGCTGTTGATGTATCATATATCCCATAATGGCTTTATTTGATATAGAAAATGGGGCGCGGTCATGTCAGGGTGGTGGTGGTGGTGGAGGGGCCTAGGTGGAGATAGAGGAACCTGGTGTGGTGGAAGAAGAGGTAGGTATAATGGTTTTCTTGATGGTTATCTCACTAATGCAAACCCCTTTGTGACTTGGTTTGTATCCAATGTTATAGAAGAGGGGCTTTTCATTATGGTGAGCAAGCACACCACATATCAGGTTGGGATAAGGGAGATGGGTGCCAGTGGTGTTCTTCCCCGAGTAAAAGCATGTCATATGATGAAAAATATAACGAGCCCACTCAACTTTGATATTTTTCAACCAACATTACATGATTGTTGCAGTATTATCTGCAATCTCCATTTGATTCCTCTTGGGATGGATATTGCAATTTACTACTAAAGCAATCAAACATGTCTTATTATTGAGGGAAGTGGAGGGTAAGGTGGACTTATTCCAGTAAGGGACATCATGCTTCTTCATGAATATCGAGAAGGGTAAGAGAGGGATCAAAGATCTTATATAAACCTTCAGGATCCAACAGGTCATGGCAAGAAGGATAGGAAGCCACCCAAGAGGCAATGACATTAGCACCAAAGAAATAGATATTCAAAGAATCTTCAGATATTGTTATCTTGGTACGGGATATCAACAAAGTCAAGATGACTTGGGTATTAGGTGGAGGCACATGGGTGTTGTTGTTCCACGTAATATTGGTGTAAAACTCATGGACAACCTTCGTACTTGACATGGTATTTGCAAAGCACACACACTCTACACACAAAGCACTAAGATGATGTGCTTTCAACACCGTAGAAACCTCCTTAATCACCTCATTCATTCCAAACTGAGGTTCAAACAAGGCATGAAAAGGAAAGGGATTCCTATGAAGGAGTTCCTTGTACTTATTCAAGGCTTGATTTGAGATGAAGGAGGTGCCAACAAAAGAGACATGGTGAGGAGCAAAGGAGGAAGATGGTGCTTCAAAAGGTGCACATATCTTCCTATAGTTGGAGGCCATATGGTCGGATGGAGATGAGAGAACCACTAATCGAGGGAGAGAATGTAAGAGATAGGTCACCAAACCACCTAAGTCGCAGGTTAGAGAGGCAAGGATGGTTGATTAGAGGCTAGGAAGGATGTAGGAGGGATTGGTTTAGCCTAGGGTTTTAGGACGAAGCACTGGAGGTCGGGTATCAATCGACTTACCGTAGTTGAGAGGGAGAAAAATTGGTTGATGCCCTTTAAATTTGTGTCCATTCGTGTAGTTGGTTGAGTTCTAAGTGTTGGAAACTTGACTAAACCAACATATAAATTCAGTCCTCAGATAGCGATCGGTCGAGTTGTATCAGGATAAACTCGACCAAATGGTCAACCTATCCAAAACATAGAAAATTTAATTCTAAGCCTCTGGAGTGCTATATAAATTCGTTTCATGCCATTTTAAACATACTTAGGCACATTACACTCATCATTGGCTATTATTTTGTGGTAAAACATTCATTTGCAAAAAATAGCCAAAACAAGCAAATCAAGGCATGAAAACATGTCAATTATAGCACTTTCAAGAAAAACATGACCAATTATGAGCAAGAAACATATAGGAATGATAACATCTATCTAGATAGCATGTAAATATCATCAAGAGAAGTAATAAACAGTTTTGATCTAATAAAAGTAAATTGCTCTCTAGCTAGAGGTTTAGTGAAAATGTCTGCAAGCCAATTCTCTGTGTCCACATGAATGATATAGCTATCCTTCTTGGCAATATGGTCACAAAGAAAGTGATGATGGAACTCTATATGTTTAGCTCTACTATGTAATATAGGATTATAAGAAAGATTTATTGCATTAGTGTTGTCACAATAGATAGGAGAAACATCAAACTGAATGTTAAAGTCTTGGAGCATTTGCTTCATCCACAGGACTTGGGCACAACAACTCCCAACTGCAATGTATTCAACCTCGATAATTGAAAGAGCCACTTTGCTTTGTTTCTTAGAGAACCAAGAAAGCAAACATTGTCCTAGGAAGAAGTAAGTGCCACTTGTGCACTTTATATCTATCAAGCACCCTGCATAATCAACATCACTATAGGTAGTAAGAGTAAAGTCCCTTGACTTGGGATACCATAGTCCAAAGTTTTGGATTTTGGCTAGATACCTCAAAATCCTCTTTACTACCATAAGGTGTGATTTTCTAGGACTTGATTGAAATCGACCACACAAGCTAATAGCAAACATTATGTCAGTCTAGAGGCAGTTAAATAAATTAAACTTCCAATCATACCTCTATAGAGCTTCTCATCCACTTTCTCACCTTCTTCATCTTTATCAAGCTTGGCGGTGTTTGACATGGGGGTGTCCATCGACTTGTTGTTCTCCATACCAAAACACTCAAGTAGTTCACTAGTGTACTTGCCTTGGTTGATGAAGTTACCTTCCTTATTTTTCTTGATTTGGAAGCCAAGGAAGAAAGTAAGCTCCTCCATCATGCTCATCTTGAACTCACTCTGCATAAGAGAACTAAAATCCTTGCAAAGATCAAGATCAATTATGCCAAAAATAATATTATCAACATCAATTTAAATGATCAAGAAA
Organism: Alisma plantago-aquatica; assembly: GCA_963693085.1. Lineage (NCBI taxonomy): Eukaryota > Viridiplantae > Streptophyta > Magnoliopsida > Alismatales > Alismataceae > Alisma > Alisma plantago-aquatica. The sequence continues at coordinate 422,705,713 of OY856411.1, forward strand.
TTGCTAGAAGTGTATTTGGAAATAGTGTAGAATCGACTTTGACCATGGTGTAGCCATTATCTAGCAAAAAAATCTTTAGTTTCTCATACCAAGATCTAGGGGATTGTTTGCGTCCATAGAGAGATTTTGTAACAAATAAACATGGTTGGTAAATTTATCATGTTCAAAGTCGGGAGGTTGAGCCACATAGACTTCCTCTTCTAGTGTACCATTCAAAAGCACACTTTTAACATCCATTTGACAAAGAAGGAAATTCTTGTAACTAGAAAAAGCAAGTAGAATTCTAATAGATTCAAGTCTAACAACATGTGCATAAGTTTCATCTATCTCAATACCTTCCTGTTGGTTGTAACCTTGAGCTACTAACCTTGATTTGTTCCTTACCACTTTCCCACTTTCATCAAGCTTATTGCAGTAGACCCACTTGGTGCTAATGATCTTTCTATCACTTGGTCTTGGAACTAAGGTCCACACCTTGTTCTTCTTAAACTTCTCTAACTCTTCTTGCATATCTAGGATCCATTCATCAATCTTGAGACCTTCTTTGACATTATTTGGCTCAAGTTGAGAGATGAAGGCACTGTCAGCTTGTTCCTTGTTTTACGCATCCTGGGTCCTCACCCTTTCAAAAGGATTACCTATATGGATCTCTTTAGGATGATGCTTTGCAAAGTGGGGAGTTGGATCCTTCTTTTCTTCTTCTTTCTCTTATTCATCAACTAACACCTATTTTCCTTTACCAACAATGTTGAGCTCTTTCAAGTGAGGGATTGCCTCATATATAACATCATCATTAACAATATTCTTGGACATAGAGGGGTTACTCTCAACAAAATTAACATTGATAGATTCTTCAACTTTAGACATTTCAATGTTAAATACTCTATAAGCCTTGCTAGTAGTGATATAGCCAAGAAAGAAAGCCTTGTATAATTTCTCATCAAACTTATCAAAATAATCCTTAGTGTTCAAAACAAAACAAGGATAACTAAAAACATGAAAGAAATCAATTGAAGGCATTCTACCACGCCATAACTCATGGGGTTTTTTCTTTAAAGATGTATGAGTGAAAACTCAATTTTGCACAAAACATGAAGTTGTAATGGCTTTGGTCCAAAAACTCTTTGGAGTGTCATACTCTAGAAGCATGGCCCTAGCCATTTCCTATAGAGACCTATTCTTTCTCTCTACAACCCCATTTTTTGTGGTGTTTGAGGTGAAGAAAAGTTATGTGCATACCTGGATTCCTCACAAAAACATTCAAAAAAGTCATTTTCAAATTCTCCCCCATGGTCACCGCGGATAGAAACAATCCATTAAGAAGCTTAATTTTCAACTCATTTACAAAAATTCAAGAAAACATCAAGAGTATCACTTTTTGAAACAAGAAAGAAGGTCCAAGTAAAATGAGAAAAGTCATCAACAATCACGAGGTAATACTTGCTACCACAAAGCAATTGAGTTCTCATTGGTCCACATAGATCGATGTGGAGAAGTTCAAGAGCTCACTTGGTACTACAGACTCCTTTGGATTTGAAGGAGGACTTGGTTTGCTTTCCTTGTGTATAAGGTTGCCATTCCTCATCCTTCTCAAAATCCAATTTAGGAAGTATCTTAACCAATTCTTTTTTGCTCAACTTCTTCAATTGATGCATATTTACATGACCAAGCCTACGATGCCACAAAGAAATATCGTTTGATTTGTCAACAAGACATCTACCAAAAATAGGATTAATAGAGTCAAGAAAAATAACATAGAGATTACCATTTCTAGTTCCCTTATATATAATATTATAGGAGAAGGAATATAGAAACAAGCATTCTAGTGAGGTAAAAAGAACAAGATAGCCATGATAACATAATTGACTAATGATAATTAAGTTGTGATGTAGGCCATCCACTAGAAGAACTTTCTTGATACATAGCAAGTCATCACATCACCCTCACCTATCACTTTACCTTTGTTGCTGTCACCAAATGTTATTGATCCTCTTTTCTTTTTTGTGAATTGGCTGAAGTGATTGATTTCACATGTCATATGCTTTGAGCAACCACTATCAACAATCTATTTTCCTTTTTCCTAAAAGAAAGGAAGATTTCGGTGACCAATTCAAACCTTGGGATCCGATGTTATCTTGGGGACCCATTTCATCTTTGGGTTGGTCCCCTTCTCTCTATAAGGAAAATAAGTAGAATAGTGGTAATCAATCTTGCAATGCACACAAAACATAGGGTTCTTAGAGCCGTATGACTCTCCATGGAAAATAAGAGGTTCCTTGCTCTTTTTCTTTCCCTTGACCTTGCTCTTGATCTTTGGATATCCCCCTACATATCCCAAACCACTGGTACCAACTTGTTTGGTAGAGTGATCTAGAACTTCATTGAGGGACTTTTCTCCTTTAAGAAATTTTTATAACAAAGCTCTAAGTTTGTGAATATCATTAGTAAGAGTAATGACAGGAGAAGATAAATAGCAAGATCATCCTGTGCATGAAGTAAATCAACCTCCAAATAGAGGGCTTTATTAAGATAAGAATCTCTTTCTAAAGTAAGACTAGAAACTTCATTACCTGGAAATAAAGTTCTAGAAGAAAAATCATTAACTTGAGCAAGAAAGCATTTTTAGTTCTAATCATGATAAGATCATCAAGATAAATCCTATTCTCATCTTTAATAACATCACAAGCATGTTTAAGATCATCATTTTCAGTTCTAAGTAAAGCAAGTTCATCAAGTTGGGCTTGGTTTTCCTCCTTAAGACTATTGATGTTCTTAAGGTAGATGCCATTCTCTACTTCAAATCCATTGTATTGGAGCTCAAGATCATTAACTGCCCTTGAAAGGAATCAATGCTATCAAGATGCAAATTCTCATTTTGATCAAGAATATCAATTTTAGCATACAAGTCATCTATGATCTTTCCTAATCTCTTCTTTATTAGATTTGCATTTGGAATAAGAAGAGCGGGTGGCATTTAGCATATCAATGAGAGTTTCTTTATATAACTCATGCAATCTTATCTTAATTACCTCACTTACCTCACCAATGTCTTCACTAGTAAAGGCCATGAGAGCAAGGTGACATTCTTCCTCACTGGAGCTGGAATCACCTGAAGATGACTCCTCTCATGCGGAATAGGTTGCATCTTTGTCCTTCATGTCCTTCATCTTGTACTTTACCTCGTTCTTGTATTCCTCCCTTTTATTGGAGTTGATCTTGTGGTAGGACTTCTTGGCTTTGGGGTACTCATTCTTGTAGTGTCCTTTGTCCACATTCATATCACCTTGGTGTGGAGGAGGAGGAAGACTTCCCCTTGAAGTGCTTGCCTTTGGAGTAGTTTGCTTCATGGTCACTAAGGGCTTCATCTTCAGTTGGGGAGGGAGGAAAAGACTGACAAGCAAGTTGTCATTGGAGAATCATTTCCTCCACTTGAACTTTGAAGGCATTGTCTTTGATCTTCTTTGATTCCTTTTCTTCTTGCTTTTCATCTTCCTCTTGTTTGTCAAGTCTTGTCTCATGAGCTTGAAGTTTTCCAATGAGCTCTTCAGTGGCTATGTCACTAAGGATTCTAACTTCTTCAATGGAGGTCATCTTGGATTGCTATCTCTTGGGGAGAGACCTTAGAATCTTGGAGTTGATGGTTAGTCTATCCATGATGTAGACTAAAGAATCAAGTCTGTTGATGATGGTGTTGAGCCTTATGTACATTTCAACCACTCTCTCCTTCTAGCCCATCTTGAAGTTTCAAGGAGTCCCTTGAGAATGTAGATCTTTGACTCCTTGACTAGCTTTGTTCCTTCATAGGTGATGCACAACTTGTTCCAAATCTCATGGGTTGTGTCCCAATATGAGATCCAATTGAACTCGAAGGCGGTGAGGATAGCATAGATGATGCTAATTGCCTTTGCATTTAGTTGTGCCTTCTTGAGCTTGGCTTCATCTCAAGTGGCTACATCACCCTCTGTCTCCCTGTAATCATAGATGAATACTTTTTGACATGTCATATCTCATCCCTTAAAGGTAGAATTGCATCCATCTATTCCAATAAAGGAAGTTTGTGCCGTCAAAGATTGGGGGTCTCATGGAGAAACCACCTTCCAAGTTGAGAGACCCAAGTAGGTTGTCGCCCATCTTCTCGTCTAGTAGGAGATCTTGTCAGAGAAGATTGTCACTTTGATACCACTTGTTGGATCAAATAGTCTCTAGAGGGGGGTGAATAGAGATAAAAAAACTTGAACAAAAAATGTTAGACCTTCAAGTTACTACAATGTATGGGATTGAAAATATTGAATTTGTAGTGCAACTAAACAAACATAGCAAGGATGAGAGAGATTAAACAAACATAAGAACACAAGCTATTTAGAGTGGTTCCAATATCCAAACTAGGAGAAATTCAGTCCACTACCTAGAGAGGTTAAGCCCTAGGATTTTTCAACCAATGTATACTTATATTCCATTATAAGACATACAAGATGCACTTCCTTTTATTGGTCAACGATACCCAACCTTCCCTTTGAGGACAAGGGAGCCAATAACCAAACAAGGTCTTACCTATGTGGAGGAGCTAGAATCTTCTACCTCTACAAGGTCTTACACGCTCTTGCAAGTAGCTGGACACCTTCGCCAAGGAGATCCCCTTCTTGCACTGAGTCTTTTGCCTTGAAGGATTTACCCACTTCTACTTGCATATCTTCAACTTGACCTTCTCCTTCACCTTGGAGAAGCTTTTGCTCCTTCTTCTACAACTTGAAGAATCTAACACCTTCTCCTTCACTTGGACAAGCTTTCACCAACTTGATCTTGAAGAAAGGGGTTGGGGAAAGGGAAGCTTTGAGAGATTTACAAGCATACAATGGAGTATCTCTCTCACACATATCCTATCTCACTCATATGGACATTTTGATTTGCAAACAAGAGAGAGAAAGGGGCTCAAGTGGATCGGATGCACTCAACTATAGTAGGAGCTTGAATAACATGAAGGGAAACCTTAGAATGAACTCCAAGAGGTCCTATTTATAGTTGGGGTGTCCACTAGAGGATAAGAGCATTAAAGAACATTTTTTAGCCATTTAGGGTGCTACAATGGATATAATTTTGAGTTTTGCAACACTCCAATAGGTAGAATCACTTTTTCTGCATTCTCCATATAGTGCATTCAGTCGAGTTTTAATAAAGGTAACTCGACTGATTGCACTATGCGACGAAGCTAATTTGAAGCATCGATCAAGTTTATCCTGGATGAAACTCAATCGAACCACTTAAATCAGTTTTGGTTAGTGTAAGGGTCGGTCGAGTTCTGTGTATGGTAAACTCCACCAAACCTGAATTTTCTCAAAATGCATCAAGGGGATTGGTCGAGTTTGTCATAAGAGAAACTCAATCGAAAAACACCCTCTAATGAATTTTAGAAAATGTCATTAGAGTGATGAAACATTCAAATTTAGGGCTCTTGATTTTTTCTCATCTTAGTTACAAGTCATTACATCGATACAAATGTTTACAAAAATCATCCTAAGGGTTTTAGGGCATTTTCCAAAAAAGTGCATTTGCATTGCTTTTGACTTGAACTTGATCAATCTAGGGCTTGATTGAATTGATCCTTTTAATGTACCTAATTCCTGAAATCAATCTCAAGTAGACATATTAGATACATATGAATGGAATGGTTAAGCCATTATTAAAATATGGACAATGTATAACTCTCAGGTCAATAGTTGTGTCTTCTAGAGGTTGAGTTTTTTTTTTGCATTATATTGATGATAGGTAGCCAGGTTGAGGAGGGAATAGGGTTCAGTGAGAGAGGTAAAGTGAGGTATTTGATGGGGTATGTATCTTTGCAACATCTGAGAAGGTGTGTATCTATCGATATGTTCTTCTCTCATACATTTAGCCATAATATAAGAGAAGATTTGTGAAGTTAATCTTGAGACTTGAAAAGTATGAGAAGATACCAAGAATGTGAACAATGTTAATGATATGTGATTCCACATGTTTCGTGAAGATGTTAATGTCATCCACAAATAGTATAATTTGTTCAGTCCCATGCAGAGGAGTTTCAATGTGTTTAACATCCTAGGCTAATGAAATCATGCTTGCTAGGATGGAGGTAAAAATAATGTAGATATAGGGTTATATTGGATCACCTTGTCTAAGACCATTAGAATTTGTGTAGTATAAAAAAAGAGCAATTAATGAGGGTGGAGAAATGATAAGTGCAGATACTAGATTTGATCCAATGTATCCAATTTGAGGGAAAACCATATCCGTATAGACAGTTAAGGAGAAAGCCCCCAGTTGTCAAAGGCTTTTTCAAAATCAATCATGAAGGTGAGTAAGGGGATCCTTATGGTTTTGCAAGAATGCATCATATTGATAACACTCAAATATGCCTTGTGACACATCATTCGAATAAAACATTATTAACTAAGCGGAAGCGATCACTAAGTAGTGGATTACCAAAAATCACTAAAAATTAAAACCATTTTACAAAGAGGTCCACACATAGGAAAACTCTTTCATAAAGAACTGGAGTAACTTAATTACATATTCACCAGTACATGTCCTGTATCATCTTTTTCTGAGGATTACATGCATCAAATGCTCTGTTAAACTAAACACAGACAGTATGAAATCTCAAGGCACTAAGCCAAAATCTCGAAAGCATTAACTACTACTCCGAGGACCTGAGAGTACAGAGATGACACATAGGACTCTATGTACATCTATACAAGACATATCAGCCAGTGTCTCCACCTGAGAATTCACTATTGTTCCTGTTGTTGCTGTTGTTGTTCTCCACCTATTGAAGGATTCCTGCCTCCTCGTCCGCGTTCACCTAAAAATGTGGTTCCCACGGGGATGAGACAATTGTAAATTGCCCCAGCGAGAGATATAACTCTCCGCTAGAAACATTATTATTGCAAATTAATAAGATAAGTCTGAATAGAGGAATCATAATTGCTTAATAGTAGTTAATTTATTGTTTAACAGATTAGAACATTATTCTTATCTAAAACACTACAACTATAACATAATAGAGCATCATATCATTTATCCCATAAGGAATGTGAAGAACATGTATAACATTTATCCGTATAATATCAGCTAATGTTTCTCGCATTTCAACTTTATGCAAATACACTACACAGCTGATTATATTTTACACATCATGTGTCAGATTGCAATTAACTTGCCAGAGTAAATTGACATCTTCATTATAGAGTTACATCCACAACATATACTCTCTTCAGGCTTAGAACACACAACTAATGCCTGGGATTGTTTTGTGGAGTCATGGCCTATAGCCATACTCTTCTAACAAAGTATTGGGATCTTAATCCCTCATCTCATCAAACACATTTCCATTTCTTAACAAGTTCATCATCATGATTATAAAATATGGGTATTCAAACCCTTAATTCATCATAGAATACTTGTTACCACATAACATGTAACTTAATACCTTTAGGTCATTTAACCAAGGTAAGCATGATTCTTACTACATGAGCATTCCACATAACACACAAAGCATAATTCATCTCTTGTTACCTCTTAGAAGACAACAAGGCATATTATGACTTATGAGTCCCATAAACAATTTCAATAATTAAAACATCATATGGCACACAGGGCTCATTAATTTCTAAAATTACCTCTCACTAAGCAACAAAACATGTAAAGGCTTATAAGGCCTATAAAACATTTTCAATATAAGAGCATCATAGATCATACCTGGCTATGCTTATCATCTCAACATACCTGCATGATTAGTTCTCATGATAACAGTTATAATGCTTTCATATCAGCAGCATGCAACACAAAGTAATACCTCTATTCCCTTTTTAGGGTTAGGATTCCCTTACATATTATCACCCTCCATTAGGGTTTTCCACAAATAACCATTTAGGTTCTTAAGATCATGTTATTAATGATTAAACCTTAACTCATTGCTCCTCATAGCTAGGAGCCAACATTGATAACACAAGTATTCAATTATACTTATTCATTCTCATCATCCATCATTAAATGGATTATCAACACAAAGTATGAGTTTCTCTCTCATCTTTACCAGAATATGATTGCATCATAGTCTATTAATTTGGATTAACCTTTTCATAAGGCACATTAGCCTACACTTATCAAAGTGCATTACATCTGAATGTAACAACTGACATGACACACTTCATGTGTCACTCATCCAAATATATTGGATTTAAAATACATTAAGGTATATCACACTTGAGGTGCTGGATGTGATATCTATCATATTTTGATGTATCACTTCCCTCATCATCATTACCTTACTTGAGTTCATTCATTTATCTTGTATTAGGGTATTTCCCATCCTAATACTTTATACACCGGTTCATCACATTTATCATGTAATGTATTGGTCACAAGTCACTGTATTTAGAAAATACAACCATTGCTAATGATATGGACTCATCTTTGAGTTAGGAACTATTGATATAAGGATATCCACTATCAACCTCTTTAGATGTTACACTTGTCAATATATTAATCACTATTCCGTTATTAGGAATAGGATTTTCCATGTTTATAAATTAAGGTTTACATAGCATCTCCCATAAATATGGGTTTCACATAACATTACTCCACTTTAGAGTTTCACATAACATCCTCATATATCATGGTTTCACATAACATTACCCTACATTAGGGTTTCACATAACATTACCTGAAATTAGGTTTTCACTTGACATCACCCTTAATTAGGGTTTCTCATGTCACACCCTTGATTAGGGTTTTTATCAACCTTCTTAATTAAGATTTCATGATCTCTTTACAAAGGTTCATACCCTGATTACTTATTATGTTCATGTTGAAAGTGTTGAGGTTTAACCATTACATGATTGTCACTCATGTAGGGATTCCTCTTCTCTCATCCTCTCTAGGATGTCATTTACTTCAATCTTAATTAGATTAGGTCCAAACAACTTGAATGAAGGGTTGTCACAACATATCAAATCATTACTTTCATAAGCATCAAGAGTTAACCACTCAACAAGGTACTAATTACCCTAGTACCTCAAAGGTACAACCATTGTAATCACCTTTGATTTACATCATTAATAACCAATTAGTTAATTGTCCTTTAGTCACCTTAGGTGTTCAAATGGTTTGACCAATTGAACCTCAAATATTCTTGGTCACTTAGACCCCAAACGATCTTAGTCACTCAGACATAGAATGGTTTGAAATCGTTTAAGCAAAACCATAATGAAAATGTATGGAAATTTCTTACTTGAAACCACTTGGGTCTCCAAACGGTTTGAGATCGTTTGGCCCAAACTGTAACACCTCATCCTCAACAAAACACGATTACATACAAACCAGTGGATTACCGAAAATCACAGGAAATTAAAACCGATTTACAACAAGCACCATAAGGTGAAACATATAATATCTGAGCCAACATTTTTCATTTCATAGCATATATACAAGTGCTTCAACATAATTTCCCATCATCTTATTACATGAACTAACTGTTTGTCATGATGCTTTACATCAAGATACATATCGAAAACCATACATCGATCATTGTACGAGAAACATCGAAAAACTCTCCTGAAGACCTGAGTGTACAAGGGCGACACATAGGACTCTACTGCTAGACACTATCTATCCCACCAGGTACGATACCTCTGCATAACATATGTAGCCACATGATCTTCATCTCGCCAGGTACGTCCACCTAAAAAGGGTTATTAAACAGCGGGGTGAGACACACAGTCCCAGCGAGAAACATAACCCTCTACCAGCTTTATTATGATCACATATAACTGATATAAGCAGATTATAAGAGCAGTATACTAAGTAGGGATAATCTTACCAAGATTTTTATGAGGCCTATAACCAAGTATTCTTTATGGAACATGATTGACAAGATAAGTTTTATAAGAACTCATCACATTATATAAGGTTCATATGATAAACTACAGATTATAACTAGATCAACTGGTACAAACAAGGCCTCAACCAATGTTTCGTATTTGCCCTAAGAAGGATACTATATGGCTTGATTATGAATTATTATGCCCTGAGGAAGTGAGACGTACTGCTCAAATCCAACCTTCGGTTGCGAAACCCAAGCCGGTGCCATACAAGGTCAATGGAAGAGCTAGACTCCACGACCTCCCACCTCGTGGTTAGTCCACGAGAACCAAAGCAGGACCACAGTCTCATGTTTAAGTGACCTCAGTCACAGGGCTAGCTCCCGCAGGCTACCCTTTCTCTAGCCCGCCTTGGTACAGGTCTCGGCGTTAGTATATCTGATCCAAGGGCCAGTTCACTGTGCTCCCTGAGCCATGAACACATTCATGCTCTATCACACTGAGCCATAGGCCTATTCACCATGCTCTTATACACATCTTGAGTCTACAACCGAAGTTGCACTCTAACCTCCTCATTTTCGGCTAGGAGAAACCACACATATTCAATAATATGTGCTTCCAGGTTAACCCATAGGAGAACCTGTTTCACCATCACCAGCTACTGACGATGATGGATCTATGGCTAGGGCAACTACATGAGAGATTCATCTGTAATTAGTTAATGTACTTTAGGTAGATTTTTGGGGCAATCAAGTTGTATTAAGCAACCATATATAAAACATGAACAACATTAGATTCATTACATTGGTGTTATATTGCTACTGCTATTTCCATTGCCCTCAACAATCATCACATTGCCATGGGATATAAATCCCTCACATCATCTCATAGTGCTACTGCCTCTCAAGGCTTCATCGTTTCACATCATCATGGGATATCAATCCCTCATGTCATCACTTAGAGGATTACACCTCAACATGCCTTTCTCATCATATTGGTGATATATGTTATCTCATCAACAAGACACATCATTATTATTTAGATAATGCACATATATCAAGTGCTATACAATGCACGTAATCATATAATCACCATAGCTCTTACTTGGCTATAAATTCAATACACCTGCATGGTTAGCTTGCATAAGAAAGAGATAACTAGATCACCAAGCATAGAACATAGGTCTTAGAGAACATTTTATGATCATCAAGCTATCAAGAATTTAGGTGCACATGATTGGAACAACATCCATGTTCATAGTTGTGTATGTAATCAGTTTAGATTATTGTTATCAAATCTCATGAACATGTCTTTGATTATCATGTCATCAATATTAAGGTTTATAGCATTGGAATATTCTTCCATCATTATGTACATATGCAACTTAATGTCATAATCGGTGTATTCATCAATACATACTACTATTACCACATCATGGGTATCCCATCATACCTATATCTCAAACAATATGCATATCATCCCTAAGGATTAACTTTAAGGATCATACACCATGATCCACCATCCAACTTAATCAGAAGTTCATCTATCCTTAACCATAGGTAACCACTATACAAGTGTTCACAACCTATATTGTCATAGTTCATCATGATGGAAGGTGTAAGCTTAAGAAACATGCATAGGGTTATTGGGTTAGGCACAACCCTCACCAAAGGTGTCGCCTACCCTCACCAAAAACATAAAGCGACCAAACCATCCCTCACTAAAAGGGAGTATCGGATAGAGTACCAACCCTCATCCAAAGCTGTCGGCCTCAAGCATGACATGCACCCATGCATCAAGGGGATAACAGCCGGACTTAGACCTAATGGTGTGTCGTGCAGTCATAGACCAAGAGTATAACGTGCAACCGAGTGTAACGTCATCACAACCAGCCCTAACGGCCAAGACCCTATCGCCCATTAAGGTTAGGGTTCCATGTCGGGCAACTTATCATCACCATATCGTCTGAAGCCATATCCCTAAGATCACGGTACACAAGGTCAAACCATAACGCCCAACCAGCGTACAGCTGACGTCTCTCAAACAACACCATGGCACCTGAGGTATCCTATCATCCAACTAGGTTAAGCTCAACCATATCGGCCAACACCATGGCGCCCATCAAGCACACCTACTTGGTTAACACATCAAGATACTCAAGGGGCATTCATACCACCCAAGGTACACTACTTCAACATTGCCATGACACCCATGGTACCCTATCGTCCAAGGTACTATCAATCTTGACACATATAATGACCAAACCTCAACCCTAGGACCGTCCAAGCTGTCAAGTACGAACTCATATTGGGTAATCATCCAAGAGAGAGAGACCATGTCGGCAAGGCATATCAGTCAAGGTAACATATCTCCTTGTGGGGTATCGACCACACACTTAGCCCTGATGTCACCCAAACCATGCACACCTACACACTTATAAAGTTCTAGGGTTGATGATATCGGGCAGCATATCAAGGGATCGCCCATATCGCCCATCCTCATATCCTTGTCGCTCATGGAGCACCATATCGGGCACCCAAAATATCACCCAAGGAATAATCACAACAAGAGTACCCCTATCGGTCATCTTAGGGTTAGGGAAACTCTATCACTCAAGCTCCATGTCATCCAAAGGCACCATGTCGGGAAACTCACTTAGAGAGTGTCGTGCAAGCACAAACCTCATGCTCAACACAAAAGCCCCTCAACCACACTCATATCGGTCAGGGAGGTATCTGTGGTATCGCCCACCTAGGGTTTCATCATTCTAGGCTCAAGACATGTCCATATCTCCCAACAATACTATCATGGTTAAGAGTCATATCGGGCAACAAGATTAATAGAACTTTTCTTAATATAACGTCCAAGGCAACCCTAGATGAGGGGGTATCGTTTAGGACACCAAAAAGGTGTATCGTGCAAGGGTACAAGGACCATACCAAGTTGGTCATCTTAAACATCAAGACAATGTTGTGCAACAAGGGTGGATCATCTATGTCACCCATGACAAACTTATCGCCCAAACTAGGGTTGAAGCTCCATATCGGCCAAGATACTAAGGTTAGGGTATTATGTCGGCCAACCACCATCATCTTGGGTAGATGTGAGTATAGGTCACAAGGTCAATGAAAGGTTCACTTATCATATCACCCAAGGCTCAACTCTAGAAGAGGGTATTGGGCAACAACCTCAAGGAGCCACCAAGAAGAGCACATATCGGACAAGGGATCAACTAGGTGTCCACCAACCATATTGTCCAAACCTTAACTCTAGGGTGGATAGGGGATATCGGGCATCAAGGTGCAACTAGTACCTACCCATCATATCGTCCATATATCTAGGTCATAGGCTCAACTTTCAAGTCCAAAGGAGAGAAAGGGGTGCTGCCATAACCATCAACCAAAACATAGGCTATAGAACAAGGTACTGTATTGGGTAAAGACCCATATCGGGCAACCTAGTTGTATCGGCCAAAGACTCATATTGTGCAAGTCATCTTCAACCTATATCCACCCATTATCATCTTGCACAAGGAAAACAAGCTAAAGGTAGTAATAAAATGTAGCATTCCCATTAGATAAGATTCCAAGTTCCATATATATATCTATCATGGAGAAAAGGTAACAATTTAAGTACAAGAACCGTCATATACATAAATGGAGAGTATGCATAATAGAGATGGTTAAGAGTTATGTAACCCGCCTTAAGAGGATCTCCAAGAAAGGCATCAAGCTTCTTGGTCCAAACAGAAAACTCACGTTCTTCTCCAAGAACAACACCCATCCAAAGCTCCAAACATGCCTTCGGCACCATCATCATCACCTCAAGAAACAAAGGAAGAAGAAGAAGAAACCATGGTTATGCCTAGCTCAAGAAGAAGAAAGGAGGGGAGATAACCACGGCCTTTGTTACTATTATCAAGGGTCTATCCTTGGCCAAGAGGGGAAGAGGAAGGTGGAGAAGAAAGCACAAGGAAAAACTAGCAAAGAAGCATGACTCACCAAGGTCGGATCTGGAGCAAGGAGTTTCCATGGACAAGGAGCTTGCCCTCCTAAGCTCCATGGGAGTCTTCCTTTAGCTCCCAAGCTCCCATGCTCGTCCCAAACAAGAAGGGGAAAGAAGGTGGCTGAAAGGATTGCTTGGCTAAGGAGGAAGGGAGTTATATACACCAAGGAAGAGAGAGGTAGCAAGGGAGAGGTGTCATAACCACATAAACCAAGGTGCCACTTGCTCTAGCTCATAACGCCACTTGTTGCCACCCTAGCAGCTCATGCATGGCCTGGTGATACACTCTAGGGTGTGTATCATGCATCTGGGCAACTGCCATGGCCGACACACCTCTCTTGGGCGACACACCTTCAAGCCATAGCCGATACACTAAAGGACAAGGTGGCCTATGTGACACATATGTGATATAAAGACCATATAGAGATGTCACTCCTCATCTATCAACCAAACAAGGCGCCCCTACCTCCATACACATTCTATATGATTTCGAACATAAGAAAGAAGGCTCTAGATATGATAAATTGCATATTGACCCATCCACTTTGGGTAAATTGCAATTTACGCCAAAACTAGCACATAAAGCATAAAAATCAACCAACCAAGCTCAAACTTGAAACATAGGTCGTCCACATGGTGCCCCACAACATCATTCTCTTTCTAATGATGCTAGAGAACTAAAGGCATACTTTACATGTGACATACTACAATATAACCCCTTACCTTGGGTAAATTGCACTTTGGTCCAAAATAAGCAAACATTGCTCAAACAACATCCAAACGGGACCAAACTGGAAACATGAGCTTGTCACATGATACCAAAACATCTTAGAAGATTAGATTAAGGTTATAAGAACCTTTCATAAGCAAAGCAATGAGGGTTAGACCAAAACCTGGGTTAGGGTCCTTACAAGTCATAAACCCCTAACAAGGATTTCGTCCTCGAAATCCCGAGCGGAAAGAAGACAGGTGTTACTCGCGCATCACATCATACAATTCTACAAGACTCCTAAGTGTCACAGATCTGCGACCAACATACTTGCTCTTCTCCCAGAGCCACTCAGGGTTTCCTTGTACTGGTCATAGACTCAACCCTCGGTCTCATCATTCTTTGTATGGTAACACTCTTAGGTATTGGAGCATTATATGCAACTCATATTACTCAGGTATCAGTTCCTTCTACTGATGTGTCATATTCCTTGATACGTTTCCACTGTGCTACTCTTGAGAGAAACCACACTCCTTACGTGGTTTTGAAGTTTAAGCATCCTTAATGCTTAGTCTGAGTTGTTGGTCGAGTTTGTCTTGTTGTCATCTTGTTTTGTTCGGGGGTTTTTGCTGTTGTTTTTGAGAGGAGGGACAGTCATGTTGGGGTTTGACCTGCATTTTATAAGCAGGAGCTGTACTTGACGATTCTTTTTAGCTCACACGAGGAGGGTGAGATGAATAGACGACCTCCTGGCTTAACTAAAAAAAAAAACGTTTCCACTGTGCTACTCTAATCTCATAGACTTGGCACTTAAGCTTTGCATAACTTGTATCACTATCTTTCTGTTCTATATGTTTCAACTGTTCCTTCTCTCCACATGATATATCTCAAACCCAGGGAAGATCTTTCTCAGAAGAGGTTATCATAAGATACATACTCTACAAAACACCTGTATGCACATGACAGGGCTCAACTAGATGAACTTTCTCAGGATGAACTTACAACACTTCTTTTCCTTGGGTGCATGCCTTCTGATGTCATGTTTATGTGGAGCATAAACCCCTAAACATGAGATATCCACACTATAGGCACTTAGCCGGATCAAACCAAAGCCAACCTTTTCATCTGAGACAACTTCATATCTTTCCAAGGATATCCATTCCCAGGGTTATAATGATCCTTGACATGTCACCCAGAAAGGGATTCACCCGACCATCACATCCCAGAAAGGAAAGGATATAGAGAAGAGTATACTTCATCCTATACAACTAGGTCATCAACAAGGTGCTCGACAACAAACTATCTCTCTTCTGGCTAACAGGAAGGAAACATCTGCCAAACGTACAACAAGCGCTCAAAGGAGGGTACATCCTGAACTAGATCAACTAGAGAAGATAAGAGGCAAGAAGAAGACAAAGCATAATGGAGTGACTCCATTCGACCTGTCACCACACACTGGTCATACTATCGTTTCCGGCCAGCTTATGTCACAAGATCTAACTGTTGCCTATTTCCATCTGCTACCTGATCAAACCATCCAGTCCTCACTTGCTTATCCTTATCAACGTTCCTCTTGTGATGTTGAACTGCTACTTCGAGGGTCACCACATAGATCCATACTTCCAAATAAAGCTTCCATCTTGTAGGTTCAAGGTCAAGGATGATCGATCAAGATGGTTCACCTTCATACCTCCATGATCTAGGAATCTTAATTCTCAACCCCTTCTCAGAAAGCATGCCAAGAGGATCCTACAATCATCATCCATCACATACATCCCCATCTTGGAAACCAAAGTCCAAGATCAGCTGATACTTTTCGAAGTATCCAAACAACGATCACATCAAAGGCACACATATCAAGTGACACAAGGTCCACTTGACTTCCACTCCCTCAAAAGGAAGGGATGCAAAAGCACAAAATCCTCCCATCAACCCATCAACATCTATGGTTTCATATCAAAGGGGAGGATATTATCACTTTCTTTGATCCTTACATGAGTTTCCAACCGTTTATACAGCGTTAAACCTTTTCCATCTGGTTTTTATCTTGTATCTTCTTGGGTTCCTTGCACTCAGCACAGGAAACATCAAGACCATTACATGTTATTATTCTTCTTCTCATCTTACCATTTCATCATAATCATGATTAGTTCCTGATTATATCAGATTTTTGTTTTCTCTTTGTGATAAAGATCGTTATTCTTCACATATTCTTTATTGAACAAGGATCATCTTCCTGGTTTTCTTTTTCTTATCACGAATTTGCACTTTATTCTTTCAAATTTTTGCTTACGTTCATTGGTTGGTCTAAGATTATCTCGGGTTCCATCTTGTTTACTCATTACTTATTCTTCTTTTTCTTCTAACCTTATCTTTTCTTTTAGGTGTTTTCTTCATCTTGTGTAAGTTCTATGCTTTAACCTACGTTGTTATCACAAGTTAATCTATCTTTTATCATATATATCTCTTGAGATTACAGTTTCAAGAACTTATCTCATCATATTCTTAATTTTGTTATGCTCTTTAGATTGCTCTAGAATGACTACTTGATCAGAGTAATCAAGGAGGAAACAATCTAATGCTCCATACTTACCTTTGTCTTCAATATTTGAATACCTGGACAGGGCATCAAGTACTGAGATTAGGTAGTATGCACCATATCTTATGTCACAGTCCAACCTTAGACACCATCCTAATCCTAGTCCTAGTGTCCCTATAGAATCAGCGAACCTAGAGCTCTGATACCAACACTGTAACACCTCATCCTCAACAAAACACGATTACATGCAAACCAGTGGATTACCGAAAATCATGGGAAATTAAAACCAATTTACAACAAGCACCATAAGGTGAAACATATAATATCTGAGCCAACATTTTTCATTTCATAGCATATATCCAAGTGCTTCAACATAATTTCCCATCATCTTGTTACATAAACTAACTGTTTGTCATGATGCTTTACATCAGGATACATATCAAAAACCATACATCAACCATTGTACGAGAAACATCGAAAAACTCTCCTGAAGACCTGAGTGTACAGGGACGACACATAGGACTCTACTGCTAGACACTATCTATCCCACCAGGTACGATACCTCTGCATAACATCCGTAGCCACATGATCTTCATCTTGCCAGGAACGTCCACCTAAAAAGGGTTATTAACCAGTGGGGTGAGACACACAGTCCCAGTGAGAAACATAACCCTCTACCAGCTTTATTATGATCACAGATAACTGATATAAGTAGATTATAAGAGTAGTATACTGAGCAGGGCTAATCTTACCAAGATGTTTATGAGGCCTATAACTAGGTATTCTTTATGGAACATGATTGACAAGATAAGTTTTATAAGAACTCATCACATTATATAAGGTTCATATGATAAACTGCAGTTTATAACTAGATCAACTGGTACAAACAATGCCTCAAACAATGTTCTGTATTTTCCCTAAGCAGGATACTATGCAACTTGATTACAAATTATTATGCCCTGAGGAAGTGAGTCGTACCGCTCAAATCCAACCTTCGGTTGCGAAACCCAAGCCAGTGCCATACAAGGTCAATGGAAGAGCCAGACTCCACAACCTCCCACCTCGTGGTCAATGCATGAGAACCAAAGCAGGACCGCAGTCTCAGGCTTAAGTGACCTCAGTCACAGGGCTAGCTCCTGCAAGATACTCTTTCTCTAGCCCGCCTTGGTACAAGTCTCGGCACTAGTATATCTGAGCCACGTGCCAGTTCACCATGCTCCCTGAGCCATGAACACATTCATGCTCTATCACACCGAGCCATGGGCCTGTTCACCATGCTCTTATACACATCTTGAGTCTACAACCGAAGTTGCACTCTAACCTCCTCATTTCTGTCTAGGAGAAACCACACATATTCAATAATATGCGCTTCCAGGTTTACCCGCAGGAGAACCTATTTCACCATCACCAGCTACTGGCGATGATGGATCTATGGCCAGGGCAACTACATGAGAGATTCATCTGTAATTAGTTAATGTATTTTAGGTAGATTGTTGGGGCAATCAAGTTGTATTAAGCAACCATATATAAAACATGAACAACATTAGATTTATTACATTGGTGTTATATTGTTACTGCTATTTCCATTGCCCTCAACAATCATCACATTGCCATGGGATATAAATCCCTCACATCATCTCATAGTGCTACTGCCTCTCAAGGCTTCATCATTTCACATCATCATGGGATATCAATCCCTCATGTCATCACTTAGAGGATTACACCTCAACATGCCTTTCTCATCATATTGGTGATATATGTTATCTCATCAACAAGACATATCATTATTATTTAGATAATGCACATATATCAAGTGCTATACAAAGCATGCAATCATATAATCACCATAGCTCTTACTTGGATATGAATTCAATACACCTGCATGGTTAGCTTGCATAAGAAAGAGATAACTGGATCACCAAGCATAGAACATAAGTCTTAGAGAACATTTTATGATCATCAGGCTATCAAGAATTTAGGTGCACAGGATTGGAACAACATCCATGTTCATAGTTGTGTATGTAATCCGTTTAGATTATTGTTATCCAATTGTGAGCATCCATCATGCCCCATATCTCATGAACATGTCTTCGATTATCATGCCATCAAGATTAAGGTTTATAGCATTGGAATATTCTTCCATCATTATGGACATATGCAACTTACTGTCATAATCGGTGTATTCATCAATACATACTACTGTTACCACATCATGGGTATCCCATCATACCCTATATCTCAAACCATATTCATATCATCCCTAAGGATTAACTTTAAGGATCATACACCATGATCCACCATCCAACTTAATCATAAGTTCATCTATCCTTAACCATAGGTAATCACTATACAAGTGTTCACAACCTATATTGTCATAGTTCATCATGATCGAAGGTGTAAGCTTAAGAAACATGCATAGGGTTATTAGGTTAGGCACAACCCTCACCAAAGGTGTCGCCTACCCTCACCAAAAGAATAAAGTGACCAAACAATCCCTCACTAAAAGGGAGTATCAGATAGAGTACCAACCCTCATCCAAAGCTGTCGGCCTCAAGCATGACATGCACCCATGCATCAAGGGGATAACAGCCAGACTTAGACCTAATGGTGTGTCGTGTAGTCATAGACCAAGAGTATAACGTGCAACCAAGTGTAAAGTCATCATAACCAACCCTAACAGCCAAGACCCTATCACCCATTAGGGTTAGGGTTCCATGTCGGGAAACTTATCATCACCATATCGTCTAAAGCCATATCGCCTAAGATCACAGTACACAAGGTCAAACCATAATGCCCAACCAGCGTACAACTGACGTCTCTCAAACAACACCATGGCACCTGAGGTAGCCTATCGTCCAACGAGGTTTAACTCAACTGTATCGAACAACACCATGGCGCCCATCAAGCACACCTACTTGGTTAACACATCAAGATACTCAAGGGGCTTTTGTACCACCCATGCTACACAAATTCAACATTGCCATGACATACATGGTACCCTATCATCCAAGGTACTATAAAGCTCGACACATATAACGACCAAACCTCAACCCTAGGACCATCCAAGCTGTCAAGTACGAACTCATGTTGGGTAATCATCCAAGAGAGAGAGAGAGACCATGTCGGCAAGGCATATCGGTCAAGGTAACATACTTGTGGGGTATCAGCCACACACTTAGCCCTGATGTCACCCATACCATGCACACCTACACACTTATAAAGTTCTAGGGTTGATGATATCGGGCAGCATATCAAGGGATCGCCCATATCGCCCATCCTCATATCCTTATCGCTCATGGAGCACCATATCGGGCACCCAACATATCGCCCAAGGAATCATCACAACAAGAGTACCCCTATCGGTCATCTTATGGTTAGCGCAACTCTATCACTCAAGCTCCATGTCGTCCATAGGCACCATGTCGGGCAACTCACTTAGAGAGTGTCGTGCAAGCACAAACCTCATGCCCGACACAAAAGCCCCTCAACCATGCTCATATCGGTTAGGGAGGCAGCCATGGTATCGCCCACCTAGGGTTTCATCATTCTAGGTTCAAGACTTGTCCATATCGCCCAACAATACTATCATGGTTAAGAGTCATATCGGGCAACAAGATTAACATAACTTTTCTTAACATAACGTCCAAGGCAACCCTAGATGAGGGGGGTATCGTTTAGGGCACCAAAAAGGTGTATCGTGCAAGGGTACAAGGACCATACCAAGTTGGTCATGTTCAACATCAAGACCATGTCATGCAACAAGGGTGGATCATCTATGTCACCCAGGACAACCCTATCGCCCAAACTAGGGTTGAAGCTCCATATCGACCAAGATACTAAGGTTAGGGTATTATGTCGGCCAACCACCATCATCTTGGGTAGATGTGAGTATCAGTCACAAGGTCAATGAAAGGTTCACTTATCATATCACCCAAGGCTCAACTCTAGAAGAGGGTATTGGGCAACAACCTCAAGGAGCCACCAAGAAGAGCACATATCGGCCAAGGGATCAACTAGGTGTCAACCAACCATATTGTCCAAACCTTAACTCTAGGGTGGATAGGGGATATCAGGCATCAAGGTGCAACTAGTACCAACCCATCATATCGTCCATTTGTCTAGGTCATAGGCTCACCTTTCAAGTCCAAAGGAGAGAAAGGGGTGTTGCCATAACCATCAACCAAAACATAGGCTATAGAACAAGGTACTGTATCGGGTAAAGACCCATATCGGGCAACCTAGTTGTATCGGCCAAAGACTCATATCGTGCAAGTCATCTTCAACCTCTAGCCACCCATTATCATCTTGAACAAGGAAAACAAGCTAAAGGAAGTAATAGAACGTAGCATTACCATTAGATAAGATTACAAGTTCCATATATATATCTATCACGGAGAAAAGGTAACGATTTAAGTATAAGAACCATCATATACATATATGGAGAGTGTACATAATAGAGATGGTTAAGAGTTATGTAACCCGCCTTAAGAGGATCTCCAAGAAAGGCATAAAGCTTCGTGGTCCAATCAGCAAACTCACGTTCTTCTCCAAGAACAACACCCATCCAAAGCTCCAAACATGCCTTCGACACCATCATCATCACCTCAAGAAACAAAGGAAGAAGAAGAAGAAGAAGAAACCATGGGTATGCCTAGCTCAAGAAGAAGAAAGGAGGGGAGATAACCACGGCCTTTCTTACTCTTATAAAGGGCCTATCCATGGCCGAGAGGGGAAGAGGAAGGTGGAGAAGAAAGCACAAGGAAAAACTAGCAAAGAAGCATGACTCACCAAAGTCAGATCTGGAGCAAGGAGTTTCCATGGCCAAGGAGCTTGCCCTCCTAAGCTCCATGGGACTCTTCCTTTAGCTCACAAGCTCCCATGCTCGTCCCAAACAAGAAGGGGAAAGAAGGTGGCCGAAAGGATTGCTTGGCTAAGGAGGAAGGGAGTTATATACACCAAGGAAGAGAGAGGTAGCAAGGGAGAGGTGTCATAACCACATAAACCAAGGTGCCACTTGCTCTAGCTCATAACGCCACTTGTTGCCACCCTAGCAGCTCATGCATGGCCTGGTGATACACTCTAGGGTGTGTATTGTGCATCTGGGCAACTGCCATGGCTGATAGACCTCTCTTGGGTGACACACCTTCAAGCCTTAGCCGATACACTAAAGGACAAGGTGGCCTATGTGACACATATGTGATATAAAGACCATATAGAGATGTCACTCCTCATGTATCAACCAAACAAGGTGCCCCTACCTCCATCCGCATTCTAGATGATGCAAAACAGAAGAAAGAAGGCTCTAGATCTGATAAATTGCTTATTGACCCATCCACTTTGGGTAAATTGCAATTTACACCAAAACTAGCACATAAAGCATAAACATCAACCAACCAAGCTCAAACTTGAAACATAGGTCCTCCACAAGGTGCCCCAAAACATCATTCTATTTAAATTAATTCTAGAGAACTAAAGGCATACTTTACATGTGACATATTGCAATATAACCCCTTACCTTGGGTAAATTGCACTTTGGTCCAAAACAAGCAAACATTGCTCAAACATCATCCAAATGGGACCAAACTGGAAACATGAGCTTGTCACATGATACCAAAACATCTTAGAAGATTATATTAAGGTTCTAAACACCTTTCATAAGAAAATCAAAGAGGTTTAGCCCAAAACCTGGGTCAGGGTCCTTACACAAACCCTCTCAAAATCGAATGGACCAACAAGGTCTTTAAACACTTATTAATCCAGGGTTTCAATAATTAAACCCTCAATCAATTAAACTACTGATTTGTTCTTCAATTGAATAATTGAATCACCCTTCAATTGGACATTCAATTAGGGTTTTTAACCCAATTGAACTAAGGTTTATAATCAAGAAACCTTCAATTAGGGTATTGAAATAGGAGAACCATCAATGATTGACATTGTGGAACTAATTCAATTGGAATCGTTGGATCATCATCAAACCATGACATGACCTGACCTCAAATGGTATTGAGGTCGTTTGGATGACCTCCAAATGGTCTTGAGATCGTTTGACTCATCCCATCATTGAAATTATAATAATTCACTTATGGTTTGCATCATTGAATCAATCATCAAATGAGCTATTGATTGTATTTCAATTTGGTATCATTGGTTCTTCAACCATCCAAATATACACCACCATAGACCTATAAACGGTCTTGGTTGACCTCCAAATGGTCTTGAGACCGTTTGGGTGATCTCCAAATGGTCTTGAGACCGTTTGGACTAGTCAACCCAAAAATTGATTCAATTGCTTAAGGATTCAACACTCAACCCGATTAGGGTTTGCAATTGGTAGATCATCCAATCATGGAACCTTTAGAAACTCATCAATTCAATCTATTAGATCATTTTTCAATACATCAGAAATCACCCTCAAATGGTCAACCCCCTCCATTCGGTCAACCACTCCAAACGGTTTGGAACCCAAACCTCCAAACGGTTTGCAAACCGTTTGGTGAAACCGATTCTGGACTATATTGTTGAAAACATTTGCAATAGATATTTGTGGAGGTGTGCGCTTATTATGATGTCATCATCATCAAGATATAAACCCACGAAGCTTGCTGTGATTTTCATGGTGATTGCATCAATCAACCAAATAAAATTTTGAAAACAAAGAAAGAATTAACAATTGATGAAGATATGGAATCAATAACAAAGTTTAAGGGTTCAAGTTATATAACCTGCCTTAAATTGAGCTTCAACCTCCATGTCTTTAATGGTTAAAGCAACACCTTACACTATCCCAAGCTCGTCCTTAAGCTTTGAGTGAAAGGAATGGCTAGAATTGAAGATGGAGTGAAGATAAGAAGAAATCATGCATTGTTCTGTGATTTCCACCATGAATTCAAGGTGAAAGAAGGTCAAGAAACTTACCAACAAGTTGGGGATCATCCTCCTATTGCTCCAAGATCCCTTGGTCGTTTTTTCAAGCAATAAGTGAAAGTGGATTCGAAATTATCCCTTCACCTCAAAGATAAAGGAGCTTATATATGAATTTTATTGAAAATTCATTTAAGAGAGAGAAAGTAGGAGTTATCTCCTCAACTTTCTTGCCATATGCCCCCTTATTTTCCTTAGGGACGAGGATATCCTCTTTTACTCTTATTCTTCTCAATTATACATGATTTAAAGGAAAACAAACTAAGCACCTTAGATCATATTATAATAATATCCATAAGTGAGTGGATATTTCTTTTTCTTTTCTTAATGTGAGTGGGTTCTCCACTCACGTAGATATTTCCTTTGACTTTGAAAGGCACAAGGACGTCCACACATAACCAAAATCAACCATAATAGTTTTGGTTGAAGGGAAATTCCAATTAATGTAATTATTTTTGCATTAAATTGAATTAGGGTTTCAATTATGCTTAAATTTTGATTATTTTAATATCAAGATTCTCTCTCCTTTAAAATGATTCAAATGAGGCGCCCCTATCAAATTATTTTCTTTACCTGATGCCAAGAATCACGAGGGACCTTCTTGAAGTGGTATTTTGCATATTGAACCCTAGATTTTGGGTAAATTGCACATTACACCAAAACTAGGTTTTAATGCACAAACATTGCTCAATAGGCTTTTTCTTATTATTCAAGCTTGTAGAAGCCATACTATTGCATCATACTCATTCCCATGATTCTTCAACACATGAGTAACATTGTATAATGTACAAATTGTAAGTTAACCCCTCAACTTGGGTAATTTGCACTTTAGTCCAAAACTAACAAAACATTGTTTCAACATTATTCAAATGGGACTAAAATTGAAATATAAGTTCCTCTTGAGCCTTAATTACTTTTAGAGAGATAAGAGAGAGAATATAATCAACTTCATTAAGCAAAACATCTAGGTTTAATCATAACCCAGGTCAGGGATGTTACATGCCTCTTGGATGGTTCTACATTGAATGAAGGCACATTATTGTAGTCCAGTAATGTCAAGGAGGGTGTGTTTCATATGAGTGCTCAAAACTTCAGTGACGATCTTGTATGATGTGTTGATTAGGATGATGGGGCAGACATGACTAATAAGGGTGGGTTGTTCGACCTTCCTGATTAGAACCAAATAGGTTTCATTGAGTGGTCTGATTGGTGTTGAGTATCATCATTTTCATGTATATATATGAACATGTGTAGGAAGTAAGATTTAAATGTTGGTATGTATGCCTAGATATCCAGTCATACAATGATTGTAATGACATATCTTGTAAATGATTTTATTAATAATAAAGTCAATTTTGTCTATATATTTGTTCAATTATGAGATGATGATATAACATGATAGATGTCTAAAGAATGATACTTCTCAATGACATATGTCTTCAGGCTGAGGACTTGAACAATGAGATTATATGTATGATAATAGTATTTACATTCTTGATTATGTCCCTAGTCAGATATTATTGTGGAAGCTAATAGACAATAATAATACATAAGACTAGAGTGTGTGTTGGTTGATGATAGAATCTCATTAGTCGTGATATGTGATATCAAACATAAGGTACTTGTTAGAGAACAATTTACCAGGCAGACCCGCCTGAGAAGTGATACATAGATAACAATCATAGTCAAATTTCAATGTGATAGTGGTGATTGTGATTCTTAGGTCTAAAGTCACTACATTCATCGCATGTTGTTCAATGTATTTTAACATCATCCAACGTGACCTTGAATAAGGATTGCCATAAAGGTGATGCTTGGGTACATGTGACACATGAGAATTAACTGTGAATGATGTAGATGGGATGTATACCTCCTACTGGAATTGATATGTTGTCCACTTGATAAGTGAGACTGAGAAACGTATGGCCATACTCATGTGAATCATTATGTGATGTGTGAGCTCACATGCATCTCATATAGTCTACTCTGGTTCAAGGAACATGGATTGAATGATTAAGAGGATGACACTTCCATGCCTTGAGTTCAATGTGGATATCTGAAATAAAGGAATTATACAGTTGCAGTCACACTGATCATGGATTGTAGGTTGATATTGTTATCCAACTTTCCAATTACTTGGGAAGCAATGATGTGTTGCTAGATACTGCTCATTTCTTGTGATGTCATAAGTTAGTTATGGACGTTCATTATCAACATAACTTGGGGCCTATAGGGGCACACACATAGGATGCACCTGGATTAGGAGTTTACTCATGCATATGGTTTAACTTAATTACTAAAGTGTTTAGGTATTCAATTTCAACAACATTAGTTGAAAATTGGCTGATTGGAAATGTGAGTCGACCGACTCAAGTGTTGAGTCAATTTAAAAAAACATTGGTTGAAAATTGGTTGATTGGGAATTTGAGTCTACTAACTTAAGTGTTGAGTCAACTGATTCATGTGTTGAGTCAACCCACTCAAAATTCCAGTCGATTGACTGGACGATCAGTAAGACTAAATCAAGGATTGATATTGATCTCATACTGTGAATTGATTGTTGCATTGAAAGCCAATATGTTTGTGATTACAAAAGCATTCCAATCGACCAAATGAATGTTCCAGTCAATGTCTAGAGTGTGAGTTGACTGACTCAAGTGTTGAGTTGATCGACTCATGACCTACAACAACCAGAAATTTGTGAAAATCTGTCTCTTCAACTCCCAGTTGGTTTGGAAACCCTGGATCTAACCCTCCTATAAATAGATGGGTAGTCAAGGCTTTCAGAGTATACAACTAACACTAACAAACATTGCCCTCTTACAATTGTGGTAACATGAGAGTTTGAGAAAGTCTTACCCATAAAAGGGAGAGACAACTAGGGGGAACAAGTCAACGCTAGCATGTTGACATTAAAGGGACAAACTCCTTCATGTTGGCTTAACAAGTGCGATGAGGAGTTCATGATGGTACACATGGACTACCATTGGGGAGTGGAGGTTGTTGTCACCATGATAGGAAGACATTGTCAACTGCCTTTCGTGGTGCTACACCAAGAGGCCGCTGCCGACAATCGTCCTAGTGCTACTTGAGTAAGAACCATGTCGTTGCAAGGATTTCTGGACTTGATCTAGGACTAGGTATATTGCAAAGCATCTTTCCTAAATACATTTTTGTTGATGCAATCTTCTTGTTCGGGATATGGGAAGAATTTTTTTCCCACTGCCTTATCTGCTACCCCAAATCCTTAGAATGGTATCAAAGCCACATCATTTTACAATGTATTGGGATTTAATCGATATAATTAGATTTCATTTTATCACTTATTTGTTGAATTCGATGTGGATACTTAAAATGATTAATGTGCATATCTAATTAAAACCACATATGCTCGTGTATATATGATATTATATGATATATATGCAATCACATGTGTCGTTCTAGAAATTTGTTCTAATAGTGGATGGATGCGCGTTTATGGCCAAAACATTTTTGTGGATGTGTGCTTGGTTGGATGGTTTTATTCCTGTTGTTATTCAGTTTTCATACCGAACATGTACCTTTCTCTCCTCATGTAAGTTAATGCTTCCCTCCCTGTACTCCCCTCAAATGTAACTCAAGTTTCACTTTTACAATGTAATAAATTAATAGGAATGCAATAGTTTTAACTTGTGTTTTGGAAAGAAAAGATGTTCTACACTAGAGGAGTCGACCGAATGAGAAGTCTAGTCGATTGACTGGAGGACCGAGGAGGTCAGACAACCAGAGGATCCAATCGATCGACTTGAGGCTCAATTGATTGACCGGAGGAGTCCAGACACCACTTGATCCAGGAGCCAGTCGACCAATCCATGAAGACCAGTTGACCGACCAGATCGACTAAAGGGGTTCACTCGACCAACCGATCTAGTTCCAGCACAAACTTTTTTGCATAGGTTTCTACATGTGATTTGAACCTTAGGTGGTAGAAATTCTTTGAGGCTCCAAGGAATTGCATTAGTATGGCCATAATCGTCGCTCACATTCTGTGGTTGCATGTTTTGTTTATGAATATAACATGTATATGACACATATTAGAAGTATGTGGGGATTGTATATGTATATGTATGTATAAATACAAATCCCTCAATTAAATATTAAGTTTTAGATGCTCTCCATAAGCGACACACATGAAAATCTTGATTGACTAATCTTGGGGACACCCTAGCGTGGGTACGCCCTAGCGTGGTGCATCATCTATTTTGTTAAGTATGATGATAGATATGTGAGTTTGCATATGCAAGGTGCATATTCTATCATGTTGGCTTTTGGATCAGTCTTAACTAGGTGATCTTAGTGAGATTAAGCACCTAGAGGCATAGAGATGGAGTATGACAAAGAGTTGTGCATTTCATCTATCAAGAGTTGCATATGATGCAATTGGTAAGTGTTTTGCATACCTAAATAGTCAAATTGTAGGAGATCAACCTCAGTTGACTCATGAATTTGATGAAATATGGATCTCGACTCACTAGAAGGTTGTACATTGCCATCTTCCAAATTCATAGTGAGGGCTATCAATTTGAAAAAAAAATGGAAGCGATAATTAATTTAAGGCCCAATTAATGTCATCACATTTTCTTTTAATCAAATAAAATCAATTCAAAAGTATTTTGACAAAACACAAATTTCTTTTGTAGAAACTAATGGCAAAAACAACATGTATTCGTTGTGATCAGTCCTTGAGAAGGACAACTTAAATGGGAATAACTATCACGACTGGTTCAGACGTTGAGAATCATTCTCACACAAGAGAACAAACTTTATGTCCTGGAGACACTAGAGCCAGATGAACCCGCTCTGACTATGTCTAAAGGTTGACAGGGATGCTTATAAGAACCACTCTGAAGAAGTTGTGGATTTCAAGTGCCTAATGCTATGCTCAATGAACTATGAGTTGTAAAGATACCATGAAAATATGGATGCTATCTGAGATAGTAACACATCTCAAGAACATGTACCAAGATCACGAAAGACAAGAGATTTATGATGTTTCTAAGGCATTGTTCAAGTGTGATATGGTAGAAGGTGATCCAGTAGGTCCCAATGTGCTTAAGTAGATTGGGTATGTGGAGAACCTTTCTACACTAGGATTTCCCATGGGCCAAGAGTTGGCCACAAATGTGATTCTGCAATCACTGCTAGAATCATACAACTAGTTTGTCATGAACTACTACATGAACATTTTTGACAAGTTGTTGTCTGAATTACTTGGCATGTTGAGAACATTTGAAGCACAGATGAAGAAGGTAAAACCCAAATATGTGATGATGATCAGTAGAGGAAAATGGAAGTCTAAGGGCTAAGAAAAAACTAAGAAGAGTTCTAAAGCTAGCTAGAAACCCAAGTCCTTTGCACTGAAAGCAAAGGGAGGGGCGAACAAGGAAGGCAATCGTCACCACTGTCACCAAGATAAACATTGGAAAAGAAATTCCCCTCTTTATCTAGATGAATTATGGAGGAAGAAGTAAGGGATAGAGATTTCCACTTCAGGTATATGCATTATTAAGATAAATATGTCTACGTATTCATCTTGGGTACTGGATATCAGACGTGGATCTCACCTATGTTAAAATATGCATGGTATGAAAAGAACTAAGCCTTTAAGAAAGGGTAAGGTTGAACTACACATTGCAAATAGAGAAAGCGTTGTTGGCACTGTAGTTGGAACCTATCATTTATCTCTACCCAGTGGTCTTGTAATAGAGTTATGGAACTACTATTTTTTACCTGCCATTAATAGAAACATCATTTGTGTATCTTGTATGGACAAGAATGGAATTGAATTTCACATTAAGAATGGTTGATGTTCTATTTATAAAGAGGAGATATTTTATGGTAGTACACCAATGTCTTATGGTCTTTATTTGCTAGATCTAGAGACAAGTGTTTATAATGTAAATACCAATAAGATAAAACTCAAAATCTCAAATGAAAGATATCTTTGGCATTGTCTAGATTCCATAAAGATGGTTATCTATACTCTTTTGATTTTGAATCAATAGAGACATGTGAATCTTATTTATTGGGTAAGATGACAAAGACCCCTTTCACTAGTCAGACTGAGAGAGAAAGTGATCTATTAGGACTTATACATACTGATGTATGCAGACCTTTTAGAACAAATGCCACAAGTGGTTATCAGTACTTCATTACCTTCATTGATGATCTTAGTAGGTTTGGCTATGTGTACTTGATGAAACACAAGTTAGTAACCCTTGAGAAGTTCAAGGATTTCATGAATGAAGTATAGAACCAACTTGGTAAAAGTATCAAAGTACTTCATTTTAATTAAGGTGGAGAATACTTAAGCCAAGAGTTTGAGGACCTTCTAGGAGCCTGTGGTATTGTATCACAATGGATGTCACATAGAACACCACAACATAATGGTGTATCAAAAAGAAGGAATCACACATTACTAGATATGGTGCAAGCAATGATGAGTTTTGTTGATCTTTCAATTTCATTTTGGGGATATGTGTTAGAAACCACCACATTTACACTTAACCGTGTACCATCTAAATCGGTTCAAAAGACACCATATGAGATATGGCATGGGAAATATCCTGATGTGTCTTTTATGAAGATTTGAGAATGTGAAGCTTATGTAAGAAAGCAGTTCCTCAAAAAGTTTGGACCAAAATCAAATAAATGTTATTTTGTTGGATATCCCAAAGAACCCATGGGATACTACTTTTACAATCAATCTGACAACAAAGTGTTTGTTTCTAATAATAATGTATTTCTAGAAAAGGAATTTATTTCCAAAGGAATCCGTGGGAGAAAGTGGAACTCAAAGAGATTAGAGACCAACAAGAAAACATTGAACCTATAGAGGTACATAAGGAACAAGAAGACTCAAAAGCTGTTGTGCAATCTCAAATTCCTCTTGTGACACATGAACCTTATAGATATAGTAGGACACACCTTGAGCCTGAAAGATTTGGTTATCTTGTGACTTAAGAAGGCAATGAGTTGGTCATTGATGATGAGCCAACAACCTATCTAGAAGCTATCGAGGGACTAGAGTCTGAGAAATGGCTTGAGGCCATGAGATCTGAGATGGAATCCATGTACACCAACAAGGTATGAACCTTGTGGATCCACCTAAAGGAGTAAAACCCATAGGGTTCAAATGAGTCTTCAAGAAGAAGACCAAAATGAATGGTGGTGTACAAACCTATAAGGAAAGATTGGATACAAAGGGTTTCAGACAAGTTCAAGGTGTTGACTATGGCGAAACCTTTCTCTACTTGCCATGGTTAAATCCATCATGATCACACTTTCCATTGCAACTAATTATGACTATGAGATTTGGCAGATGGATGTTAAAACCACATTCCTTAATGGGAATCTGCTTGAGGATGTATACATGACACAACTCGAGGGTTTAATAAATTTGAAGGATGAAAATAAAGTCTATAAGCTACAAATGTCAATCTATGGATTGAAACAAGTAGCTTAGAGTTGGAATCTTAGATTTGATGAAATAGTCAAAGAGTTTGGCTTTATCGAAATGAAGATGAACTAGGTGTTTGCAAGAAGGTTAGTGGGAGCATAGTTGTATTCCTCATATTATATTTGGATGACATACTATTGATAAGGAATGACATCCCTACTTTATAGATGGTAAATACATGGCTTGGAAGTACCTTATCTATGAAGGATTTAGGTGATGCATCCTATATTTTAGGAATCATGATCTATAGAGATAGATCTTGAAGACTTCTAGGCCTAAGCCAGAGCATATACATTGATAAGGTCCTTTCAACATGGAGAACTCAAAGAGAGGAAACTTACCCATGTCCCATTGTGTTAGTATCTCTAGAGTTCAATGTCCTAGTTCTTGTGAAGAATGGGAGTGCATGAGTAAGATTCTATATGCATATACAATTGTATCTATCATGTACACAATGTTATGTACTCTTCCTGATGTTTCATATGCCTTGAGTATGATTAGCATGTATCATTCATATCTCAATCAAAGTCTTTGGACTATCACAAAGAACATCCTTAAGTACTTGAGAAGAACTAAGGATCAATTCCTTGTCTATAATGGTGAGGAAGAATTGGTGATAAAGGGTTACACTGATGCAAGCCTCCAAACTGACAATGACGACTTTAAATCACAATTTGGATTTGTGTTTTGCCTTAACAATGGAGTTGTAAGCTAGAAGAGTTCCAAGCAAGAGATAGTTGTTAATTCTACAATAGAGGCTGAGTGCATTGCTGCATCTAACACAACAAAGGAAGCTATCTAGATCAAGAGTTCATCTCTAAACTTGGGGTGGTTCCAAGCATTAGCGATGCAGTAGAGTTGTATTGTGACAACAATGGGGCTATTGTGTAAGATAAGGAGCCCATATCACATCACTGTTCCAAGCACATACTATACTGGTTTCATCTCATTTGAGAGATCGTGCAATGAGGAGATGTGAAGATTTGTAGAACCAAATGAAAGAAATGTTGCTGACCCATTAACAAAAGAATTTTCACAGTATTAGCATGATGGACATGTAAGGTCACTTGGGATTAAGTTCATCGGTGACTGGCTCTAAGTACAAGTGGGAGTATGTTGGTAAGTTTGCCTAGAGATCCAATCATGCGATGATTGTAATGACATATCTTGTAAATAATTTGATTAATAATAAAGGCAATTCTATCAATATGTTTGTTCAATTATGAGATGATGATATAACATGAAGATGTCTAAAGAATGATACTACTCAATGGCACATGTCTTCAATTTGAGGACCTAAACAATGAGATTATATGTTTGTTAAGAGTATTTACATTCTTGATTATGCCCCTAGTCAGATATTATTGTCGAAGCTAATAGAAAACAATAATACATAAGACTGGAGTGTGTGTTGGTTGATGGTAGAATCTCAGTAGTCATGATATGTCATATCAAACCAAACATATAGTACTGGTTAGAGAACAATGTACTGGACAAACCCGCCTAATAAGTGATACATGGATAACAATCATAATCACATCTCAATGTGATAGCTGTGATTGTGATTCTTAGACCTGAAGTCACTACACTCATCACATGTTGTTTAATGTATTTTAACATAATCCAACATGAACTTGAATAAAGGTTGCCATAAAGGTGATGCTTGGGTACATGTGACATATCAAGATTGATTGTGAGTGATGTAGATGGGATTTTTCCCTCCTACTGGAGTTGATATCCTGGTCACTTGATAAGTGAGATTGAGAAACATATGGCCATACTCATGTTAATCAATATGTGATATGTGAGCTCACATGCATCTTAGACAGTCTACTCCGGTTCAAGGAACATGGGTTGAATGATTCATAGGATGACATTACCATGCCTCAAGTTCAATTTAAATATCTAAGACAAAGTAATTATATAATAGTAACACTGATCACATATTTTAGGTTGAAGTTGCTCTCCAACTTTCCAATTACTTGGGTAGCAATGATGTGTTGCTAGATACCCCTCATTGCTTGTGATGTCATAAGTTAGTTATGGACATTCACTGCCAAAGTAGCTTGGGACCTATAGGAACACACACATAGGATGCACATGGAATAGGAGTTTACTCATGAATAAGGTTTAACTTGATTACTAAAGTGTTTAGGTATTCAATTTAAACAACATCGGTTGGAAATTGGCTGACTGGAAATGTGAGTCAACCGACTCATCTACCGACTCAAGTGTCGAGCCAATTTAAACAACGCTGGATGAAAATTGGCTGACTAGGAATGTGACTCGACTGACTCAATTGTTGAGTCAACCAGTTTATATGTCGAGTTGCAAACTTAAAATTTCAGTCGACCAACTAGATGACTAGTAAGACTGGATCAATGATTGATGCTGACATCATGGTGTGCATTGATCATTGCACTGAAAGCCAATATGTTTATGAATAGGAAAGCATTCTAGTCGGCCTACTAGATGTTCCATTCAATGACTGGGGTGTAATCAACCAAATCAAGTGTTGAGTTGACTGACTCATGATCAACAACAACCAAAAATTCATGAAAATCCATCTCTTTGACTCCCAATTGATATGGAAACCCTGACCCCGACCCTCCTATAAATAGAGGGGTAGTCAACACTTTTAGAAGGTACGACTAACACTGATAAATGCTATCCTCTCATAGTTGTGGTAATGTGAGAACATGAGAAAGTTTTACCCATAAAGGGGAGAGACAACCAGGGAGAACAAGACAACACTAGCATGTTGATATCGAAGGGACAAACTCCTTATTGTTGGCTCTAGAAAGTGTGATGAGGAGTTCTCGGTGGTCCGCGTGGAATACCATAGAGGCGTGGAGGCATTTCCACCACACTAGGAGGATGTTGTCAACTGTCACTTTGTGATGCTACACCAGGATGCTGCCGTCGACAACCATCTGGGTGCTGCTTGAGAAAGAAGCATGTCGCTGCAAAGATTGTCGTTGAACTTGCTCCAGGACTAGGTATATGGCTTGCAAACCCTCTTTCCTAAATACATCATTGTTGGCATGATCTGCTTGTTTGGGATACTAGAAAGTTTTTGTTTCCTTTGCCTTATCTCCTATCCAAATTCCTACAGTTACAATATCCCAACTATACATGAAGAAATCTTTGGTGAAATTGTCAGTTACATAGAATTTGTGATCACTTATTGAAGAAATTGTTGTCTTGATCTCAGTTTCAATGAAGGGATTTGTGACGGTCCGTTTTCAAATTTACCATCTAATTAGGGTTTACTTGGATGATTTCATGCTTATTAGATGATCATTACTTAGGATTAATCAATGATGATAGTATCATTATGATGTTTTAAACCTAATGAGAAACTCTAATCATACTTTTATTTTAAATAATTAGGGTTTGATAAATTTTGACCCTAGTCACCAAAACTAGGGTTTTGGTAACATATGAATACATAATGATGATAGTATAATTATGATGTGTTTAACCTAATGAGAAACTCTAATCATACTTCTATTTTAAATAATTTGGGTTTGATAAGTGTAAATACTAGTAGCAAAAATTAGGATTTTGGTAGCATATGAATACATAATTTGGTAAATATATTGGTGTAGTAAATGATTTTTATTATCTTATCTACAACTCTGATTTACTTAAAATTTCTACATGTATTGGACAACTCAAATGTAAGTGTTCTTGCAAAATATACGAATTTCTGGATATTTTTTGACCTACTTTGTGGCCCAGTTTTCTTGGAACAAACTCAACCGACCATGAAATTTGACTAAAATATTACAAGTCTAGTATTTGATTTTTATCTTTTTATTGGTACATCTAAATGAGATGAATTTTTACTATAGCTTAGAAACTCTTTTTTAGACATTAAAGTAATTTTTTGTAATTTTTGGATGATTTTTGATTGATCCAGAGAGTGGTGTTGGCTGAGTTTTTTTGTCAATAACAACTCAACCGACCAACCAGTCTGTCCAAATTTAAAAGAAGACTAAAATAGTTTTTGGACTTATTTATAAATGTTCCAAGCACCTAAATTCATCTATATGATCAACCTAACAGGCTAATAGAACCTATAATTCATGGTTCCTGTCCAAGAAATGGAAATTTAGAGAGAGAGAGAGGAGAATGAGGTATTGAGAGGAGAAAGTGGTGGAATTGATGATATAAAGTTTCATCTTCCTAGAAATGATGGAATCAAGTAAGTTGGTCCTATTTACAAATCTTTTCTTGGTGATTGTTTTCTCACATGTATAGATTTTGTCTCCTCTGATTTGAACCAAAGATACAAAAAATCACCATATCTTCTCTTTCTCTCTCTCCTATTCTCCCTTTTTAGGTTTCAAGTTGAGAGGAGGAAGGAATAGACTCAATTGCTAGAACCTTGACAACATTCTTAAAACTTAGATTGTACGGGATGTTTTTAAGGTTCTTGAAACATGAGATAAGTGCTTATCTCCCTCTTAAACTCTACAGTTATGCGGAAAGCCTAGTTCTATCAGGCTAAATTAACCAAAATTCTTATTTGTATTTGTATGCAATTGGGTAACCAATTGGGAAGATTTTTAGGGAATCAGATGCTACTTATTTGGATTATTTATTATTGGTTTGGATTTACTTAGTTCCTAATATATTGGTTCAAGTTATATGGAAAGTCTTATGGATAGAAAACTATATTGTTTTACACCAATTTGCTTAAAAATTACATCAATTGGTAATATTTTTGGAAATTTAGCTGACATGTAAATGAAATTTCAAATCCTTACTTGCATTGAATATATTATGTACATGAGGATCAATATATGAGGGTTTGATATCAAGGAAATCTATTTCTGGGGTTAATGTTGAGGGATGGACTCAAATGGGTCAATGAATCATTATATGCTAATCTAGGATTTGTATGTGTCTTGAATAGGCTCAGTGAACCTATGTACACCATGATGAGATTATTGAATAGATGCCATTTAAGATGTGTTGAACTAATGAATTCTTAAAACCCTAGAAATCTAGTATTAAGATGAGTATTAGAGATAAAGACAAACTTGTATATAATCGTGTGAATGTGAAAAGATGCTCAATTGTAGGTGTTATGATTTCAACTGAAGGTGATACATTTAATTAAGATGATATAAGCCTAATGCATGTATTCTAGTATAATATATGGAATATGAGTAAATTCCACATGAATGCTAGATTTTTATACAAGTCACATAATGGTCAATCAAGAGATGAATAACCATTAAGGAGTAATAAGAAGTAACCTTAATATGTTCTATTTACTAAATTTTCAGTCTTATAAGAAATGGAAGAAATGTTTATAATTACCAAAACACATGTGAAAGTCAAATGACATGGTATATATCTAGATGTAATATAAGTAGTGACAAGGGTGAACTAAATTGTGATGATAAGTCATGGGTGATAAATTAATAAAACAAGTATGAGAAAAGGGTTATGAAACATTTCTAATCAGAACTACGGAGATGGCTGCAGACTCCGCTGGGAGCGGAGGTGGAGAAGAGATTCCTCAGGAGGGCCCGAATGTCCTGTGGGAGGATCTGGTGGCGATACCTCTTCGACCTCCTCAATCATGCCATTCGGTCAGTCTTCCAGAGGACCCGAAAGTTCTGTTCTTCAAAGGGGAGGACTGTAGACCACAGATGAAGATGCCTGGCCCAGTTATGGATGCTATGGATGACTACCACAAAACGTCAATAGTGGTAGAAATCACGGGGAGGCACTGTGTTCTCCAACAACTGCACAGCTAGATGCTAAGGACCTGGAGACCGAAAGGTGAACTACATATCTCACCATTTAAAGAAGGTCTGTTCTTAGCGAGGTTTGGATCGGAGGAAGATATGAAGGTGGCACTGGAGAGGGGACCCTAGTTCTTTGATAATAAGCTAGTTTTGACTTCCAAGTTGTCACCTGAGGTGGATGTCTGCCGAGTGAGGCTTGAGTCGACACCTGTTTGGGTGACACTCCCAAACCTTGGGCGACATTTGTCAAGGCATGCTCTGACAATCATGGGTTATGCTATAGGAACCCCTAATGTGGTGGATTTTGTTGGGGATGGCAGATATGTTGGCTCCCCTCACCTCTGCATCGAAGTGAAGGTTGACAAACCACCACCTCCTGTGGTCTTTCTCAAACTTCCATATGGCAAAGAGCTTGAGATTAAAGTTGTGTATGACGCGTTACCAGACAAGTGCCATGCCTGTAAGGTTTTCAGCCATATGTCAGCAGACTTCCCAACCACCAGAGAGGCTACTTCCAGTGAGGTTGAAGAGAGAGGAAGATCACGAAGCGCCAGACCCAATACAAGAAGAAGAAAGAGGACTCAAAGCAGACTCGACAGAGGCACAAACTGCTCTGGTTCTCACCCGATAGTGACGGTTGTTGGTCCGGCCTCTGCGTCGAGACAGTTGGGTGAGGAGGGGGAATCGATTGCCATTGTGATGGAGAGACCAAAAGAGGAGAGGTTGAGGATTGAGGTCCTCCCTATGATAGTAGAGGAGGAGGTGAATGCCCTGGTTGCTTGGGCAATAGGGGCATGTGATGAGGAGGCCGACAAAAGTACTATTACGGAGCCTGGGGTGAACCAATTCTAGGTCTTGGAGGACCTTCTGGAAGAAGGGGAACTCAAGGTGGGTTGCTCTAAGAGGGAAACAAGGAGTCGCCCTTATGGGGAGAAAGATGGAAGAGGTAGAAACACTGTCCTGTACGGAGGGGGGGGACAGAATAGGGGATCCAAATGAAGTTGTTCACGTGGAACGTGAGAGGGGCATCTTTGACTTCAAAGAAAAGGGCCCTCCGATGTATCCTGGATGAGAAGAGGGTTTACATTGCTGTGTGTGTGGAGACGAGAATTAAGAGGGATGTAAGTGAGAGGGTGGAAGGCCTTTTTCCAAGAGGCTAGGGGTACATATCCAACCTCGATTACATAGAGGGAGGCAAGATAGTAGTGGGGTGGAAGAAGGAGATATGGGATGTCCAACTGATTTTTGTTTCAGATTAGCTGATTCTGTTGAGTTGCATTAACAATGGAGGTTTCCATTGTGTTATCTCTGTGGTCTACGGATCAAACAAGGAGAACGACAGAAGGAGGTTGTGGCATTAGTTGGTTAATACCACTCAACATGATCTTCTACAACTGGTGATTGGGGATTTCAACACCACGAGGAAAGCGAAAGAGAAAGTGGGAGGTCTTCTCGTACCTGACTTAATCTTAAACAGATTCAATGATGTGGTTAATGAAGCCAACCTTATTGAGCTGTATACTAGGGGAGGCATTACAACATGGCACAACAAAAGGAAGTGTATCAGAAGGATCTCAAGCAATCTAGATAAGGGTCTGGTAAATGGCAAATGGCTGGATGTGTTCCCTAATGCTTCCATCTACCTTGAATCTCACCCGAATAGCGATCATGCGTGGATGGAGGTCGACTTACTTCACAAAAACTCACCCAACAGGCCATTTCACTTTCTTAACCACTAGATTGATTGGCATGGTTACGATGATGTAATTAAGAAGGTGTGGGATACTGAGGTAAGTGAAAACCCAGTTTTTATTGTAGTAGAGAAATTCTAGAGGATGAATACGGTGCTTAAAAGCTGGTCAAAGAATCTTATCAACTTAGACAACCTCACCAAAGAAGCCAGAATAAATTATGAGCTTGCAGCCTTGAAGTTGTGAGAGAATCCTACTTCTAGGGATTGTATGGAGGAGGAGGAGAGGTATGAAAAATGGTTGCTACAACTCGAGAAGGCCCAAGAGGTATACTATTGGCAGAGAAGCAAAATCTGGTGGATTAAGGATGGTGATTAGAACTAAATTTTTTACCATGCAGATATGAAAAGAAATAACTTGAGAGACTATACATAACCTTATTGATAGTGAAGGGAATCTTATTGATGAATATGAAAAAATGGCTATTTTGGCTGTGAACTTCTTTTCTGCCTTGTACAACCAAGATGAAGAGAATACACAACCCTTTTCCCCTCTACAGAGAAGAGTTATGAGTGAGATGAATAGGAACCTTCTATGAATGGAGGACGATGAAGATATCAAAAAAGTTGTGTTCTCCATTGGTGATTCTAAAGCGTCGGGACATGACGGCTTCAATGCCAAGTTCTTCTAGAATGGGTGGACGGTGGCGGGACATGATATCTATAGAGTGGTCTACTGGTTTCTTGTGGGAGGAAGAATGGTTAGACAAGGTAACCATGCTTTCATTAGACTTATTCCAAAGAAGACGAACCCTTCTAAAATTACTGATTTCTGACCTATTGCTTGTTGTACGGTCTTGTATAAGATCATTAGTAAAGTTTTGGCGAGTAGACTTAAGGTGATCCTTCCGAGCATCGTTTCACCCAATCAAGCTTCTTTTGTGAAAGGAAGAGCCATATCTGATAACACTCTTCTTGCTAAAGAATTTCTAGTAGATTTTGGTGTGAAGAAGTCCACTAGGAAATCTGGTATCAAGGTCGATATCTCTAAAGCTTATGACCGGGTTAGATGGGCGGTGCTGTAGAGTTCCATGCAGGTTCTGGGGTTCTCTCCATGTTGGATTGAGGTCATCAAGTAGTGCGTTCAAACTACATCCTTTTTGGTGCTTATTAATGGGGTACCACATGGTCTCTTCAGAGCTTCTAATGGCCTCCGACAAGGTGACCCCCTCTCTCCGCTCCTCTTCACTCTTGTCATGGAGAACCTCACCTACCTACATAAGATTGCTGAAGACAAGGGTTAGATCAAAGCTTTTAAAGTAAAGGGTACTAAGGTTGAAACACACATGATCTTCACGGATGATGTCTTGTTCTTCTTAGCTGGTCATTGCAAATACATGAGGGGTGTCCACCAGCTTCTGCAAAGCTTTGGGAATCTTACGAGTCTCTACATCAGTGATATTAAGTGTTAGATCTTTCTATCTAGATCTTGTGACTCCAGAAGGGGTCGATTGAGAAGGGCAGCTCGCCTGCCTGTGGGGCAATTCCCTACAAGGTACCTTGGTATTCCTTTGTCGGGAGGTAGAGGAAGGGGTGCTGACTACTTTGAATGTGTAGATGATCTCAGAATGATGGTGGACAGATGGAATGGGATTTCGATCTCTATGGCGGGTAGGGCTGTTCTTTGTCAAACCATTCTAAGCACTAAGATCAACTACTGGTGCAGATAGACTGAGCTCCCGCTTTACATCTTGGAGAAGTTCAAGTCTATTGTTGCTGGTTTCCTATGGGGTGGAGGCACCCATGTGGTGGATTAGTGCACTGTCATCTTACCCAAGTATGCCGGGGGCCTGGGCATTTCCTGCCCGCTGA
This sequence comes from Alisma plantago-aquatica, assembly GCA_963693085.1. NCBI lineage: Eukaryota > Viridiplantae > Streptophyta > Magnoliopsida > Alismatales > Alismataceae > Alisma > Alisma plantago-aquatica. Next base: position 422,746,572 of record OY856411.1, read on the forward strand.
AGATGGCTTGGACGACCACTGCTAAGAGAGTTGATAGGTTCCTCAATTGTAATGATTCCTTATGGGTGAGCTGGCTGAGAAGCAGATATGGGGAGTTGGGTGATGAAAATCAAAGTGGGGATTCTATTATATGGAGAAAGATGAAGATTTTAAAAGACCAACTTAGCAGTGCTTATCTTTTACAATAGCAGACAGTGTGGAGCATTTCAGACCTTGGCGCCTCATTAGACACCTTCCACAGGTGGCCTGGTTCAATGTGGTATGGACCAAACCACTGTGCCCAAAGTGGAGCTTTGGCACGTAAAGAGCCATCAGGGAGAGGCTCCCTACTAGGGACCATTTGTTGGGTTGGGGGCTGACTTGTGAAGCTATCTGTGTACTTTGCAATAGGTAGGAGGAGACACATAAACATCTCTTTTTTGAGTGTGGATATATAGCCTATTTATGGAGGAGAGGGAGCCTCAAATGCGGATGGGGGGGGCCTAGCACCCCTTGGTATGTCAGAGGCTGTTCTATGGATCCTGTAGGCTACTGAGAAGAACAAGAAGAACTGGGCTTTTGGGGGCATTTCTTCTCCTCTCTCATCTACCATGTTTGGGATGAAAGAAATGCCATGATACATGGGAAAAAACTGAGAGATAATTTGCAACTTTTTGATATAATTAGAAATAGTTTGATTTGGTTCTTTAAGACCAAACCAAAGAACATGGCTGGTGTTGACACCATGGTTCTTAATATGTGGGATCTTTATAGGTCGTGTACAGTATACATGGTTTTTGTTGTTATTCACTATACTTTTGGTTGATTAGTAAAAATTTTACCTTATAAAAAAAACAAGTATGAGAAACATTTTTATATATTTACTTTATATATATCTAGATTTTTATAAATTGATGTAATACACTAAGGTAAGGCTATACAAGATTTCAATGAGAGAGAAACTTATGCAATAAGTAAATTTAGAATGATATGTTGAAAGAGCAGTAGTAAACATAAATAAAAGAGGCCAACAATAATGAATATAAAATTAAGAGAAAATGATCAAAATTAGTAGATGGATCTAAGAATCTAACTCTAACCCTAAAATGATGAGCTAGGTGATGCTAATGAATATTTTTATCAATGAGGGATTAAGGAATGCATATAAGTATAGTTGAATTCAATTACAAGATGAGGTTCACGAATGTGTAATGATCTACAACAACATGTTCTTGGATTTTTTGGATAAATTGGACATTAACATACCCTTTTTTTTGATGATGAAAAACATTCCATTCTTGTGGATATAACAAGCGACTTGAGTATTTCAGGGTTTAAGGAGATCCTACTAAGTGGAAAATTGAAGATCAATACAAATTGAAGATCAATGCACTTAAATATTTATGTTTTCATGTTTGTACTCAAATGTAAACACTTGTACAAATATATAATGTACAAGTACTTAGATATCATATAAATCAAGTGTTAGATCTTCCATATCCACTTATAACCCTTAGTTAGGATCCCCCTAGAGTTAGAGTCATTATCATCCATTAAAATACACATTTAATAGGTGGTTCAAAAATCTAAAATAGGAACACCCTCGGTCGAGGAATTAGTCGACTGAGACACCCTCGATCGAAGTTCTTTTTGACCGAGAGCCACCTCGGTGGAACATACCAAGCACTGATCAAAACCTTACACATTTGTGCTCTAAAACGTGTTTCGGTCGAGAATATAGTCTCCGACCCAACCTCGGTCCAAATCTTATGACAGTTAGACCAAGTAGTTGAGAGTTGGAAATAGACGTTGGTACACTTTTGCCTTAAACCCAGGATCGGTCAAAGAAAAGTTCGATCGAGACACGGTCGGTCGACAAACTTGTCGACCGGGCAGGGTTCTGGATTGTTCTTCCAAGCTTGAACAAACTAGCCATTGCTAGCCAACTACTTTCAACTTAATGGCTAGTTAAGCACTAAGAATACTCTAGAGACTCCCTAGAATGTCCGTAAACACTTGCAAACTATTCCTATAAATAGGAGAGGCCTTAGGACACCTAAACCACACAAGCTACACTTGAGAATCCATTCTAGTGAGCAATAAAGCTAAGCAACACTTGCCATCTTGTTCTTCAAGATCTAAGTCTGTGTCCTATAGCCATAGACTCTTATCCCCCATCAAAGAAACGTCCATCCTAAGTGGTTTGAGAGGTCTAATTCTTGATATAGGATCAAAGCACAATACTCTATTGGTGTACTTCCTTTCTTCCAATCTCCATTCACATGTTATGCTACTTGTGCTCCTTGGCTACTCCAAGTTGTGGAGGCTGCCTGAGGGAGCTTGATTGGAGATACTTATTGGTGGAAAAGGCTGATCCAAGGTTGCTTGAGATTACTTCAAGAAGGCAGATTCAAAGGAGGTTGGATCTACTTTGAGGTGAAGACTATCTCAAGGTGGTGTAGCTACTTCAAGGAGGAGAAGGCTGCTCCAAGGGCTTGAGGTTACTTCAAAGAAGGCTGCTTCAAGGAAATTGAGGATACTTCTAGGTGAGGGCTACTTGAAGGAAGGTGATTTTATTTTATTTTAACATCCTTGAGAGGTAAATAAAATTAACCACTTCTAAAATCCCAAAGACAATTGGGTAGTGGACTGACAACCTTTGATTCAAAGGGTGGAAACACTCTACATCGAAATGTCTTCCCTATTTCCTCCCCTTCTTTATTTTAAGGTTTTTAATTAACTTTAAAGTTCTTAAAATATCGATTCACCCCCATCTAGATCTTTCAATTAGTATCAAAGTAGGTCTTGAAGGAGCTCTAATAGGTCTTAAAGAATGGGGGACAACTTGCTTAGCAACCTCAACCTTGAAGGAACTAATGTGACTCGGCCAACACCCTTTGATGGAAGCAACTACACTTATTGGAAAAGAAGAATGTAATTATACTTCCAAGGGATCATCCTAGAGCTTTGGAGGATGGTATATTTACCTTATGCACTTCCTACTACTGAATATGCAACATGGAATCTCAATACGGTAAAGCAAGTTCAATTAAATGCAAAAGCAGTAGGCATATTACATTGTTTTATTTCTATTAGTGAGTTTAATATGATATCTTCACATGAAAAAACTTATGAAATATGGCATAAACTTTCAATTACACATGAAGGTACCACTCAAGTTAAAAATACCAAAATTAACATGCTTAAACAAAAGTTTGAACAATTTTGTATGTAACCTAAAGAGTCTATTAGTGAAATGTATGCAATATGTTCTTCTATTGTTAACAACTTGAGTGCATTAGATAAGTATATAAGTGAGGAAGATCAGGTGTCCAAGATCCTTAGGTCCTTGCCTCCAAAATACAAGCCAAAGGTGACGCCCATTGAAGAAGCCAATGACCTTACCACAATGAGGATGTAGCAACTTATTAGAAATCTAGAGACTCATGAAGTTACCATTGAAGAAGAAGAAAGACTGGAGGCCAAACTTCAAAAAGGAAAAAGGTAGGAGATTTCTTTAAAATCTACAACCAAGGCTCTATCAAAAGTCATCACTCAAGAAAGTGATGAAACAAGTGAAGGAGATGAAGAAGAAGATGCACTCATTGTAAATGGTAAGAAATATAGAAGGTATAAATCTAAAAAAAATTCTAGTGCTTCTTATTCTTCTTCCCTTAGGTGCTTTGAATGGGAAAGAATGGACATGTAAAGAATGAATGTCCGAAGACCAAGAAAGGGAAGAAATCTTTGTTCAAGAAGAAAGACAAGGGAGATAAAGCTTACAAAGCTGCTTGGGATGAATCAAGCGTTGATAGAAAAAGTGGAGAGGAATAAGTGGAATGTCTCATGGATAAGGAAGATGAAAATGAAGACTCAAGTGAGGTAAACATTCTTGATTTATATAAAGAGGATTTAGTTACTAGTCTTGAAGAACTACATGATAAATATGTTGATTGTTAGAAGAAATTGAAGAAGCTAACAAAAACAAATGATGATCTACATGATAAATTGTATATGATTTCTTTTGAAAATGAAAGTCTTAAATTTGAAAAAGATACCTTGAAATTATTTATCAATGATCATAATATCAAGTTTCTTTCTCTAGAAACTAACTATAATCTTCTTTCTCAAGAAAAGGTTGAATTGCTTGCTAAGATAAATAATCTTCAAACTCAACCTATTCTATGTACTCATTTGGATTATGATGTTATTGACAAAGAAAGAGATATATTGATATCTTGATTAAATCAAGAAAAGTTAGACATTAAAAGGAAAATGGATGAAATTGCTAAGTTGCAAAAAGATATTAATAGCTTGAAAAACAATGATATTCTTGATAAAATCCTAGAAAGCTCAACTGGTCAAATTGGAAGGAGAGGCCTACATTATGTACCCAAAGATAAATCCTATCAAAAACCTAGATCTAGAAAGACACAAGTACCTAAGACCAAAGCCATCTATCTACCTAAAAACAATCTAGCTCATGACCACAATTATAAGAAGAGAAATGAAATTGATTTCATTTGTTGTCATTATTGTTTACATATTGGACATCATTTTCATGAAATTACAAGAAAAATAAGGACAAAGATTTGTTGTGGGTTCTAAAACCACAAACTTAGAAATATGGGTCATTTAGTTGAGATTTGACCTAAACTTCATTTTGAAATCCACAATGTCTTATCTCAACCAAAATAAGCTTTAATTTGTATATTCTTGTACGATTTGATTGCTAAATTGAAAATGATAACATGTTTTATTTGGACATGAGAAACTTACTAAAAAAACAAAGAACTTTATCTTGGTCAAAAAAGATCTCGACTGAGACCTCTTCCGATCGAAGAAATAATTGACCAAAGGGAGTTCTGTAAAAACTTATATTTACTGATAAATCTTCTTGGTCGACAAATATTTCGACCGAGAACACTTTTGATCAATGAAAAGTTCGACCGAGGATAATTCTGTCAAGATCTGTTTATTGAAATTAAAAACATGCATTTAAATTTAACTTTGGTGCTTTGAAACTATAAAGAACTGTTCATATTAAGTTGTTCTAAAACTTGAAATGTTTTAATTAATGATCCTAACCAAAAGGACCAACACATGGGTACTAAAATCTACCTATTTTGCAGGATTGGGTGGTTGATAGTGGTTGTTCCAAACATATGACTGGAAACAAGGATGCTTTCCATATACTAGAAGAAAAGAAGGGCATAACAATCACATTTGGAGATAACTCCAAAGGTAAAATTATTGGGATAGGTAATGTTGATACAGATCTTCAAATTAAAAACGTTCTACTTGCAGATGGATTGCATCACAACTTGATCAGTGTTAGTCAATTATGTGATAGTGGTTATGATGTTCAATTTAACAAATCTTGCTGCAAGTTACTCATAGAAAACACTAATGATGTTGTTTATGAAGGACAAAGAATAGGAAATCTATATATACTTAGACCTAACTCTATGTAATCTATTGTCAGAAAATGTATTCTAGCAAATGATGAATCTTTACAATTATGGCATAGAAAACTAGGTCACACATGCTCACATGTTATCAAAAAGTTGATTAAGTATGATCTTATTTGTTGTTTACCTAAACTTTCTTTTGATAAACCTAAAAACTGTGAACCATGTACTCTAGGTAAGCAATATATAACTTTTTTCAAGTCTAAAGCCTTGCTTAGTACTACTAGATCATTAGATCTTATTCACATGGATTTTTTTGGTCCCGTGATAACTCAATCTATTGGTGGTAAAAGATATTGCTTTGTCATTGTTGATGATTATAATAGATATACTTGGGTTCATTTTCTCTTAACAAAAGAAGACACTATTAGAATATTCATTCAATTTTTCTCTAAGATTGAAAATCAATTACAAAACAAAATATGCACCATTAGGAGTGATCATGATGGGGAGTGTGAAAATCACATCTTTGAAGAATTTTGTACATCCGAAGGGTATACTCATAATTTTTCAGCTCCACGTACCCCACAATAAAATGGGATAGTAGAAGGGAAAAACCAATCGTTATAAGAAATGGCTAGAAAAATCTTATTGGAACATAATACACCTAAAAACTTTTGGACTGAAGCAGTAAATACATCATGCTATGTATTAAACCGTGTGTCAATTCACTCCCATCTTAAGAAAACTCCTTATGAACTCATTTTTAACAAGAAACCTAGAGTTGACTACTTTCATACCTTTGGTACACCATGTTACATCTTGAACACAAAGGATGATAGAGACAAATTTGAACCTAAATCAAAAAAAGTATTCTTCTTGGGTTAATCAACCTCTAGTAAGGCATTTAGAATCTACAACAATATTTTTAGAAAAGTTGAGGTATCAATTCATATCACATTTCATGAAATAACAACACAAAGTGTTGAAAATGATTTTGAGATTGAAAACTTGAATGATATTACACATCAAGTTGGGGATCTAGCTATATCAACAAAAGATGATGAAAATTTTGAAATTGAACAACATAATGATGAGAGACAACAACCTACTTGTTACAACCCCAATTTTGGATTCATTTGGGTGAGAAATGTAATTTCTCACATAAAAGATATTTGAACAAATAAAGATATAGTTTGTTTTGAATAAATGGATTTCGTTTACAATAGCCTTGATGATTGTGTTGTGGGCTTTATTGGCTATTGGTCCCAGTAACAAGGAAATCCAATTAATGAATGAATAATTGAGTTTTTGAGAAAAGAAAGGTGTGGAAACCTCTAGAAGGCAAAAGAACTTAATACAAAGATGGATTTCGTGCCACATGGGTTCCTTGGGTCCCAAGGAGTCCAAAGTTGCAAAGATAATGCAAAAAGAAATGAAAATATCAATTAAGTATTTCTATGTTAAGAAAGAAATTGAAAACAATGGTAAAATGTGGAAAATAAGTAAAAAGAGGTACAATTGAGTTATCCTTAGTGGAATTTCGTATCCCAAGGATTTCTAATGATAAAAGGGAAACCAATGAGGAAAATAAAAGAGAAATAAAGAGAAAACCTCAAAAAGAGATATTTTAATAAGAAATAAACAAGATAATGAGGAATAATAAAGAATAATGCATTTAGATGCATCTAGAAGGATAATGAGTATCCAATAAAAATAATTTCGAATTCTTTGAGTTTATTGGGATCCAAGGAGTCCCAATAAAGAAAGAGGAAAGAGAAAATACCTATAAAAGAAAATAAGAATATAATGTGAATACATTATTAATGGATTATGTGGTATTATTGAAGAAAGGGTATTTTCTACAAAAAGGAAATATAATTTCATGGCTAATAAGTTAAAAGCCAAGTATGAAGAGAATAAGAGAGAGGATTTTCATATTTCTAATTATCCATGCAATAAAGAATATCAAGAGGTAGGTAGGAGAGAGAATCTTACTTCTCATTGAAGTAATAGAAGTCCCGATGGGAGTGGGACTTGTTCCCTCTTAGAGGGGCATGTTAGGGCGTGTATGACCTCCCCTATTTAAGGGGTAGACCCTCTGGGTCGAGTTCCAGAGAAATCCCACGTCTCCCACCCTCTTCCTCATCTTCTTCTTGCTTCCTTACAATCAAAACCCTAGATAGGAGGAGCGGCAGGAGCACGAGGTTAGACAAAGACAAAGCTAGGTTTGGATGAAACCTGAAGTGCCCCAGTGCCGAGGAGGAGCACAGCCATCGAGGCCGTGCCCTATGGTGTGCACAACAATAAGACGTCAGGCTGTAGTGATAACAGTAAACACATGGTCGATGAGTGGAGAACCGGCCATGTTAGCTGCGGTTTGGGGGAGCTTCAGGTGCGCCCAGGTGCGTCGGAGATGGGGTGGCCCTTGGCTGCAACTCTCGAGCCCTGAGGGAGAGAGGGCGCACCCACGTTGTGCGCAGATCAGCGGCCGTCGGCGGCCAGAGCGGGAGCCAAAGGTTGAAGACAACCTAGGGACACGATGGACAGAAACGCCCCTCTGGCATGTGAAGGATCGACGACTTAAGTAAGGGCAAATGTGTCTTTTCAAAATGTTTCCCAAACCAAGCCGCGCCAACGTTGCATGAGAATGGACATGTGGAAGCCCCCCATTGGCCTGAAATAAGTGTTTTTGCTAAATTCGTAACTAATGATTTGTAGCTCGGATTAGCATGCATAAAATATGAAAGTGGCTCAGAAAAATGAGGGGAATCCATTAAAAATATAATTGAAGCCTGATTCCTATTGCAATTTGAAAAGTAATGGAAGATGTCAACTTTAATGTGTTAATGTTTAAAGAACCCTATTTTGAAATGAATAATATATTTATAAGGGTTTAATGGATGATTAGAGTTGGTATTAACCTGTTAATGATGAAAGGGCACATTAGGAACAAAAAGGATGAACTGTGCATGTAATTAGTTTAATTTCAAGTTTAATGTGAATGAATAATACTTTAATGGGCCTTAAAACCCTAATGTTGGTGATTAGGACTACTAATGGCTTTATTTATTCAATTTCATGTATAGAACTGAGTTATCATGGTTTTAAGCTATTTCAAGAATTAAAGTTCTTAATTTGTGAATAAATAACTGATGGAGCTTCCACTCACATGGAAATGCGTGCACCACTAAAAATCCTAAAGATGGTAAGTCTTTAGGTTTAGCCTTGCTTATACTAGATTGAGAACTCCACCCACGTATGCTAAGATACGTGGAAGCCTTATCGTCGTATAGTTAAGGGTCGAATCCATGGGACAACGGTCTTGCTATGAGCAACAAGATGAAAAACGTTAGAACTTCACTTAAACTCTTAATAGTTGGTATTTAAATCAAAAGGTTGATTTAGTTGTTTTTAGACTAAGAGCAAGTAAAGTAAAGCAAGCAAGTAAATCTAAGGATGTTAAACAATGATAAGAAGCCACTAAGGTGTGATCGGTTTTCACCGCCACTACACATGGATCAAAACATGCAAAATAAAACATAATATGCAACAAGAGTTAAAACAGGTCGTATCTTTGTAGACTTAGTTTCCTTTCGGAGAACTAACTATGAGAAGTGCGGGAATGTTGCAAAGTCAGCAATCCCTGAATGAATGGTCAACTACTTTGCATCATTCCCTTCGCAAAGTGTGTTCCTCGACTTATCAAGGTTGTACTTTTCATACGTCAACTGATTCCATTTCATAGTATGAGAGTACAACGATGGTAAGTGACTTTACTCCACTTCTTGAAAAACACTCCTAGATACGGAAACAAATGCATGGTGGATACATGCAGCAAGAACCAACATTCAATCGAGTTTCGGATCTAGTAGTACAAACATAGACAATTCATACTAAAAGATAAAAGATAACACAAGTTGGTGATCAAGCAACAAGCATTCATTAAACGATTGATGTTGAGATGAAAAGAGAGCAACTATATATTGCAAATTATGGATTACATTACATGAAATGAAACCATGGGTAGCGGGGCTACTCCCCGCACCCTAGTGAAAGAGACTACTCGCTCATAGCTAGGACAACGAAGGAGGCGAGAAAAGAGAGAGAGAGAGCATCATCCCCACAAAGGAGAGAGGAAAGTCAACCCCTTAGAGAGAGAGATTGACGATCTTCAGTCTTCACAGGTTGCTTGATGATGAGATCTCCTCTTCCCACCTTCTTTGACAGAGAGAGAAAGAAACTTCAAGATGGAACGTGGATCTTAGACCGGCAGCCTTCAGGTGGAGGATTGAAGTTGGAATAGCTCTGGAGTGATGGAGGCAGCCTCTGGGCATCTTAAACTTGATGTCTTTGGGAGGACCCCTTGGGTCTTATTTATAGGCCTTAAGTGAAGTCCAAACGGTTTGGTAAATTTTGGGTCCAAACGGTCTTGGAAACCGTTTGGACCCTGAGACCGTTTGGACCCCAAGACCATTTGGACCGTGAGACCGTTTGGACTCCATGCGGTCTTGAGATCATATGACTCCATGCGGTCTTGAGATCGTATGACTCCATGCAGTCTTGAGATTGTATGCCTCCATGCGGTCTTGAGATCGTATGCCTCCATGCAGTCTTGAGATCGTATGACTCCATGCGGTCTTGAGATCGTATGACTCCATGCAGTCTTGAGGCCGGTTGGCTTCATGCGGTCTTGAGACCGGTTGGCTTCATGCGGTCTTGAGACCGGTTGGCTTCATGCAGTCTTGAGACCGGTTGGCTTCATGCGGTCTTGAGACCGGTTGACTCCATGCGGTCTTGAGATCGTATGAATCCATGCAGTCTTGAGATCGTATGGATTCATGTGGTCTTAAGACTGGTTGACTCCATGCGTTCTTGAGATCGTATGACTCCATGCGATCTTGAGATCATATGGCTTCATGCGGTCTTGAGACCGGTTGGCCTCATGCGGTCTTGAGACCGGTTGGCTTCATGTGGTCTTGAGACCGGTTGACTCCATGCGGTCTTGAGATCGTATGACTCCATGCGGTCCTGGGACCGTTTGGGTCTTTTGTGATTTTTTTGTGTCTTTTTCTGTAAGTAAAAGGGAGAAAAGTTAATCTAGCAGTATGTTTGCAATAAAAGAGAATAGTTAGAGATTTTGTCTACTTTATCTGAGAAAGAGTGTGGAAAACTGAAGAATATTACTAAGATAACATCACAAAATTGGAGGTTATCAATAACCTTAATATAGAAATTAGGGTTTTTGAATGAATCAAGATGGGATTAATGACGAATAGAGTTCGTATGTGAATTCAATCATAATGAACTATGAATTGATGATAAATGAGCGTAATGATCTTGTCATATATTAAAAGGATAAAAACAGTAGCTTTAATGTAAAAGAGGATTAATGGACTTATTTAATGATTAATTATGCTTTTAATCCAAAATTGAGGATTAGATGTGGAAATAATTAGGGTTTGTGATCCATTACGCTAAAATAGGGTTTAAAATAGTAAAATATGAAGGGAAACCCTAATTGCAATGGAAACCCTAAAAGTGGACTAGAAATCCTAGGAAGCGAGCTAGGTTTAATGGATCTTGATGACATGAGTGATAATAGGAAATTACATGTTTATTTTAGGATCTTGATGTGTGTGTTTGCTTGCTTGGATTATTCTATCTCAAAATCAGCCTGACAGGTATGTGGTTACGCCTATGAATATCCCAAATTAGTTTCTTGAGGATTTTTTAGGTTTTATCGATGACTTGAATTAAACTGTTTGTTGCATTTAATTCATGCAAATTATAATGTGAATATGACTATCACATAAGAGATGTGCCTACTAGCTCAGATCCTAGTCCCCTCTATAGCTTTATAGATTGACCTAGTAAATGGCTACCAATGGGGTAGGTCCATTAGGTCATTAAATGACTTTGTAAATGGCTACCAACGGGGTAGGACCATCAAGTCATCATGAGTCATGGATTGGGCTACCTTTGGGTAGGGCCATGTGACTCCATAACCCTAAGAATTGGCTACCTGTGTGGTAGGGCCATAGGGGTAAGGATCTACCACATGAGAGAGGTAGTATCCATGTCCATTGTAGGGACAACACAGAGATAGGGGATAGGAAAGAACTGAGTAGTATCACTTAAAACATAATTTTGGATGTTAAATGATATTTGGTGGACTACATTGTTAACATAGTTGCACAATTATTGTTTCCCCCACATACCAACTTCTGGCTGACCGACGTTTTATTTGTCATCGTTTTAGGTACAAATGAAAAGAACAAACAGTAAAGTGGCATATGTGGAACTAAATGAGAATAACTTACTTAGGAGGATTAGTTAGATTAGTATCTTCATGGATAGAAGTTTAGAAATCCTATCTTTTAAAAGGTAAGTAAAGTTTTTATTTTACACCCGTTTTCAGTATTAGTAGTAGAATTTCATAATTATTATTGATTATTTGTCGAACCTTTGATCCTGTTAATTGAATAATGGCTCTGACCTTCGGGTCTCCCTTAATTGGGGGTTACTGGGAGGCGGGGTCGTTACAATTGGTATCAGAGCATAGGTTCCTCAATTAATCTTTAATAATTATTAAATTTTACAAATTCTGTAGAACCAAGGGAGTTATTAGAGGATTATCCAAAAGACAGAGGTGTCTAGAAAAGGATCACGACCGGGGCTGGCAATATTTTCCTCTGCACTGCTAGTCGGAATACGAAGACTCCTGGATCTGTGTGACTGCCTGGCCAAAGTCTTAGGGTATGAATCAGAATAAGATACCTTTAGGACTCTCTCATCTTGTTCATCCCTTCACAACTCAAATTCTGATAAGGACCTTAAGGATTAGGGTTTCCTCTCTTCTCCTCACCCTCTTGAGGTATGGGTAAGGTTGATAAGGATTAAGGAATCCTCCACCAAATTAACTAAAAGCATGTAAATAAGATGTCATGGACATAAGCTTAATAGAGTAAGCGTAAAAAGATAGATACATGCTTAGGTCGTATGACATAAGTTATCATTGCCCTCAGGAGAGGCCTGAGGCTAGACCTTCTTGTCAGGAGGATGAGTAGAGAAAGTGAGTCTTGGAGGTAGAGATCTCCATTAAAGTAGAGACCTAGCACATCCTTTAAGGATGATGTTAACCCTAACCCTAAGTGGAGGTTAGCGAGAGAGATGACATGATGAGTTAGATGACATGGTTGACTGGGTGTTTGGATAGATATGCCTTTGGATTTCCATATGAGCCATGAGAGGTTGGATGACCTAGCACCTTTGGCAACCCGGGAAAGGGTCATGCATGTTAGAGAAAAGGGTAGCTCCTTCATGGATGAAGTTAGAGAAGAACCTATAGAACCCTATGGGCTTGCTTGCACCCAGAGTACGTCAGTAGTGCTGACAGTAGGATGAAACCCTGGACAAGGAATCATGATGGATGTCTTATGAGATAAACATAAAGAGCTAAGGATAATCTTGAGCCAAACATGAGTTGAGCAAAGGCTTCACCCAGGTAGGGATATACTAGTAAGCTTGATCCAACTTCATGAAGTGAGGCTGGATGTAGAGTTAGATCTAGAGAGAGAAAGCAGGACCCAAGAAAGGAGGTTGGAAGCCTAAAACCCCGAAACTTGAGGAATAGTGGGGAGTTGAGGATGATGCAACCTACGTGGATGATAGTGGTTTCCTTATGCTTGATCCCTGGAGGATGATGATATCTTAGTTGCCTTTAGAGGAACCAAACCCTAGAGAGAGGATGATGCTTCTAGTACCTATGGTATAAGTGATTACCTACTGGATGAGATAAAGAGTGCCTTTAACCCTGAAGAAGTTTAGGTGACCAGTGGTGAGGCTTTATACCTAGTTGGTTGTCCGCGAGAGGACCCAACTTTGAGGGGTTGTTCGAGTAGGAGGATCAAGGGAGTGCATGACATACCTTGGACATGCTTGATTCTTGGTTAAGAGATTGAGCATGCAGTTGGACACCCAAAAGTGGTCCTAGGATTTCTAGGCCTAAGAGGGGAAGCAGTGTACCCGATGCTCATGATGAGATTTGAGTCTCTATAGCTTCGAGCATGTGTAGAGGAAAAAGAAACCCCTTAAGTTAAAGGTATGTTTGATGAACCCCTCCCAACTAAGTTGGTCTAATGTTGAGGATGAGAACAAGTGTGCCCTAGCATGGTTTAGTAGGTACGCTTGTGCCTTAGTAGCTGCTGGTTTAAGCATGCTCATATGGATGTAAACCCTAAGGATGTTTGTGACCTTGTTGTCAAGATGTGTAGTTTCCTCCCATCCTGGGAGAGGGACCCTTTGGTAGGGAGTTTACCAATTTGGTGGGTTTTGAGGAAACCTAAAGAGGTTTCATAGGATCTTGAGAAGCTAAGTGAAAAGTACATGGTATGAGAATGAACCTATAGACCCATAGATAACCATCTCCATGTGCATGTGGATGTGTTACCATGGAGGTAACTGGTATGGGGCTTGACCAAGGTAGGCAGGTTGCCATGATCCCTATGAAAGGATGAAAGTCAGCCCATGAATGTAGGAAGAGAGATGATGAATGCTTGGGAAGGTTCTAAGTTGGACATGTACTATAATAGAATCCTAAGTCTATCCTAGGGTCAGGTAGGGATAAGACCGATGGAATAAGGAGTTGCCTAATTCCCTAGTTGCACATGACCATAGGGTCGGGAGGTAACAACTATCATTGTCTGAGGGCCATGGGTTAGGAGATTGATCACCTTCATAAACTCATGGGACCCAAAGGGCAGATGAGTAGGGCACTCTCTGATGCATGAGGGAAGAGGGATGACCCCAAAAGTGCCGACACCCTATAGACCTAGAGGGGATGACCGAGGATTGTGTAGTAACCCAAGTAGGTTCGAGACCAGTTTTCCATGGAAGTAACTTTGATATCGAGATGATTGTGATGTAGAGACATAAGTTGAATGTTTCCACTTAGATTTGAAGGTGTACTAGCAATGTGGGTTGTACCATCTCTACTCTTAGAATAGGAAGAACTTTGTGTTTGGACGGCCGCCAAATGCTTATTTCTTCTTGTTATGGGAGTGAGAGATAGGACAGTATGCATGCCATACATCAAGGGTAAAGATGATGTGAGTTGGAACGTTGCTATAAGGAATGAGGACATAGATGATAATGTGCCCTGGTGTGGTGAATGATACATGGACATGTACTAACAATAAAAAAAATTAAAATAATCACCTTGTAAGGATGTTCCTAGTAGAAGCTTTGTGGAATTTACAAGTTATACAAGGTTGAGTTTGATCACCAGGTGGATGAGCTCAGAGTTTCTTGATGAAGATAAACTTAGAGTTTGAGATGAGATGATAAGTATAATGCATGGAGGATGAAAGGTGATAATGAATGCTCTAGTTGAGAAAAGAGATAAGTTTGGCTAACGCCCAGGTGTATCAATAGCAGTTAATCAAGTTAATGGTTGTTTAGTTAACCAACCTAGTCCTTGGGTGTTAAAGGATGGTTGTAGAACCTCAGATACACTTCCTTGGATAGGAAGGTAATGAAACCCTGATGAGAGTGGTTTAGGGTTTCTGAGGAATCGATCTTGAGGAATCATGATATATAGGAAATCATGATTTTAAGATCACCATACACCGTGAAACTACAAAGATAAGTGATAGTGGCGCTTTGGCTGCTTGATGTGAAGTTGCATGTAGTATGTGGCCATGCAAGCCAAGGGTGAAGGATGAACACCAGTAACCCAGTGCTTTGACTTAGAGATTACAGAATCCCCGAGAGGAAATGGAGTTCATCCACTATGGATGTTGTGGTAAGTCTCCCTTTGACCAAGAAGGTCAAGATGCAATATGGGTTATGGTAGATCGCCTTACCTAAATGACATGAGAAAGAAAAGAGTACTATCACGGGATAGATTCGGTTGAACTACTTAAGAGAGAAAGATGGTTCAATTACACCATGATGCGAGTTCAAAAGTTCTTGGGTATGACCAAGGTTCACTTCCATGAGGTGGAAGTGGATACATGAAGAACTCGATGATAGTATAGTTTATCACCCCATACTAATGGACAATATGATCTAGACTAGAGGGTCTGATGAGAGCACGTGTGCTCATTTAGGGTGATACATAGAGACAATTCTTAAGATGTGATGTTAACCACCATAGACTTTATTGGGATGCAAGAAGTCTTATAGAGAGGTTGTGTCGGTCACCACTTCATTAAGATGATGTTGGTGAAGGAGGCCTCACGAAGGCCAGAAAAGAACCTTAGTGTGTGCATATGAAGTCACTTTGATCGTGCAATGGCCAAGACAGAGCCCAGTGGTGACATGAGTCACGAGCAGATGCAAAGCAGACTAACATGCAATTCACTGTGGGAGAATATGTGATGTGAAAATCTGACCCCTCTAAGCTACAACTGAGAAAGCTGAGTCCCCGATATAGGGGTCCATTTGAGATGGATCAGTGTATATGGTTGTGTTTAGCCTTACCCCTCAGGATAACATGATGTATAATGTGTTACATAAGTCCAATCTAGAGCACTATGTGAGGTACCCAAGCCATGTGTTGAGCCCTGAACCTATTCAGCTTTTGAGAGGCTGAAATGTCCTGAGTCACCTATGAGGGTACGATATACCAAGGTAAGAAAGAACTCAGATGGAAGAATATGAGATGATGAAGGTTCTTGGGAAGCACCATGGAAAGGGTGAAGCCACATGGGATCCATGATGGACACATGAAAGGCTTATCCTGTTTGTTTGCTTGCTTGATGGAATTTTGAGGGCAAAATTCTTATAGGAGGGGAAGGATGTTACAACCCCAATTTTGGATTCATTTGGGTGAGAAATGTAATTTCTCACATAAAATATATTTGAACAAATAAAGATATAATTTGTTTTGAATAAATGGATTTCATTTACAATAGCCTTGATGATTGTGTTGTGGGCTTTATTGGCTATTGGGCCCAATAACAAGGAAATCCAATTAATGAATGAATAATTGAGTTTTTGAGAAAAGAAAGGTGTGGAAACCTCTAGAAGGAAAAATAACTTAATCCAAAGATGGATTTCGTGCCACATGGGTTCCTTGGGTCCCAAGGAGTCCAAAGTTGCAAAGATAATGCAAAAAGAAAAGAAAAGATCAATTAAGTATTTCTTTTTTTTGGTCGGCCAAAAAACGTGTTACTATAAACCAAAACTTTAGGTACAAAGTGCCTCAGAAATAACTAGATCTATGTGTCTCCATGCAGGAAGAACACATCAGATCTGAATGAAAGAAGGAAAACCACAAGCATCCAAAACCTAAGAGCAGAAAAAAGACTAACACGAGGAAAACAACTTCAGATGAAACCACGAGGTGACACATAGAATCATTGAGCACACCCACAAAAGTATCTATGATGACACCTCTCCTCTCTACTGCAAACAATTAAGTATTTCTTTGTTAAGAAAGAAATTGAAAACAATGGTAAAATGTGGAAAATAAGTAAAAAGAGGTACAATTGAGTTATCCTTAGTGGAATTTCATATCCCAAGGATTTTTAATGATAAAAGGGATACCAATGAGGAAAATAAAAGAGAAATAAAGAGAAAACCTCAAAAAGTAATATTTTAATAAAAAATAAACAAGATAATGAGGAATAATAAAGAATAATACATTTAGATGCACCTAGAAGGAGCAGCGAGGCACGCTTGCAAGGTTACAGGTCCCCGGCTGTCTAGATACTTATCTGGGAACTCTCGCGCGACTCCTGGAGGTAACTGGGGTTTGTGCGTGTGACTCTCCCGCTCGGGGGAGGTGGTCGACTATCGGCGCGTAGCCACCCTCTCCCCCTGGGCGTTCGTCGGGCGACTGTCCTCTTCACAGATCGTGCGACGCTGGGGCTGTGGCTGGCTGGCTCTCCTCTCCGTCGCCTTCGTCTTCCCCCTTTCTGATCGTCGGGCCGGGACTCCGTGCCTTTAGATCGGGGCTTCAGGGTGGTGGGGCGGCGGTTTTCTTGGGTAGTGGCTTCATCTCTGGCGAAGCTGGTCGCTTGGTGGAGACAATGAGGTGGCCGCCACGAAGACTTTAGTGTGGATCTGCTAGGGGGTGGGCATTTCTTGCTTTGCTGCTTTCGCTCTATTTTTCAGTTCAGTCTGTGGTGGCTCCCTGCCTTTTGTTTTGGTCCTGGGTCTAGGCAATTTCTTACCTTCTTTTCTCACTGTGTTCCTTTGGCGTTTGTCTCTCTCTTCGGGGTTTGGGTGTCTCTCCTTTCGTGAGAGTGACGAGATCCCTGGTTGGTCTCATTTTTGCCTTAGGTTCTTTATTGCTCGAGCCGTGCCATGGATGGTAGAAACAACAATCGGACGGAATCTTAGTTGGGTTCATGCTTAATGCTGCTGCCTTATGCTCAAGTTGAAGGTATCTCTCACAATAGCTGCTTTGGTCAGCCACGAAGAAGAGAGTTCTATGCAGAAGCATTTGAATCTCATTCCAATATGAGTGGTAGTGGTGTTAGATCTATGTTCTTGACTGATCTAGGTTTCTTCTGGTTGTACTTCTCTACTTGTAGATGCCGTATGGCTTGAGTAATGAATGAATCTATTTGCTGTAAAAAAAAAGATGCATCTAGAAGGATAATGAGTATCCAATAATAAGAATTTCGAATTCTTTGAGTTTATTGGGATCCAAGGAGTCCCAATAAAGAAAGAGGAAAGAGAAAATACCTATAAAAGAAAATAAGGATATAATGTGAATACATTATTAATGGATTATGTGGTATTATTGAAGAAAAGGTATTTTCTACAAAAAGGAAATATAATTTCATGGATAATAAGTTAAAAACCAAGTATGAAGAGAATAAGAGAGAGGATTTCGTATTTCTAATTATCCATGCAATAAAGAATATCAAGAGGTAAGTAGGAGAGAGAATCTTACTTCTCATTGAAGGAATAGGAGTCCTGATGGGAGTGGGACTTGTTCCCTCTTAGAGGGGCACATTAGGGCGTGTATGACCTCCCCTATTTAAGGTGTAGACCCTCTGGGTCGAGTTCCAGAGAAATCCCACGTCTCCCACCCTCTTCCTCATCTTCTTCTTGCTTCCTTACAATCAAAACCCTAGCTAGGAGGAGCGGCAGGAGCACGAGGTTAGACAGAGCCAAAGCTAGGTTTGGATGAAACCTGAAGTGCCCCGGTGCCAAGGAGGAGCACAACCATCGAGGCCGTGCCCTATGGTGTGCACAACGACAAGACGTCAGGATGCAGTGACAGCAGCAAACACATGGTCGATGAGTGGAGAACCAGCCATGTTAGCCGCAGTTTGGGGGAGCTTCAGGTGCGCCCAGGTGCGTCGGAGATGGGGTGGCCCTTGGCTGCAACCTCCGAGCCCTGAGGGAGAGAGGGTGCACCCACGTTGTACGCAGATGAGCGGTCGTCGGCGGCCAGAGCGGGAGCCAAAGGTTGAAGACAACCTAGGGACACGATGGACAGAAACGCCCCTCTGGCGTGTGAAGGATCGACGACTTAAGTAAGGGCAAATGTGTCTTTTCAAAATGTTTCCTAAACCAAGTCACGCCAACGTTGCGTGGGAATGGACACGTGGAAGCCCCCCATCGGCCTGAAGTAAGTATTTTTTCTAAATTCATAACTAATGATTCGTAGCTCGGATTAGCATGCATAAAATATGAAAGTTGCTCAGAAAAACAAGGGGAATCCAATAAAAATATAATTGAAGCCTGATTCCTCTTGAAATTTGAAAAGTAATGGAAGATGTCAACTTTAATGTGTTAATATTTAAATAACCCTATTTTGAAATGAATAATATATTTATAAGGGTTTAATGGATGATTAGAGTTGGTATTAACCTGTTAATGATGAAAGGGAACATTAGTAACAAAAAGGATGAACTGTGCATGTAATTAGTTTAATTTTGAGTTTAATGTGAATGAATAATACTTTAATGGGCCTTGAAACCCTAATGTTGGTGATTAGGACTACTAATGGCTTTAATTATTCGATTTCATGTATAGAACTGAGTTTTCATGGTTATAAGCTATTTCGAGCATTAAAGTTCTTAATTTGTGAATAAATAACCTTAATATAGAAATTAGGGTTTTTGAATGAATCAAGATGGGATTAATGACGAATATAGTTCGTATGTGAATTCAATCATAATGAACTATGAATTGATGATAAATGAGCGTAATGATCTTGTCATGTATTAAAAGGATAAAAACAGTAGCTTTAATGTAAAAGAGGCTTAATGGACTTATTTAATGATTAATTATGCCTTTAATCCGAAATTTGAGGATTATATGTGGAAATAATTAGGGTTTGTGATCCATTGCGCTAAAATAGGGTTTAAAATAGTAAAATATGAAGGGAAACCCTAATTGCAATGGAAACCCTAAAAGTGGACTAGAAATCCTAGGAAGCGAGCTAGGTTTAATGGATCTTGATGACATGATTGATAATAGGAAATTGCATGTTTATTTCAAGATCTTGATGTGTGTGTTTGCTTGCTTGGAGTATTCTATCTCAAAATCAGCCTAACAGGTATGTGGTTATGCCTATGAATATCCCGAATTAGTTTCTTGAGTATTTTTGAGGTTTTATTGATAACTTGAATTAAACTATTGGTTGCATTTAATTCATGCAAATTATAATGTGAATATGACTATCACATAAGAGATGTGCCTACTAGCTCAGATCCTAGTCCCCTCTGTAGCTTTATAGATTGACCTAGTAAATGGCTACCAATGGGGTAGATCCATCAGGTCATTAAATGACTTACAAAATGGCTACCAACGGGGTAGGACCAGCAAGTCATCATGAGTCAGGGATTGGGCTACCTTTGGGTAGGGCCATGTGACTCCATAACCCTAAGAATTGGCTACCTGTGTGGTTGGGCCATGGGGGTAAGGATCTACCACATGAGAGAGGTAGTATCCATGTCCACATCAGGGACAACACAGAGATAGGGGATACGAAAGGATTGAGTAGTATCGCTTAAAATGTAATTTTGGATGTTAAATGATATTTGGTTGACTACATTGTTAACATAGTTGCACAATTATTGTTTCCCCCACATACCAGCTTCTTGCTGACCGACGTTTTGTTTGTCGGCATTTTAGGTACAAATGAAAAGAACAAATAATAAAGTGGCATATGTGGAACTAAATGAGAATACGTTACACAGGAGGATTAGTTAGATTAGTATCTTCATGGATAGAAGTTTAGAAATCCCAGCTTTTAAAAGGTAAGTAAAGTTTTTATTTTATACCAGTTTTCAGTATTAGTAGTAGAATTTCTTAATTAATATTGATTATTTGTCGAACCTTTGATCCTATTAATTGAATAACGGCTCTGACCTTCGGGTCTCCCTTAATTGGGGGTTACCGGGAGGCAGGGTCATTACACTACTACTAGAATAATTAAAGATCATCATCAAGACTTAATCATAGGAAATCCTTTTGGTAAAGTAAAAACTCGATTTTTATTCAGAGATGTTGCAAACATGGATTTTGTATCAATTGTTGAACCTAATAAGATAAATGAGGCTCTAAAAGATGAGTAATGGATATTATCTATGCAAGAATAGCTAAATCAATTCACTAAAAATAATGTATGGGACTTAGTGCCTAGCCATCAAGACAAAACTATCATTGGAACTAAATGTTTTTTTGAAATAAACTTAATGAAGTCGGGGAAGTGGTTAGAAACAAAGCTAGGTAGGTTGCTCAAGGATATAATCAACAAGAAGGGATAGACTTTGATGAACTTATGCACAGTAGCTAGACTTAAAGCCATTAAAATTTTATTAGCTCTAGCTTCCCATGGAGACATCAAACTATTTCAAATGGATGTAAAAAGTGCCTTCTTAAATGGAATCATAAAGAAGTTTATGTTGCCCAAACACGTGGTTTTGAAATTCCTAACAAACTTGACCTCACCCCAAAATTGGTATGAAAGACCTAAAAAATATCAATTTGATAAAGGCTTCTCTATTGGAAAATCAGATTCCACATTATTCTTCAAAACATATCAATCATACTTTCTTGTTGTTCAAATATATGTTGATGACATTATATTTGGAGCCTCAAATGATTCTTTATGTAATCAATTCAGTGATATATTGCAAAAGGAATTTGAAATGAGTCTTATGGGTGAACTAAAATTTTTCCTTGGTTTTCAAATAAAACAAACACCTGTTGGAATTTTTCTAAGCTAAGAGAAATACATTAAAGAACTCTTGAAACAATTTAATATGGAAAATTGCAAATATGCTACTACACCTATGGCTACTTTACTAAATTGACAAGGATGAAGATGGTGAATCCATTGATGATTCCTTATATAGGGCCATGATTGGTAGCTTGCTATACCTGACTGCATCTAGACTAGATATTATATTTGCCGTTGTACTTTGTACTAGATTTCAATCAAAACCAATGCACTCTCATTTTCAAGCCGTCAAAAGAATTTTAAGATATCTCACCGACACTATACATTATGGTTTGTGGTATCGTAAAGGTCAATCGTTGGATTTGAAAGCTTACATCGATGATAATTATACCGGTTGTCGTATTGATTGAAAGAGCATAAGTGGTGGTTATTTCTTACTAGGAAGAGCCTTAGTATCTTGGTTTAGCAAAAAATAAAATATAGTTGCCTTATCTACCACTGAAGCCGAATATGTGGCTGCAGGCTAATGCCGTGCTCAAGTGCTTTATATGAAACAAGTTTTGAATGATTATGACTTTGTATTTTCCCCTATGTCGATTTTCTGTGATAATACCAGTGCTATAAACTTGGCTCATAATCTTGTTTTACACATTCATGCCAAACACATTGAGATTAGACAACATTTATTGAGAGATAATATTTCTAAGAATAATATCTCTCTCCATCATGTTGATACAGAGGAGCAATTGGATGATATCTTTACCAAACCACTTCCTTTGGATCAATTTCAATATATTATAAGTTACTTATTACTCCTCTATAAGATGTTTTCTTTGATATATGTGCTCAAAAATCTTGATAACGTTCTGATTTGAAATTAAAGTGATTTTAGTACATATAATTATAAAACGATTCCTTTATTTGTCCACTATAATTTAATATCATGAACAAACACTTAAACAAGCTCAATCTAATTATGCAATTCTACTCACAATATCATATTTGTTCGACAAGATATTGGACCGAGAAAGTCCTCAGTTGACAAAATTCTTGACTGAGTTTCACTCGGTGGGACCCTTGACTGACTATGTGAATCTTAGCTGAGAATCTTCTAAATACCTCTTGGACTGGAATTTTTTACCCATAGGTCCCTCGGCTGACGATATTCTCGACCGAGTCCTCGATTGTTGTGACCAAATTTTGAATATAAACTTTGAATGACTAGCCGTTAAAGAGTCATTAGGGAAGAGAGCTATTGGGGTCTCGGTCGACAAGTTTGTCGACCGAGTTAGGTTCTATTTTGCTATAAATAACACCCTAATTTGCCCATTTTCTTCATAACTCAAGTGCTCTCTTCTCCATTACCTCTCTTATATTTATTAGAGCTATCTTCCAGCAACATTCATTCCCTACCATCTCTACTTCTTCTTCTACCTCTCTTTGATCAAGATGACTTCCTCTTCAGCTTGTGGTGGCAAGAAGCAAGTTGCCTCAAGGAAGGGACGCACACTTACTCCAGCATTGAGTATCATCAATGACATCCCCTTCAACGACTCTACTGTTGGACAACACCACTTAAAGCTCACCTCAAGTCTCTTCTTCCTCGATAGTCAATGGAACTCAACGACTTCATCATTCTTCTCGACCTCTCTAAACTTTTCAAGGTGAAAAAACTGAAGGAATTTCTTATCGTCTCTTTTCATTTTTGGTCTAACCAAGCCGTAAACAAATTCTATGCCAACTTCACTAGAGACTCTAATGATCCCTATTCCTTCACTTCCATGGTTGATGGTCTATCCTTCTATTTTTCTGAAAATGACATCCTCAAAATGCTAGACATAGATGATGAAGAATATGGAGAATTCTAGACCTAACCACCGACAATCCCATCTCCAAATTCTCAACCGAAGAAGACTCCATTAGAATTAGTGATATCAATAATGTTATCTTTGTTCCCAACACCTTGTCACATGAACATAGGGGAACCTATTATGCTACCTCATTAACCCCTGATGCTAGGATAGTAAATCTAATTATTACCCATAACCTTTATCATAGAGCCAATAAAACTGACATTCTACAATTTAGGATGTGCCTTATCTATGCCATACTTGAAAGTATTCTTGTGAACTTCATTCACATCATTCTTTCTAACATGTTTATTTTTTCTAGAAACCCACCTTATGCTGATTTTGTTTGCCAAATAATCCAACATTCCCTTGGAAAAAACTTAGAAGACTTAAGGCAAACAATGTGATAGATGTCCCCAAAGGATTACCCAAAACACTATTGATAAAATGGGAATTGACTTTGGGCACAAAAGATCTAGAACTTAAGGAGAAACATCCACTGAAGCCAATCCTTCACCTCCTACTCCTCCTAGATATTCCATACAAAACCTTGCCAATGATGTTTCCTATCTCAAAGGGGTCACTTATCAAATTAGGAGACATCTAGATTACAACCACCATGCTATGACCTATCTAAACTAAAGGATGCAAGCCTTATCTCCTAATTTTCTCAACACATACCATTATACACAATGTCCCATGAGTATCTATCCTTTCAATCATTACATCCAATACACTCAAGTTCCACCACCATCATCAAATGATCTTAACCATACCCAATACTCACCATTGAAACTTCAAGACATAACTGCTCATTTCTGATTTGATCGGGCACCTACATTTCTAGAAGCATATGCTCTCACAAAGACAGGTGCACTTGACTGGAAGACACTTGTCAAGTATTATGGTGATACTCCATTCTATGGGAAAGATCCTGAAGTTGATGTAATCTTGAACTCTTACAAGTGAAATTGTTATCTTATGTCGTGAGTAGTAAGATCTATGTAATCACTTTATTATCAATGAAACTGAGCTTGTTTGTGTTCACTTGGTCATGAAAATAATTTTTTTATCTCCTAGCTTCCATTGGACATTTTTGTCACTTTATTTTTAAAACTTGTGTATGCTATTGAGGGGGAGTATTCCATTTAGGGGGAGTAATGACAATATGGCTATCTTTTTGAAATGCCAAAGGGGGAGAAATAAAATAAAATATTTTCATGAGTTTCATGATCTCTTGGATTGACATTAATTGGTGCTACATTACCTTAAGATATGGATATCATGTTCCATATCTCTTTGGGAATATTAGCACACATTTTATGAGAACAAGAGAATCTATTTATCCCAGGTATGAAACTTATTCCATTTCAATTATTTTGCTTATATTTTAGGAATGCTTGTTAAAAAGGGGGATATTGTTGGCTAATTTGGACATTACCATACCCTTTATTTTGATTATGACAAACAGGAGAGGCCTTAGGGCACCTAAAGCACACAAGCTACACTTGAGAATCCATTCTAGTGAGTAATAAAGTTGAGCAACACTTGCCATTTTGTTCTTCAAGCTCTAAGTTTGTGTCCTATAGCCATAGCCTCTTAACCACCATCCAAGAAACGTCCATCCTAAGTGGTTTGATAGGTCTAACGCTTGATATAGGATCAAAGCACAATACTTTATTGGTGTACTTCCTTTCTTCCAATCTCCATTCATAGGTTATGATACTTGTACTCCTTGGCTACTCCAAGTTGTGGAGGCTGCTTGAGGGAGCTTGATTGGAGCTACTCCTTGGTGGAGAAGGCTTCTCTAAAGCTTCTTGAGATTACTTTAAGAAGGTGGATTCTAAGGAGGCTGGAGCTAGGTGAAGGCTATCTCAAGGTGGTGGAGATACTTCAAGGATGAGAAGGCTGCTCCAAGGGCTTGAGGTTACTTCAAAGAAGGCTTATTGAAGGAGGTTGAGGCTACTTCTAGGTGAAGTCTACTTCAATGAAGGTGATTGTATTATATTTTAACATCCTTGAGAGGTAAATAAAATTAATCAATTTCAAAATCCCAATTGGAGACAATTGGGCAGTGGACCGACGACCTTTGATTCAAAGGTTGGAACCGATCTACATCGAAGTGTATTCCATGTTTCCTCCTCCTTATTTGTTTTAACTTCTTTTTTAACTTTAAAGTTCCAAAAAGATCTATTCACCCTCCTTCTAGATCTTTCAGGATTGTAATGGTTAATTAGTATACTTGTACTCTGAGAATGATTTATTCAGATGGACTTCATATAAGAATCAAACATGAGTTGATTAGTAACCCTAACTAAAGAATGCTAAATAATAGAAGAGGATAATTAATCGTGTTATGAATGTTTATGCTTGCAATTTAATTACTTCTATTGAATTTTGATGGAATAAGTATATATTGTATGATAAACCTATTCTGAACATGATTGATGACATAAGATTGTCTATATGCCTATATTGTTGCTATTTCTAGTGTCTCTGTGCATATTTATTGAGAACTTTGATATGGAGTGAATTGATAAGGAATATGTTGAGGTTGAATTTACATGTATTGATTACATTTGAGGAACCCTATATACGGGAAAATAATAGATGATGAGATAATGTCTCATCCTGATAGCCCACTTATGATAAATCATATGAAATTATGTGTAAATTGGAAAAAAACATGAATGTTGTAAATCATATATTGTTTTAATTCTTGATATAATTCTTATATTTCTTGTTAACCCTAATATGCTTTATGTCATTCTAGTTGCGTGAGAATATACACGTGATAAATGATGATATGGAATTTCTTTAGGATGAGTAAAAAGGGATTAATAACAAGTGAAATGATGACACATCTAGTTATGTGCCCTGAACACTATGTGTTCCCCCTAAGTGCGATACCAAGAAGATAAAATAGATTTCCTTGTAGCAATCAGAGTGTTATGAGAAGGATTTAGTGAGTGTGGAACTAGACATTCAAGGTTAGACCACCAAGATTTAGGGATGAGTCATCTATTGTGATCCTGACCTAAATCCTATGTTGTGAGAATCTATGTCCATGAAGAATAGACTATGATGAAGTAAAAATCGTGAAACATGTGAAATATATTGATATGTGATATTATGATATAATGTTATGTTTTTTCCTATATTGTGTACCTAAGTCAACCCTATGGTGGACCAAGATCTGTTGTTGATGTCTTAGGGTGTTTGGATAAACCCTAAGATAGTGAAAATGAGTCTTTGACATGAGAATTAGGCATAGTGACTTCTACTTGGTGAGGTACAATTCAAGTAGTTTTAGGACAAATGAATAAAAGATTATTAGTCGTGTGGAATATGAGTTAAATGTTTGTTACATGGCTTTTACTACTAGTTCATACACTTGCTATTGTTGAATGTGTTTCTTGTTGTGGAAATTAATCAATATTTTATAAAGATAACTTGTTTCCATATTTTTATTTGGCTATATAGAACTTGATCTTAAAGGTTGATAAGTGGTTGATGTTGGGATTTAATATCCAATCTAAATATGTATTTACTTGTCATTTTCATAGTCATGTTGGTAGCCATGTCTTATGTGTACTTTAGCTTCATGACTGTAGGATGTATCCTTAGTCCGGCTGGTAGGGTGTCACAAAATGATGGTATTGTTATGTATTGATTCTAAATGTATAGATTTTGACATGTTAAACATATTAAAGGATAGTCATTTTAAATAAAGTAGCATCTACTAATTTGTTCATAGACATGCTCTACAAGATGTTTTAAGGTTGGTTTCGATCTAAATGATTACCTTATCTAATTGATTAGACAATGATCATAAACTAGATTTGAGTAAAGAAGCCTAAGAAAATAGAAATTTCTTTGCTGCTAATGAAACATGTATCACTCTCCCTCATCTTCCCACTTTCTATCACTCTCCCTCAGTCTTACCAGAAATGCACTTGAGAGACTTACACCAAAAGTAAATCATGTCTACGCTCATCACAAGAATGATAGACATTTTGACTCATTCATACAAGCATAGTTGTATTAATCTCTACCATTTGAATACAAATTATATGTGAAATTGGGGTTAGACATGGGCTAGGCTGGATGAATTTATTTGCTCCCGCACATGGGACATCAATACCCACTATCACATGTCATTGCACACCATAGTCCTATCTCCGACCATTTCCCAATTACCCTCAACACTGAACTCACCTCCTCAGGCCTGACACCTTTTTGTTTTGAACTCCTTTGACCAAAATCCTTACATATTATGAAATCATCAAAAATCTATGGAACACTACCTTAGATCCTTTTACACTAGGTTTAAACACTACCCTAGATCCTTTTACACTAGGTTTAAGAATATGACCTAACTTTAAAAATATCACACAACACCTAATCCCATAAAACAAAACAAAATTTGAAAATATATCAAAAAAGCTATATGAAGTACAAAATAAGTTTTCATTGTTGATACCGACCCATATATTGGTCCTTCACGTATACAACACTTGAGAGCATAGTGGGACTTCTTAGACACCTCAAATGCTTTGATCTGGCAACAAAGGTTCAAGATAAAATGGATTCAAGATGGAGACAAAAACACAAAAGTCTTCCCCTGGGTTGGCAACCACAATAAGAGACACTCACATATCCATGGCTTGAAAATATACAGGGTCCATGCTTTAAATAAAAACTAGATTATTATTGCTATTAACTGCCATTTCCATAACATCCTTAAAAATGGCTGGTCTCATTCTAACTGTTTTCTCTTTGAATGAATACACATTGCCCTAGAAATGTCAAAGATGCCTCTACTCTTATTGATCCTATCAGGACCTCTCTTTTGATTATCATAAATGCCAACCATTAGAGAGAAACCCTAAACCTAAATCCAAACTATGAACCAATACACCTTGTTCTTGATAACACAATTAAAATAGTGTATAGAAATCACATGTAAATGTTTTCTTTTCTTTTCCCATAAAACCTTGTAAACCAATGTCACATAAAGGACAACATGTTCAGTTATCACAAATCATATTAAACTCCATAAAACTAGAATCATTTTGTTATTTCTCGTATTTTAGTTTACAACATTTACATATACACAAAAGAATGAACTCAACATACAACCCATCCCAGGAAAGAGAAAGTATTGAACATTCTAGTCTAGATTATTCTATTTACTTCTTCCTTGTTGTTGCCTAGACTATTTTATTTACATCTTCCTTGATGCGATCTCTCTGTTGGACATCATTATACCTAAAATAAACTGTTGGTATGTATGCCCATAGAGAAAGTCATATGATGATTGTAATGGGATACTTTGTAAATGATTTGAATAATAATAAAGGCAATTTCCAATCTATATGTTTAAACTATTTCTGAGATGATGGTGTAACATGATATATGTCTAAAGAATGATTTTACTCAATGACGTATGCTTTTGGGTTGAGGACCTAAATGATGAGATCATACGTATGTTAAGAGTATACATTCTTGTTTAGTCCCTAGTCAGTTGTTATTGTGGAAATAACCATAGAGATCAATAACACTAAAGACTAGATTGTGTGTTGGTTGATGACAGAATCTCATTAGTCATGATATAGAGATATCAAACCAAGCACATAGGTACTTGTTAGAGAACAAGGTACCAGATAGACCCACCGTGAGAGTGACACATGGAACCATGACTTGGTAGTCACAGTCAGCTCTCACAGTGATGGTGGTGAGTGTGATTCTTAGACCTGAAATCACTACACTCAACACATGTCGTTGGGTACACTTTGACATCATCAAACGCAGTCCTGAAACATGGGTTGTTATAAAGGTGATGATTGGGTGGCTTTGACACATGGGGCTTTTGAGGGGTGAGTGATATATATGGGATTTGTCCCTCCTGAGGGAGTTTGATATCCTTGGCCACTTGATGAGTAGGATTGAGAAAGTCATGCGCATGCACGTGTGAATCAATATGTGATATTGATGTCATACACATCTCACTCGGTCTGCTCTGAGATCAAGGAAATGAATGAACGTTGACAGGATGACTGATCCATGCCTCGAGTTCATTCAGGATATCAGTGCTAAAGGAATTATACATTCACTATAACACCATTCATGGATTGTAGGATTGAAAGTTGTTCTCCAACTTTCTATTTCACTTGGGTAGCACTGATGTGTGACTAGGCACCGCTCTTTGCTTGTGAAGTCATAAGCGTTATGGACTTTCACTGCCAACGTGAAATGGACCTGCATGGTCACACACATAGGATTTAACCTGGAAGAGGAGTTTTTTCCACAAACAATATTTAGATTGATTACTAAAGGAGTTTAGTAGTTCAATTAAACACTCAATTAATCGATAGCTCAATATCATAATGTTCAAGGTGTTGGACGCATTGATTGGAGTATCGGATTGATTGAAATCGCAATTGACTGATTCTGCACAATCTGCACTCCCAACCGATCGGCTCATGTGATGAACCGATCGGCTGAGCTTGGTGAACCGGTCGGCTCAAGTGTTGAGTCGATCGACTCAAGGACAGGATGAACAATTACTTCAAGTGTTGAAATGATCAGTTCAACTGTTGCAACCGGGCAAGTTGGGAAAGTAAGATTGGTGAGAATTTTCCTTGCGTTTCACTTGCCCAATTTGATTGGAACAAGGATTGGTATTTGATACCAATTAGAAACAAAAGTTGGAAAGTCAATCGGGAACTGACCAGGACCACGAACCGACCGGTTCAGAAGTGAACCGACCGGCTCATGGGTCCCAACCGATCGGTTGAGGTGTCAACTGACCGGTTCAGGTCCCCAACCGACCGTTTCAGTTGTGAAACGATCGGTTCAGGTTGCGAGTTGGTTGCTTTTTGTAGAAAATCTCGGACCCTTCTACTCCTGCTTTTAGTCCCATATTTCCGGGGACAGAGAACCCTGTCCCATGACCTGCCTATATATATAGGGGTATTGGGGGCTTCTCAGAGTACAACTCAGTGCAAGCCGGTTGCTCTACAAAGTTGTCGTTCTCTCTGGTTTTGGTAACCGAGAGAGAGAGCAAGTGCTTCCCGCAAAGGGAGGTGCAGCAAGGGAAAGACAACTACAGTTGCAATTGGTAGCAGGAGAGTGTGTTGGTGACTAGTACATCAACAGGAGGGTGCGACTCCTTCCACTTCCTTGTGGGACAAGGAGTGTGGAGTTCCAGGTGGTCCGTGTGGACTACTTCAGAGGCGGGAGGTCACTGCCGCTTAGGAGGACAATTGCCATCTGACAATCCGGTAGGAGGAGGAGTCATCAGTCCCGGTGTGACCAGGAGCTGCACAGACACCATACAAGACCGGAGGTGAAGACCGTGCA
Source organism: Alisma plantago-aquatica (assembly GCA_963693085.1). NCBI lineage: Eukaryota > Viridiplantae > Streptophyta > Magnoliopsida > Alismatales > Alismataceae > Alisma > Alisma plantago-aquatica. The sequence goes on from OY856411.1 coordinate 422,777,333, forward strand.
AGGCGCGAGGTACTGTCACCGAGCAAGCCTCGGGATAAGGTATGCATCCACAAACCATCTTTCCTATTGTATAGACGTTGACGCGATTCCTTTTGTTCTGGGTTTTGGGGAGAAATTTTTGTTTCCGCTGCTTCTCTGCCTCCTCTAAAACCCAACAGTGGTATCAGAGCCACGTCAACTGTTCTATATTTTAAGATTATCGATATGATCGATTTTGGTTTGTCGCCTTTATTTATTGCATGCGATGCAAATAATATCGGCTTTATACATGTCCAATCCACAAATCCCAAATATACATATATGATATGTAGTATTAATGCACTCGATACGTGTCGCCCTTAAACAAGTTTTGTGGTGGATGTGTAGCATGATTATGGCCTATAAACCCCTATATCTGTGTGTGGTTGTATGTGGTTGCTTGCATCTCAGTTTGCGCACCGATTCCCTTTCTCTTATTCCTGATGTAACTCGAAATAATTTGAGAATTCTTTTCCTACCTTTGCTCCCCCCGAATGTAACTCGGGGTTTCACAATTCAAATTGTAAATAGGGTAGATTTTATTTCCTATTATGTCAAAGAACGGCGGACGACCTGAGATGATCGGTTCAAGGCGTGAACCGATCAGTTGGTGATCCAGACGGCCAGTTTAAGGAGTGAGATGAGCGGGTGGTGACATGATGAGATGTACGATGACCGGTGAACCGATCGACTGGAGGAGCCAGTCGATCGACTGGTGGCACCCGAACAACCAACCTGATGGCGAGCGATCAATCATGGAGATGAGCTGATCAAACCCAAAAAGGCAGGCACATATTTCATCTTGTATAGGTTGCATGTTATGTAGACCTAGATGACCGTGATTCCTCTTGGCTCGAGGAATCACAATAGGATGGCCATAATCATTGCTTTTTATCGTTTTGCATGTTTTATGTGGGATATAGCATGTATATGATACATACTATATATTTTGGTGATTGGATATGTATATGTATATAAAAACCAAATCCCTCATTAAATATTAAGTTTTAGATGCCTTCCAAATGCGACACACGTGAAAAGCTTGATCGACCAAGTGTGGGCACGCCCTAGCGTGGTGCACCGTCTATCTCGTGGAAGCGTGAAGGATGAATGTGTGGGTCTACCCTAGCAGGGTGCATATTCATCGTGTTGGCTTTGGGTCAGACTTAACAAGGTGATCTAGATGGGATCTAGTACCTTGAGGCATAGAGATGAACATGGAAAAGAGTTGCATATGACAATTGGCAAGAGTTGCATATGATGAAATTGGCAAGAGTTTCCTACCTGAGAGATCTGAGTTGTGGGTGACAGCCCTAGCTGGTCCATGGCTTAGAGGATTTCAGGATCTTGACCCACTAGAAGATTGTACGCTGCAATCTTCCGAATTGATGGTGAGGGCTATCAATTTGAATCAAAATAGTGGGAGTGGTAATTAATTAAAGTCCTAATTAACTATCATCAAATTTATTCAAATCAAATAAAAAGGAGTTTTAACAAATGCACATTTTCTCTTGTAGAATGGCAAAAGAATCATCTTTTAAAATGGGCAAATTAATTGAGAATAAATTCGATAACTGGTTGAGGACTGTGAGAAGTGTTCTGCAAAATCTAGATATACCAGGAGCCTTGGAATCCACTCTATGTACGCTTAATGCGTTAGTGAAGAAGAAAGAAGGTAAGGGAGAGAAGCGTTCTCTCGCCAAACCAATTTCTTCTACATGGAGAGGATGGAAGGAACAATGGAAGAAGAAGTCAGAGATAGAGATCTCTACTTCTGGTGTATACATGATAGAGATTAACTTTACTACTTCTTCGTCATGGGTACTTGATACCGGATGTGGATCTCACATTTGTTCAAATGTGAAGGATCTTAAGAGAAGTAGGCCTTTAGGGAAAGGCGAGGTTGAACTACGTGTTGCTAATGGGGCAAGAGTTGCCGCCAGTGCCGTAGGAACCTATGAGTTAACTCTACCAAGTGGGCTGATAATAGAGTTGAAGAACTGCTATTACGTACCTGCCATATATAGGAATATCATTTCCGTCTCTTGTTTAGACAAGGATGGATTTGAATTTCTTATTAAGAATGGAAATTGTTCCATTTCTAAAGATGGGATCTTTTATGGCAGTGCCCCAATGTCTTATGGTCTATACTTGATAGATCTAGAGACAAGTGTATACAACATAAACACCAAAAAGCAAAAACTCAACAAATCAAACAAGACATATCTCTGGCATTGTCGTCTAGGGCACATAAATGAGAAGCACATTTCTAGACTCCATAAAGATGGTTATCTAGACTCTTTTGATTATGAATCAATAGAGACATGTGAATCTTGTTTGTTGGGCAAGATGACCAAGACTCCCTTTTTAGGTAAAGGTGAGAGAGCTAGTGATCTATTAGGACTCATACATACTGATGTATGTGGGCCTTTTAGAACTAATGCCAGAGGTAGGTATCAGTACTTCATTACCTTAACTGATGACTTCAGTAGGTATGGCTATGTGTACCTAATGAAACATAAGTCAGAAACCCTTGAAAAGTTCAAGGATTTCATGAATGAAGTACAGAACCAACTTGGTAAAAGTATTAAGGCACTTCGATCCGATCGAGGTGGAGAATACTTAAGCCAGGAGTTTGAGGACCTTCTGCGAGCTCGTGGTATTGTATCACAGTGGACTCCACCTGGAACACCACAACATAATGGTGTGTCTGAAAGAAGGAATTGCACATTGTTGGATATGGTGCAATCAATGATGATTTTTGCTGATCTTCCAATTTCTTTCTGGGGTTATGCTCTTGAAACCGCCGCGTTTACACTTAACCGTGTACCATCTAAATCGGTTCAAAAGACACCATATGAGATATGGTATGGGAAGCGTCCCATTTTGTCTTTTATGAAGATTTGGGGTTGTGAGGCTTACGTCAAGAAAATGTTTCCTGATAAGCTTGGACCCAAATCCGATAAATGTTATTTTGTTGGATATCCCAAGGAAACAAGGGGATATTACTTATACCACCCTACTGACAAAAAAGTGTTTGTTTCCAGGGATGCTGTATTCCTAGAAAGGGAATTTATTTTTAAAGGAAGTAGTGGGAGGAATATAGAGCTTGAAGAGATTCAAGCCCAACAAGAAAACATTGAACCGGTAGATGTACCAGAGGAAAATGTAGATTCACAAGGTGTTTTGGAATCTCAGTCTCCTCGGGTAACACAAGGACCTCGTAGATCTAATAGGACCCGCCTTGAACCTGAGAGGTTTGGATACCTTGTGACTCAGGAAGGTGGTGAGTTGATCATAGATGATGATCCAACTACCTACATAGAGGCTATGGAGGGACCAAATTCTAAGAAATGGCTTGAGGCTATGAGATCCGAGATGGAATCCATGTACTCCAACAAACTATGGACTTTGGTGGAACCACTTGAAGGGGTAAAACCCATAGGGTTCAAGTGGGTCTTTAAGAAGAAGACCGACATGGATGGAAAAGTGAAAACTTATAAAGGTAGATTGGTTGCTAAGGGATTTCGACAAGTTCAAGGTGTTGACTATGACGAAACCTTTTCTCCAGTTGCCATGATTAAGTCCATCAGGATCATGCTTGCTATTGCAGCTTATTATGACTATGAGATTTGGCAGATGGATGTTAAAACCACATTCCTTAATGGGAATATAAATGAGGATGTGTACATGAAACAACCTAAAGGTTTTGTAGATCCAAAGAGTGCCAATAAAGTCTGTAAGCTGCAAAGGTCAATCTATGGATTGAAGCAAGCATCTCGGAGTTGGAATCTTCGATTTGATGAAGAAGTCAAAGTGTTTGGCTTTATTCAAAATGAAGATGAACCTTGTGTGTACAAGAAGGTTAGTGGGAGCTCGACCGCATTCCTCATATTGTATGTGGATGACATACTTTTGATGGGGAATGATGTCTTAGCCTTAGAGAAGGTAAAGACTTGGCTTGGGAATACTTTATCAATGAAGGACTTAGGAGAAGCATCCTACATTCTAGGAATTAAGATCTATAGAGATAGATCCAGAAGGCTTCTCAGACTAAGTCAGAGCACGTACATTGACAAAGTGCTGAAGTGGTTCAACATGGAGAACTCAAAGAGAGGCAACATCCCCATGCTACATGGAGTCACCATCTCTAGAGCTCAATGTCCCCAATCTTGTGAAGAGAGGGAGCGTATGAATGGGATCCCATATGTATCAGCCATCGAATCCATCATGTACGCTATGTTGTGCACACGCCCAGATGTCTTGTATGCTCTCAGCATGACGAGCAGGTACCAGTCAAATCCCGGGGATGCTCACTGGACAGCCGTGAAGAACATCCTCAAGTACTTACGAAGGACTAAGGATCAGTTTCTTGTTTACGACGGCGAGGAAGAGCTGGTTGTAAAGGGTTACACCGATGCAAGCTTCCAAACCGATAAAGATGATTACAGATCGCAGTCATGATTTGTATTTTGCCTTAATAATGGAGCTGTGAGCTGGAAAAGTTCCAAGCAAGAAACAGTTTCCAATTCTACTACAGAGGCCGAGTATATTGCTGCTTCACATGCAGCGAAGGAGGCTGTGTGGATCAGGAAGTTCATTTCTGAACTTGGTGTAGTTCCCAGTAGCTGTGATGCAATTGAGCTTTATTGTGACAATAATGGAGCTATTGTACAAGCTAAGGAGCCCAGATCACATCAGTGGTCCAAACACATACTGCGGCGCTTCCATCTCATACGAGAGATCGTACAGTGAGGAGATGTGAAGATTTGCAAAGTACCAACTGAAGACAACATAGCTGATCCACTGACTAAGGCCCTTTCTCAGCAGAAGCATGATGGTCATGCTAGGTCACAAGGAATGAGATTCCAAGGTGACTGGCTCTAAGTGCAAGTGGGAGTCTGTTGGTATGTATGCCCATAGAGCAAGTCATATGATGATTGTAATGGGATACTTTTTAAATGATTTGAATAATAATAAAGGCAATTTCCGATCTATATGTTTAAACTATTTCTGAGATGATGGTGTAACATGATAGATGTCTAAAGAATGATTTTACTCAATGACGTATGCTTTTGGGTTGAGGACCTAAACGATGAGATCATACATATGTTAAGAGTATACATTCTTGTTTAGTCCCTAGTCGGTTGTTATTGTGGAAATAACCATAGACATCAATAACACTAAAGACTAGATTGTGTGTTGGTTGATGACAAAATCTCATTAGTCATGATATAGAGATATCAAACCAAGCACATAGGTACTTGTTAGAGAATAAGGTACCGGACAGACCCACGGTGAGAGTGACACATGGAACCATGACTTGGTAGTCACAGTCAGCTCTCACAGTGATGGTGGTGAGTGTGATTCTTAGACCTAAAATCACTACACTCAACACATGTCGTTGGGTACACTTTGACATCATCAAACGCAGTCTTGAAACATGGGTTGTTATAAAGGTGATGATTGGGTGGCTTTGACACATGGGGCTTTTGAGGGGTGAGTGATAGATATGGGATTTGTCCCTCCTGAGGGAGTTTGATATCCTTGGCCACTTGATGAGTAGGATTGAGAAAGGCATGCGCATGCACGTGCGAATCAATATGTGATATTGATGTCATACACATCTCACTCGGTCTGCTCTGAGATCAAGGAAATGAATGAACGTTGACAGGATGACTGATCCATGCCTCGAGTTCATTCAGGATATCAGTGCTAAAGGAATTATACATTCACTGTAACACCATTCATGGATTGTAGGATTGAAAGTTGTTCTCCAACTTTCTATTTCACTTGGGTAGCACTGATGTGTGACTAGGCATCGCTCTTTGCTTGTGAAGTCATAAGTGTTATGGACTTTCACTGCCAACGTGAAATGGACCTGCAGGGTCACACACATAGGATTTAACATGGAAGAGGAGTTTTGTCCACAAAAATTATTTAGATTGATTACTAAAGGAGTTTAGTAGTTCAATTAAACACTCAATTAATCGATAGCTCAATATCATAATGTTCAAGGTGTTGGACGCATTGATTGGAGTATCAGATTGATTGAAATCGCAATTGACTGATTCTGCACAATCTGCACTCCCAACCGATCGGCTCATGTGATGAACCGATCGGCTGAGCTTGGTGAACCGGTCGGCTCAAGTGTTGAGTCGATCAGCTCAAGGACAGGATGAACGATTGCTTCAAGTGTTGAAATGATCAGTTCAACTGTTGCAACTGGGCAAGTTGGGAAAGTAAGATTGGTGAGAATTTTCCTTGCGTTTCACTTGCCCAATTTGATTGGAACAAGGATTGGTATTTGATACCAATTAGAAACAAAAGTTGGAAAGTCAATCGGGAACTGACCAGGATCACGAACCGACCGGTTCAGAAGTGAACCGACCGACTCATGGGTCCCAACCGATCGGTTGAGGTGTCAACCGACTGGTTCAGGTCCCCAACCGACCGTTTCAGTTGTGAAACGATCGATTCAGGTTGCGAGTTGGTTGCTTTTTGTGGAAAATCTCGAACCCTTCTACTCCTGCTTTTAGTCCCATATTTCTGGGGACAGAGAACCCTATCCCATGACCCGCCTATATATATAGGGGTATTGGGGGCTTCTCAGAGTACAACTCAGTGCAATCCGGTTGCTCTGCAAAGTTGTCGTTCTCTCTGGTTTTGGTAACCGAGAGAGAGCCCGAGCAAGTGCTTCCCGCAAAGGGAGGTGCAACAAGGGAAAGACAACTGTAGTTGCAATTGGTAGCCGGAGAGTGTGTTGGAGACTAGTACATCAACAGGAGGGTGCGACTCCTTCCACTTCCTTGTGGGATAAGGAGTGTGGAGTTCCAGGTGGTCCGTGTGGACTACTTCAGAGGTGGGAGGTCACTGCCGCTTAGGAGGACAACTGTCATCCGACAGTCCGGTAGGAGGAGGAGTTGTCAGTCCCGGTGCAACCAGGAGCTACACAGACACCGTCCAAGACCGGAGGTGAAGACCGCACAAGGCGCGAGGTACTGTCGCCGAGCAAGCCTCGGGACAAGGTATGCATCCACAAACCATCTTTCCTATTGTATAGACGTTGACACGATTCCTTTTGTTCTGGGTTTTGGGGAGAAATTTTTGTTTCCACTGCTTCTTTGCCTAGATGAGAGCGGGTCATTGGCCCCGAAAGGGCACACAACCTGACGATGCGGCGCTACGGACTCTAAAACCCAACAGAAACAACCTCATGAGACTCATATAGATCCCTAGTGAGTGGATTTTGTTTGTGGAGAAAAGAAGGTAGTCAAGATAGGATCAGAACGGATATCGTGAGGAAGTTGTTGTGAATGTCAGATATGAAAGGGTTCTCCTATTGGGTTGTAGAGGTTGGAATGGTGTATTGTCCATACAGGGACACTTGTTAGGGGTGAGGTGGTGGTATGTGTCTGGTTTGTTTAGGCATATTGTCATCCCCCTTATTTGTATGGTATTGGGAGTAGGAATGATCCTTTCTGATCCACACATTACTCTTTGTTTCAGTGCTTAGTTCATTATGTTAAGCCATGCATTAGGATTTTCTACAAGGTTAGGGAAGATGTAAAATGTAGAATGTGGTCTCTTATTACATAGAAGGGCAATATGGATGGTCTCACCATTTTTTATCTAAATTGAACCAAGTAGCCGAATCTCTTTAGCGACAGAGAACACACAAAAGACTTTTATGTAGTTTGTAGGGTAAAGGGTCTTCAGGCTGATGATTTGTAGTGTAGCTCATATAGTAGATGCAATTTTTTAAGGACATCAAGAACCCATATGTGTGTTATGAGGTTTTACATGGATAGAAAACTTGACCCCCTATGTGCCAACCACGCAACCATGTTGCCAAATTATCTGGTAATGTGTGCATGTACACAAATTTCACCACAAGGTAGTGTGACAGTGACCCTCAATAAGATGGGAGGGAGTAAAGGATTTGTTTTTTGGATAGGATCTTAGGTTTGAAGATGGTGCAACCCTAGAGAAGGAGGGCAATAGCTATGGTAACATCAATAGCAAGGACCTATTGGTGGTCTAGGATTATTCTAGATGGTCATGAGGATGCTAAGATCAGTAAGGACCTTGAGATGTCTCATAGAGTTGACAGGGAGATCCATGATGGCTAAGGGCTTGTCAATAGTTTGTAGGTTCTCCATGGAGGTAGGTGGTGATTGTGGGGGTTTTGTTGGGCGGTAAGGTGGTAGGAAAGATTAATAATATCGCACTAGCTCATAAGCAATTATTGTGTTGCACACTTGTATGATTTTTACATGTGATAAGAGTTTTTAATGGGTTATGATTTAGACATCCACCGTCTCCTATATATATATATTATAAGGAAAAGATTCTAAAATCACAATGTTGGAATCAAATAAGAGGTATGATAGAGAGATGATGAGTGTTATTGAAGTACCATAGGTAATCAAATAACACATCGACTAAGTAAAGATCCTAGGAAATAGAAGTAGTTTCCAATGGTGGAGTAAACCCTATAACAAGCCTCATTCATCTAGATACAGTACATATTGAGATACTAGTCAAATTTGAAAGCTATCTCTAATCCCTATCTTGTTGTTGTGGATTCAGGATGTTCTCCATAGAGTAGTTGTCTCTTCATAAGTCAACGTCTCTAAAAATCAGTGTGTGGCTTTGGCTCCTTTGACAATGACTGTGACATCCCCAGATTTTCTAAAACTTAATCTAATGTGTGATGTCCAAATTGAAACCCTCACCTCAGCGAGAATCCCAATTTAAACATCCCACATAAGGCTATGAAGAAGAAAATCAAGGGAGTCAGAAGGAAACACATCAGTAGCACATGCACATGAACATGGACAATAATAAAACCATATACACATGTTCACCATTCAACATATAATTACAACATGAATTATTACAACATTTGATATTACATATTGAACAACAAACTTATACACATACATGCACTACCACTAAACTACATGATCTTAAGACAACATGTCCACCTGTACATCAACTTGCCACACAACTCTCAACTATCCTGGATCTTCAAGAGCATAACCACAACCTAAAAAAAAGATTACATGCAGTACACGTCAACACAATATTCAAGAATATTGTACTCAGTACGCCTACGTGTCCTTTATATACCTCTCATCATATCTTGGCAATAAGATAAAACTAATACTTGATAGTAATAGAAGAATATAAGAAAAGCGTATACTTGCACAAAGATGTTCATTAACAAAAGAGAACACATATTTTAAGAATATTTTCCATTATATCATCCATGCATTTACTACCTAAGAGTTGAATGCATTAAGGCCTTTATGATCACTACCAAAGAGTTGGATCATATGTATAATGTGACCACTACCAAAGAGTTGGGTCCAAGCACACTACCGAAGAGTTGGTGCTTTCATATGTACAATGTGACCACTACCAAAGAGTTGGGTCACTTCTAAGCACACTGCCAAAGAGTTGGTGCTTTCATATAATGGAACAAATATATTATATGTCATGTGTTCATAGCAATAAGTATGGAAAATCAAGCAACATAACATACAAGAAGAATTATTTCAATCAATACCATATGCCAAGTTTTTACTACCATATAACACAAGCATATTGTATAATAAGCCAAGTAAGAGGTAATGGCATACCTTGATTAAGAGATAAACTTAATCATCATATTCATCATGTCAACTCTAACCTTGTTCATCCCTGATTAAGGCAAGATCATAAACTATCATTAGGTTCTCATCATCTTACATCTCATCTTAACCCTAATTGTGTTCATTAGGGTTTAGCTTATCTCTTTAGGATATTCTCATGATTACTTGTATTCTTGTCTTAGATTTATATTACTGATGTCATATTCTAGATTATAGTTCCTCAACTGGATATGCTCATGTGTCACATTATTATGTCAACATATTTAGCATTATGTCACTTTCATTAACCATATTAGGGTTACATCTTATGTATTAAGAGTTCTCTTCATATAACATGAATTTCATGTATACAACTGATCTTAGATATATATATATATATATATATATATATATATATATATCTTCCAGTTACATATATGAGAGTTTTCTGTAAATTTCATCATTTATTGAGCATGTATATATTTATTGCATTTAACTTAGGGTTATTAGCCCTAATTAGCCATATAGAGAAAATTACATAATTTCGTGCATCAACATGATCATTACTGACATCAGGTGCACAATAAACACTATTATGGAGTTACTGACATTTTTCCATAATTTTATATCATCCTTTGATATTTATTATCCACAAACTAAGCATTACATATCTTACATGATATCAACTATATAAGTTACTAAAAAAACTTGATATTATACTTCCATCTTGTTCTACACATTTTTCTGAACATTTTGGTATATTATATGTATTTTTCTAATGCTCGAGCTAATTACTACGATTTATCAAAGATCTAGGTAATTACTGGAATTACTGGGCAATTTACCTTTTTAGGCCAATGCCCTGTCGACACGTGGCTCATGTGGGAAGTGATACTCCTTCCTCTGGATTGCACTGCGCCATCCGGTTCACTTGGTCTGGGCCTGGTTCAGGGCTACGAACCCAGTTCAGGTTGGAGGGCCAGTCTGCCCTCTTTTCTTTCTCACGCAACACGACCGTGCGCTGAGCGCCACGGCCGTGGTGCCTAGATACCGCAAACACCATCTTCCCCTACTTCCCGCGTGCGCTGCCGCACAACTTGGCTCCGGTGAGCAACCGACCATGCTCTCCTCATCCTTGAGATCTGACAACACTACAGGAAGATTTCTCTGAGCTCCCTTGATTCCTCCGGCCTCTTTGAAATCTGCAGTGCCCTCCGGATCTCCACTCCCGCTAGCTCGCCGCCATGGAGGTCCTTTGCGGCAGAGAAAAAGGGGGATCTCGCTTATGGACCCCTTTCTCGACCCCTCCTGGTTTGAGAAGCTCCGATAGACCACCAGGAACCCAAGAGCACTCCTAGACAACGCTTAAAGGGCCTGGAGCACTCCCCCTAGCTCCAAGCTCCTCTCCGGCCAACCTCGACCTCACCAGCCACGTCGTCAGCACATTAGGCCATGAAAGCACCCGTATGAGACTCAATTGACCTCAACCTTTGTTTCCCTCTCTTATATTCCTCTTAAACCCCCTTCTAGGTCCTTTCTCTACTCATGGCTCCCACCTGCAGTTGCGGTGGAGAAGACAATAAAAGGGAGAGCTCGTCCTCCCTACTGGAATGGTCTCACATCTCATTTTAGGGGTCTACTCACTCCTCCAGTCAAGCTAAGAGAAACTGACCATTTCATTTCCTTCTCTGGTCCACGATCACATCGTGGGGTGGCTGGGAACTCTCGACGTCTGACTGCCCCATGACCCCAGCTGGTCTGGAGGTAGGGGATGGCATATGGCTTGTCAGATCTACATCCAAGGGCTCGGATCAACCTCATCACCAAGAGAATCTGTGACATCCCTTTCTCAAGGGTTACAACCACTGGATCGGAAATCCAGGGTTGCAGGTAGGCCACGCGGACCCACCCCAAAGCCAAGGGGCATGATACAGCCTGACTTAGGCTCAAGCTAGCAAACTTAGGTCTATTAATCTTTGATAAAGCATATCATTTCACAAAATACAAATCTAGATAACTTCCTCTAGGAACATCCAATTGCCACACAATTTTAACCATAGCTTCCTCACTACAAAAGGTACTTTGTAAACGAATTTGGTACCAAAACTCAAATGTTATACCATTCAATTAAATTCCTCAAGAAGGCATAACATTATGGATCCAAAACATTGTATAAACCTCAACAACACTCCAAATTTATTAAAACATTTGGGATTCTCAAAACAACTCAACATGTGTGACTTCACATGTGTCATTGGACATTTAGGATTCCAAAGTCCACTCCATAACATCCTACACACCTTAAAAGATATTTTGTCCTCGAAATTATGCCAGAAATCCCGTCTTTCACATCATATACATCTTAAAAGAACTTTCGTCCTCGAAAGTAAACCATACTCATACTTTTAGGGAAAAATTTATCTTGCCTTCATCCACATGTAGGCACTATTCTATGTGTAACATATCCACAAAGGTTACCTAGAACCATGTATCCAAAGCACTATTAGGGGTTTTTACAACCATCTCGGTGCACAAACACTCCATTCAAGGTTAAACTCAAGGTTTAGAAACTTAGGTTATGTCATGACATATCTCATATATCAGGGCTGCATCCTTATCTTAACCCATGCATTAGGGTTCCCACATCATATTACCGTGTTCTAAAGGAGTTAACTAAGATTAACTCATATATCAAGGTGTCATACACATTTTATTTAGCTCATTGTTAGAACATGTTCATCATTAACATATGCCTTTTAGGACGGAGTTAACTATAATTAATCTGAATTATCCATCTAGACCATATCAGGGTATCATAATCATTATGTTGTGCTAACAGTCAAACTATACTTTTCATCTTTATTAAGCACTTAGATTAACATCTCATGTAACATGTTTCATTTCATATGATTTTATTTACTTGCTCAAAATATATTGTGACATTTACTAATGAATTCATCACAAGATTAATCAACAATATCACATTATAATCATTATTCATGTATATGGTTAACCATTTATACATTGATATCTATCAAACCATTACTAGGTTTCCATCATATCATGTCTACATATCACATCTTGAGATTAGATCACATCCTTACATCTATTATATCATGGTCGTGCTAAACAAACTTATATAAGTGGCTTACTAAACATATATTAAAGCTTTATCTAGCCCAAATGAGGTTCTCCAGACCCATATCATGAGGGTAGTTCCATGCTCATTCTCTCTAAGCTAACTCAACCCTATGAGTATCTCATATGCACATACTTTATCTTTCCTCTCTCAATCTAGGGTTCTCAGATTACCTCATTGGCACTAGTTATAGCCTTACAAGTAGGGCTGTCAATGGGGAGGGTATGGGGAGGGTAAGGTCCTACCCTTACCCTTACCCTCTTTGGGTAGCGGGTAAGGGTAAGGGTAATTATCCTTCTCAGCAATCCCCTTACCCTCCCCTTACCCTTACCCTCTTCTCCACAGGGTAAACGGGGAGGGTAAAGGGTAAGCGGGTAATTTTGATAAAAAAGAATTTTATACACATCGTGTGCTAATTTTTAATAATTTTATAACTATTTTATTGATAAAAACATATAAAACATTATATCCAATTCAAAATCATATGTTTCTCCGTGTAAAGTTAAGTCAATTCACACAATAACAATTTTTTATGCATAAATTATTTTTTTCCTTTGCATAACTATGCATAACAAATAAGTATTTCACCAACACCTCATTTTCCGCAAGATATATATGTTTTTCTCTCAACAAGAAAGTATTACAAGCACAACACCAAGTCATTTTCCAATGATAGAATAAAGTATTATGGTTAAACATTTACATACAAACCCCTTTCGAATATTTATATTTGTGTAACCTTTATATCATGTGCGGGTAAAAGGGTATGTATAATGTATATACCTTACCCTCCCCTTATAATATAGCGGGGAAACGGGGAACGGGTAAACGGATAAAGGGTAATAAAAATCTTTACCCTTACCCTTACCCTCCAGGGTATGGGTAAGGGTAAACGGATAATACCCTCCCCATTGACAGCCCTACTTACAAGATCTAGCCACATAAGCACAAACCAAAGCATGATATGGTATACCCTTCATAGATCTCTAACCATGAAACATCTTACCCAAATCTCTCTTATATACACACCACTAGATTCCTATATGGGAAACCACCAACCTGAGCATGCGGCTTCAAAAAACTAAGATAGCTACCTCCTCCAGGGTCTTGGGCTCTCTCCCTCACCTAGATGGTAGGCACTCATATTCATACTCACATATGCACATATAAACAGCCTCTCTCTGTCTCTAGGGTTTGGTTCTCCCAAGGACATCTAGGGTTCAACAAAACTATAGGAATCATGCATAAAGAAACTCATCTCAATCACTCAGGAGTAGTCTAGTTTAGGACATATCATATCACATATTTCTTATATTTCTCATATCATGGAGTCTAGGTTCTCTGACCTTCTCCATGTGGGTCTCGCTCTCTCTTGAGCTAACCTCAAAACTGGTCCTAACACTAGAGGTCCTCCTTTGTAAAAGAGCTTGAGGCTCATGTTGACTCACAACTTGTCTTAACTTAACATATCTTATCTCATATAAGCCTATTTAATTGCATCATCAAAACTTATTTCAAAACCTCAAATCTAAACTTAGGTCCTCAAAGACAAACATAGGTCATCATAATCATCTTATGTCATCTATATAAGACTTACATCATATCATCAAAACTTATATCATCTATTCCATCTATCATATATATTCCAACAGGGCTATAGACATCTAATCTAGAACTACACTCTCTTCTAGACTGATGTCATTCACTTTCACTTAGGTTGCATGGACACCGCCTACTCGTACATGTGTGGGGACACATTTTTGTAATACATATACATATTAAAATATTATATAGTTTTTCTCCGATTAAACAAATGTCAGAGAAAACTATCGAGGTTTGATCCGTTTGGAATCAAAACCAAATCCTGAAAACGAGTGTCCCACACATAGTAGAGAGTCCAGTGTCATGAAAACTAGTGAAAAGGGTGAGAACAAGGGGTAGACTAGTGTATCTACTCTAGACAATGTGCGCAATATGTCTAGGGTTTCTCTTCCCTTGATGCACGTCATTTCCAAATAGTGCAACGTCCAATACCGCTGCACTACAAGGAAAGAACGACATCTAAGGACTTGCTACTCAACAAGCACCAGTCTAGACCTAGTTCTCAGACATCTAGGTTCTAACCTAGAGGCTAGGTTAGATCTAGTCTCTAAAAGATGGCTACTCTAACCCTAAAGATGTTTTTAAGTTCAAGGTTCTTTAGTTTTGAGTTGCATAATGAGCAAATGCCAGGCTTTGCTATTGTTCATGCTATGATACCACTTGTGAAATCCTCATATTTTCCAAAACTTGATCTAATGTGTGACGTCCAAATTGAAACCCTCACCTCAACGAGAATCCCAATTTAAACATCCCACATAAGGCTAATAAGAAGAAAATCAAGGGAGTCAGAAGGAAACACATCAGTAGCGCATGCACATGAACAATAATAAAACCATATACACATGTTCATCATTCAACATATAATTACAACATGAATTATTACAACATTTGATATTACATATTGAACATCAAACTTATACATATACATGCACTACCACTAAACTACAGGATCATAAGACAACAGGTCCACCTGTACATCAGGTAGCCACACAACTCTCAACTATCCTGGATCTTCAAGAGCATAACCACAACCTAAACAAAAGATTACATGCGGTACACGTCAGCACAATATTCAAGAATATTGTACTGAGTACGCCTACGTGTCCTTTATATACCTCTCATCATATCTTGGCAATAAGATAAAACTAATACTTGGAAATAACAGAAGAATATAAGAAAAGTGTATACTTGCACAAAGATGTTCATTAACAAAAGAAAACACATATTTTAAGCATATTTTCCATTATATCATCCATGTATTTACTACCTGAGAGTTGAATGCATTAAGGCCTTTATGATCACTACCAAAGAGTTGGATCGTATGTATAATGTGACCACTACCAAAGAGTTGGGTCCAAGCACACTACCGAAGAGTTGGTGCTTTCATATGTACAATGTGACCACTACCAAAGAGTTGGGTCACTTCTAAGCACACTGCCAAAGAGTTGGTGCTTTCATATAATGGAACAAATATATTATATGTCATGTGTTCATAGCAATAAGTATGGAAAATCAAGCAACATAACATACAAGAAGAATTATTTCAATCAATACCATATGCCAAGTTTTTACTACCATATAAAACAAGCATATTGTATAATAAGCCAAGTAAGAGGTAATGGCATACCTTGATCAAGAGATAAATTTTATCATCATATTCATCATGTAAACTCTAACCTTGTTCATCCCTGATTAAGGCAAGATCATAAACTATCATTAGGTTCTCATCATCTTACATCTCATCTTAACCTGAATTGCATTCATTAGGGTTTAGCTTATCTATTTAGGATATTCTCATGATTACTTGTATTCTTGTCTTAGATTTATATTACTGATGTCATATTCCAAATTATAGTTCCTCAACTGGATATGCTCATGTGTCACATTATTATGTGAACATATTTTACAATATGTCACTTTCATTAACCATATTAGGGTTACATCTTATGTATTAAGAGTTCTCTTCATATAACTTGAATTTCATGTATATAACTGATCTCAGATTTATATATATATATATATCTCCCAGTTACATATATGAGAGTTTTCTGTAAATTTCATCATTTATTGAGCATGTATATATTTATTTCATTTAACTTAGGGTTATTAGCCCTAATTAGCCATATAGAGAAAATTACATAATTTCGTGCATCAACATGATCATTATTGACATCAGGTGCACTATAAACATAATTATGGAGTTACTAACATTTTTCCATAATTTTATATCATCCTTTGATATTTATTATCCACAAACTAAGCATTACATATATTACATGATATCAACTATATTAGTTACTAAATAACCCTGATATTATACTTCCATCTTGTTCTATGCATTTTTCTGAGCATTTCAGTATATTATATGTATTTTTTGATGCTTGAGCTAATTACTATGATTTATCAAAGATCTAGGTAATTACTGGAATTACTGGGCAATTTACCTTTTTAAGCCAATGCCCTGTCGACACGTGGCTCATGTGGGAAGCGATACTCCTTCCTCTGGCTTCCACTGTGCCGGCTGGTTCACTTGGTCTGGGCCTGGTTTAGGGCTGCAAACCCAGTTCAGGTTGGAGGGCCGGTTTGCCCCCTTTTCTTTCTCGCGCAACACGACCGTGTGCTGAGCGCCACGACCGTGGTGCCTGGATACCGCGAACACCATCTTCCCCTGCTTCCCGCATGCGCCACCGCACAACTTGGCTCTAGCAAGCAACCTGTCGTGCTCTCCTCATCCTTGAGATCTGACAACACTACATGAAGATTTCTCTGAGCTCCCTTGATTCCTCCGACCTCTTTGAAATCTACAGTGCCCTTCGGATCTCCACTCCCACTAGCTCGCCGCCATGGAGGTCCTTTGCGGTGGAGAAAAAAGGGGGATCTCTCTTATGGACCCCTTTCTCAACCCCTCCTGGTTTGAGAAGCTCCGGTAGACCACCAGGAACCCAAGAGCACTCCTAGACAACGCTTAAAGGGCCTGGAGCACCGCCCCTAGCTCCAAGCTCCTCTCCGGCCAACCTCAACCTCGTCAGCCACGTCGTCAGCACATTAGGCCATGAAAGCACCCGTATGAGACTCAGCTGACCTCGACCTTTGTGTCCCGCTCTTATCTTCCTCTTAAACCCCCTTCTAGCTCCCTTCTCTACTCATGGCTCCCACCTACAGTTGCGGTGGAGAAGACAGTAAAAGGGAGAGCTCGTCCTCCCTACTAGAACAGTCTCACATCTCATTTTAGGGGTCTACTCATTCCTCCATTCAAGCCAAGAGGAACTGACCATTTCATTTCCTTCTTCGGTCCACGATCACATCGTGGGGTGGCTGGGAACTCTCGACGTCTGACTGCCCCACGACCCCGGATGGTCCATGTAACATACTGAAATTCAGGGTCTTCCCTGAAATTTACCCATTCTTGAGCTTTGCTTTGCCTTTTAGTCCATTTGGACCTTTTCCATAATTTTACACATCCTTTTGGATCATTTTTGGACTCCTTGTGCAATTTGAGCACAATTTGATGTTGAAATCACCTTTCACCCTCATTTATGTAAATGAGGGGGTGTTTGCACAAATAACCCACATTAGGAGATAAGTTAGGGTTAATTATGTAATTTGGTCATTAATGGGATAATATAGTAGATTATATTTATTTGGAGCTTTTTGGATAAATATATTATTATTAATGTGTATTTGAGTTCATATATGTGTATGTTAACCTTAATTATTTCTCTCTCCTCAAAATATGATTTTAATTCACATTAATATGTTATTTTGTTGAGAAATGATTATTTGTACCCTAATGTGTTTTATATCTCGAAATTACTCTCCTATTTCAATTAATTAGTTTTTCATGTTATTTCACCTCTTTTAATATATTATTATACTCTTTTATGAGCTATATATTTATTAATGGCCATATTATGTATTAAACGAGAATCTAATTATATAGCATTGTAGTATGCGTCATTATGAACCCATGGTCCAAATTTGGTGGCTTTTGGAGTTCAATTGACCCCCCAAATTGAGTTTATAAGCTTTTAATATAGTGTCACTATAGTTATTAGGTTTATCTCATTGATTGCATTTATAACGCTATAGTTCCGTTTATTTTCATCTGTCACGCGTTACAGCTGGTAATCCGGTCTTATATGTGCAATCGCAGCCGTCGATCTGTGATCCAGTGGAGGGGGGATCATCCCCTTCCTCCAGCCGTTCGCGAGTCTGGGAGCAGCCCCGACTCCCTGGATTCTTCCTATCGTTCTCTCTCTGTGATCAATAGTGTTGCCCTATTCTTCGCCCGTTGTCTTCGTCGCATCTCTCCGAGTCCAACATGCTATCACTCGACGCTTACCTCTCACTAGTCATGAAACGCCCTAACGAGCCTCTCTCCTCCTCTCCACCATGGAATCATAGAAGCCAGCCTCGACCGCCCCAACGCCTATATAAGGCTGTAGAAATGACCCTCGGGCTTCGTACTTTCTTCCTTCTCCATCAATTTCTCCCCGTTCGCCCTGGATCCCCTTGTCCTACTCCATCTACAGCTCCGCCAACCTCGGCCTACTGCTCGGCCTCCCGACCACCTTCGTCCAAATTGATTGCTAGGTAAGCATCCTCGATGCTTCCTCCTTCTCTCCGCTTCGTTTCCTAGCCTCGCGACACCCCCAAACACCGGGTCCTATAAACCGCCGGTGAGCTCCACCGCCGCCAACCGTTTTTGAGCTTCTGAGCTCCTCTGACCTCACCGCATCCCGCTTTGGCCTCGCCCTGACTCTGCGAAGCTTATACCGATCTCAGTTGCTAGATTTGCTGCGTTTTCGTGGTGTTTTTCCCCGTTGATCTTTCCCCTGTTTCTGGACAGCTTGGGCCTCCTTTCTTTGCGCCTGTGCACGCCTCTGTGTGTTTTTGAGTTCTCTGTGACCACAAGACGTCGGGGAATGCATTCCCGGTCTCAGCTTGGGTCGGCTAGCAGAGGAGCAGTCGGAAGCCATCGGTCCCCGACCTCCAGGTTGTGCGCTCGAGCCATGGCTCGCAGCAGCAACAAGCATGGGGATGGAATGACCAAGATGGCCCCACCCGATCAATGTATTCGATTTGCCACCAGGGACAGTAATGGTATTTCATCGGCCCTTTTATTTTCCACGCCAACGAATGAGATATTTGCAAATACCTAAAGTATCCCTGCGTTTTCAATTGATTTAATTAAACGATCTAGGGCAACATGGTCATTTACCTTTTCTGCAATCATCCATGCGAAGTGGACCTGCTGATGCGGCCAATTGTGACTGGTCCGCGTCAGCATGGGCCCGGCCTCAGTGGCCCAATCGCCTCTTTGTTTTGCCTATGTGGCATTTCCCTGAATTGTGATTGACTGGAATGATTTTATTCATAATAAATTATTCCCATGTCAGAAAAATTCGAATAAATAGTCGATGGAAAGGATTTTTAACGTAGAATCTGATTTTATGATTTTTGAGACCTAATTCTCAAGGGTTTCCCAAAGTTTGCTTTGATTGGCATTTTTAGTATGTTAAATGTTTTAAAATACATAATTAATTCATTTTAACTCTGTTTTGTAAAATAAAATATGTTTTCTTATTCAGGAGAATATGACTAATATTTTGGGCTTGGTTTTGAACCCTAAATTGTAGTTTTGTAAAATTAGGGTTTTTCCTATGCTTTATGTCTTTATATATATTAATACTTGTGTAATGATGTAACTAGGATATTATGTGGATGGATTGCAATCAGTTTGATGGATATGATGGTAATGTATTTAATCTAAGGTATGTGAGACCTATTTCAGTATGGGATGCCTATTTTTGGTATGTGGAATCTATGTGGTTGATTATTATGCAAACAATCCTAATCTCTCAGTTGGGTCTTTTCCAACCCCACAATCATTATTGTGCTAGCCTTTTTATTCTTCTAATTGCATTTATTGGCTCTTTACTTATTTTATGCTTCTAATGCCATTGTGGCTCATTCATTTGAATAATGTGAAACTTGCTATATGTTGCCTCCTTTACTTGGAAATGTTTAGTCTTGCTATTGCCTATGTTGGCTCATCTTTTTGAAATACTTGGATAATGTTGTTGCCTATGATGGCCATTTATTGAGATTATTTGGGTTTTATTCCCAATGCTATGTTGCAATCTTGTTATACTTTTCACTATGCTGCCAAATGAATGTTTATGCATGATATTGTTATTGGCCAATTGACAATGTAGTGTACATGAGTACAAACCACCCACAGGGCACTGGGGTTTTAGTCCCCCTGCCATTTTATATATTAGGCACTGGGGTTTTAGTCCCCCTGCCACTTTTTAGGCACTGGGGTTTTAGTCCCCCTGCCATTGGTGAGGTCCGGTAGGTGCCTCACCCTACATTGAGAGGACGTTGAGTCATAATTTATATTCATGCAAATGTGATAATTGTTGATATTTAAATGTGGCAGTTTCTCTCTCTCGTATTCATATATTTGCCTCATTTCTTTTGAAATCTCTTATTGTAGAATCTTTTATATTTCAAAGCTTTTTATTATTATTTGTCCTATTCCTTTTTATTAACACATACCTTTCATCTTTCTCTTGCTGGATGACCCCAACCATCCAGGTTAGGATCAGAGTGCGCATGGAAGCTTGGTGAACCTAAGGCTAATGATAGGACAAGAAAGAAGAAGAACACATAGTTTGCATGATCATAGATGTTTTTATGTTTATAGTAGTTTGTTTGGAGACAATATTGGTTTAGTCTAAGTCTTCCTCTACCTAGATCCTTGTGCTTGTATGAAGTTGTACTTCCTTTATGGAAATTTTATAATGTACTCTTTATACATTTTGAATAAAGTCAAGATTTAAATTTCCGCTGCTACACAATTGATGATTTTGTTTATCATGTTTAATAGTAGAGACTTGGTCTTTACAGCATGGTATCAGAGCATCAAGGTAGTCAGATTCTTGACTAGTTCAAAATTGTCTCCTAGATAGAACCCTTATATTATATAGTTTCCCTTTAGTTAGTTTTTCACATTAGAGTTGACCTAGCATGAAAGTTAGATTTAGTATCCTAATAATAATTAATTAAAAATAAAATTTGTCAACCTTTTTGGTGAATTGTCTAATTGAGTAGCTATTAGAGCAAGAAGTTGAAGTGATGGTGTCTAGAAAGGGTCAGAGCTTGGGGGCTGGCAATATTTTCCTCCGCCCCACTAGCTTGGTAACGAGGACTCCTGAGCTCATATGACCTGGCCTGGCCTGATCTGAAACATACAGCTCGAACTAGTCTACCCTTAGACATATTACCTTATTGTTGAGTAACCCTAGAAACCCTTATATGATGATTTGATTTCTTTTCTCAAACAAAAATCATTTTGTAATCCCTAAGTACCATATATGAGTCTTAGATTCCTATGTTTAGGGTTTGGTGTACCCTATGCCCTATATTATACCTTGAGTTGGAAGATAGAGTTTAGTAAAACTTTTAGTGTTGGATCTTATACCAATGAGATAGTTTGACTTAGTCAACCCTTTAAGTGGAAAGGTAGAATTAGTACCTTGATAGATGTTAGAGTTGTTGATTTCGAGGACGAAATCCTCTTTAGGGGGTTGGAGTCCCTCAATGCCTTGAAATCAAGAAACTCTAACTCCTTAGACATGAAATTAGTAAGCTTATATGGTTAGAGTTAAACAAACCTAATATGATGGTAATTCATCTTGTTTGCTTATGAACAAATGGATAAGTCACATAATCCTTATGCTTGAACCTTAATATACTCTTGATGCACATAATCATTAATTATTCATATGTGAATACATATAGTTTTGATTAAGTCACCCTAATGGTAAAATGTGTATGGTAAAATACACCCTACGGATGCCTTGATAGGTAATGGTCATATTGACCTAAACCCTAAGATGTATTCATCTAGCCTTAATAAGGTATATATACCCTTCATGCCTTTCATGATACTCTAGTGACATTAGGTGGCATCACATATTATGCTTGGGTACATGTAGATGTGTTATAATCCCTTAATCATAATTGTGACCCGATTATCAGCATAGGGAAGGCATAGCACCTTGTTGACTAAAATACATCTCATTAATCATCTTAACATGGGTTGGTTTATGAATAAAATCAGTAATAAGATGATGAGTAATTTGATTCATATAATGTGATTTTAATTCATAGTAATTAGTGTTATAAGAGAAAATGATTAGTGATGCCATGGATATGAGTATGTTAGATGTTGTGCCAATATGTAACTTAGATATAAGCCATTAATGTGACACATTTAGTCTTGTTATTAGATTAATAATTTGTTGGATAAAATTATATGTGATAATCCCACATGATGTAGTTAATGGATAGTAATATTGAGTTATTTAGGTTTGTGACCTAATGCATCTAATTATGTTGTAATGGCTTAGAAAACCCTAATTGTGCTTAAAACCCTGATGAGGGAAATCCATAAGATATAATATTGAGATGTAATCATTTTGGATAAAACGTGGCACAAGTGATAGTATAATAGATATGCTGCCTTTTCATGATAGAGTTTGTGCTTATAAGGCAAAGATGCTAAATATGTTGAGTTAGATAAAATGATATAGGTTTGGTGGAAACCTTAGTAATACCTGACTTATGTAGATTTGGTGTTGTACCCTAGATTAAGGGTTATAACCTAGTGTTTAAGGTTGGGATGTTACACACTCACCCTCTATTTCCTCTTGTTGTGATTTCGGGGACGAAATCCTCTTTAAGGGGTGGTGTGCTGTAACATACTGAAATTCAGGGTCTTCCCTGCAATTTACCCATTCTTGAGCTTTTCTTTGCCTTTTAGTTCATTTGGACCTTTTCCATAATTTTACACATCCTTTTGGATCATTTTTGGACTCCTTGTGCAATTTGAGCACAATTTGATGTTGAAATCACCTTTTACCCTCATTTATGTAAATGAGGGGGTGTTTGCACAAATAACCCACATTAGGAGATAAGTTAGGTTTAATTATGTAATTTGATCATTAATGGGATAATATAGTAGATTATATTTATTTGGAGCTTTTTGGATAAATATATTATTATTAATGTGTATTTGAGTTCATATACGTGTATGTTAACCTTAATTGTTTCTCTCTCCTCAAAATATGATTTTAATTCACATTAATATGTTATTTTGTTGAGAAATGATTATTTATACCCTAATGTGTTTTATATCTCGAAATTACTCTCCTATTTCAATTAATTAGTTTTTCATGTTATTTCACCTCTTTTAATATATTATTATACTCTTTTATGAGCTATATATTTATTAATGGCCATATTATGTATTCAATGAGAATCTAATTATATAGCATTGTAGTATGCGTCATTATGAACCCATGGTCCAAATTTGGTGGCTTTTGGAGTTCATTTGACCCCCCAAATTGAGTTTATAAGCTTTTAATATAGTGTCACTATAGTTATTAGGTTATCTCATTGATTGCATTTATAACGCTATAGTTCCATTTATTTTCATCTGTCACGCGTTACAGCTGGTAATCCGGTCTTACATGTGCAATTGCAGCCGTTGATCTGTGATCCAGCGGAGGGGGGATCATCCCCTTCCTCCAGGCGTTCGTGAGTCTGGGAGCAGCCCCGACTCCCTGGATTCTTCCTATCGTTCTCTCTCTGTGATCAATAGTGTTGCCCCATTCTTCGCCCGTTGTCTTCGTCGCGTCTCTCTGAGTCCAACATGCTATCACTCGACGCCTACCTCTCACTAGTCATGAAACTCCCTAATGAGCCTCTCTCCTCCTCTCCACCATGGAATCACAGAAGCCAGCCTCGACCGCCCCAACGCCTATATAAGGCTGTAGAAATGACCCTCGAGCTTCGTACTTTCTTCCTTCTCCATCAATTTCTCCCCATTCGCCCTGGATCCCCTTGTCCTACTCCGTCTACAGCTCCGCCAACCTCGACCTACTGCTCGGCCTCCCGACCACCTTCGTCCAAATTGATTGCTAGGTAAGCATCCTCGATGCTTCCTCCTTCTCTCCGCTTCGTTTCCTAGCCTCGCGACACCCCTAAACACCGGGTCCTATAGACCGCCGGTGAGCTCCGCTGCCGCCAACCGTTTTTGAGCTTCTGAGCTCCTCTGACCTCACCGCATCCCGCTTTGGCCTCGCCCTGACTCTGCAAAGCTTATACCGATCTCAGTTGCTAGATTTCCTGCGTTTTCATGGTGTTTTTCCCCGTTGATCTTTCCCCTGTTTCCGGCCAGCTTGGGCCTCCTTTCTTTGCGCATGTGCACGCCTCTGTGCATTTTTGAGTTCTCTGTGACCACGAGATGTCGGGGAATGCATTCCCGGTCTCAGCTTGGGTCGGCTAGCAGAGGAGCAGTCGGAAGCCATCGGTCCCCGACCTCCAGGTTGTGCGCTCGAGCCATGGCTCGCAACAGCAACAAGCATGGGGATGGAATGACCAAGATGGCCCCACCCGATCAATGTATTCGATTCGCCACCAGGGACAGTAACGGTATTTCATCGGCCCTTTTATTTTCCACACCAACGAATGAGATATTTGCAAATACCTAAAGTATCCCTGCGTTTTCAATTGATTTAATCAAACGATCTAGGGCAACATGGTCATTTACCTTTTCTGCAATCGTCCATGCGAAGTGGACCTACTGATGCGGCCAATTGTGACTGGTCCGCGTCAGCATGGGCCCGGCCTCAGTGGCCCAATCGCCTCTTTGTTTTGCCTATGTGGCATT
This sequence comes from Alisma plantago-aquatica, assembly GCA_963693085.1. Classification (NCBI taxonomy): domain Eukaryota; kingdom Viridiplantae; phylum Streptophyta; class Magnoliopsida; order Alismatales; family Alismataceae; genus Alisma; species Alisma plantago-aquatica. The sequence continues at coordinate 422,802,474 of OY856411.1, forward strand.
TCCCTGAATTGTGATTGGCTGGAATGATTTAATTCATAATAAATTATTCCCATGTCAGAAAAATTCGAATAAATAGTCGATGGAAAGGATTTTTAACGTAGAATCTGATTTTATGATTTTTGAGACCTGATTCTCAAGGGTTTTCCGAAGTTTGCTTTGATTGGCATTTTTAGTATGTTAAATGTTTTAAAATACATAATTAATTCATTTTAACTCTGTTTTGTAAAATAAAATATGTTTTCTTATTCAGGAGAATATGACTAATATTTTGGGCTTGGTTTTGAACCCTAAATCGTAGTTTTGTAAAATTAGGGTTTTTCCTATGCTTTATGTCTTTATATATATTAATACTTGTATAATGATGTAACTAGGATATTATGTGGATGGATTGCAATCAGTTTGATGGATATGATGGTAATGTATTTAATCTAAGGTATGTGAGACCTATTTCAGTATGGGATGCCTATTTTTGGTATGTGGAATCTATGTGGTTGATTATTGTGCAAACAATCCTAATCTCTCAGTTGGGTCTTTTCCAACCCCACAATCATTATTGTGCTAGCCTTTTTATTCTTCTAATTGCATTTATTGGCTCTTTACTTATTTTATGCTTCTAATGCCATTGTGGCTCATTCATTTGAATAATGTGAAACTTGCTATATGTTGCCTCCTTTACTTGGAAATGTTTAATCTTGCTATTGCCTATGTTGGCTCATCTTTTTGAAATACTTGGATAATGTTGTTGCCTATGATGGCCATTTATTGAGATTATTTGGGTTTTATTCCCAATGCTATGTTGCAATCTTGTTATACTTTTCACTATGCTGCCAAGTGAATGTTTATGCATGATATAGTTATTGGCCAATTGACAATGTAGTGTACATGAGTACAAACCACCCACAGTGCACTGGGGTTTTAGTCCCCCTGCCATTTTATATATTAGGCACTGGGGTTTAGTCCCCCTGCCACTTTTTAGGCACTGGGGTTTTAGTCCCCCTGCCATTGGTGAGGTCTGGTAGGTGCCTCACCCTACATTGAGAGGACGTTGAGTCATAATTTATATTCATGCAAATGTGATAATTGTTGATATTTAAATGTGGCAGTTTCTCTCTCTCGTATTCATATATTTGCCTCATTTCTTTTGAAATCTCTTATTGTAGAATCTTTTATATTGCAAATCTTTTTATTATTATTTGTCCTATTCCTTTTTATTAACACATACCTTTCATCTTTCTCTTGCTGGATGACCCCAACCATCCAGGTTAGGATCAGAGTGCGCATGGAAGCTTGGTGAACCTAAGGCTAATGATAGGACAAGAAAGAAGAAGAACACATAGTTTGCATGATCATAGATGTTTTTATGTTTATAGTAGTTTGTTTGGAGACAATATTGGTTTAGTCTAAGTCTTCCTCTACCTAGATCCTTGTGCTTGTATGAAGTTGTACTTCCTTTATGGAAATTTTATAATGTACTCTTTATACATTTTGAATAAAGTCAAGATATAAATTTCCACTGCTACACAATTGATGATTTTGTTTATCACGTTTAATAGTAGAGACTTGGTCTTTACAGCATGGTACCAGAGCATCAAGGTAGTCGGATTCTTGACTAGTTCAAAATTGTCTCCTAGATAGAACCCTTATCTTATATAGTTTCCCTTTAGTTAGTTTTTCACCTTAGAGTTGACCTAGCATGAAAGTTAGATTTAGTATCCTAATAATAATTAATTTAAAATAAAATTTGTCAACCTTTTTGGTGAATTGTCTAATTGAGTAGCTATTAGAGCAAGAAGTTGAAGTGATGGTGTCTAGAAAGGGTCAGAGCTTGGGGGCTGGCAATATTTTCCTCCGCCCCACTAGCTTGGTAACGAGGACTCCTGAGCTCATATGACCTGGCCTGGCCTGATCTGAAACGTACAGCTCAAACTAGTCTACCCTTAGACATATTACCTTATTGTTGAGTAACCCTAGAAACCCTTATATGATGATTTGATTTCTTTTCTCAAACAAAAATCATTTTGTAATCCCTAAGTACCATATATGAGTCTTAGATTCCTATGTTTAGGGTTTGGTGTACCCTATGCCCTATGTTATACCTTGAGTTGGAAGATAGAGTTTAGTAAAACTTTTAGTGTTGGATCTTATACCAATGAGATAGTTTGACTTAGTCAACCCTTTAAGTGGAAAGGTAGAATTAGTACCTTGATAGATGTTAGAGTTGTTGATTTCGAGGACGAAATCCTCTTTAGGGGGTTGGAGTCCCTCAATGCCTTGAAATCAAGAAACTCTAACTCCTTAGACATGAAATTAGTAAGCTTATATGGTTAGAGTTGAACAAACCTAATATGATGGTAATTAATCTTGTTTTCTTATGAACAAATGGATAAGTCACATAATCCTTATGCTTGAACCTTAATATACTCTTGATGCACATAATCATTAATTATTCATATGTGAATACATATAGTTTTGATTAAGTCACCCTAATGGTAAAATGTGTATGGTAAAATACACCCTACGGATGCCTTGATAGGTAATGGTCATATTGACCTAAACCCTAAGATGTATTCATCTAGCCTTAACAAGGTATATATACCCTTCATGCCTTTCATGATACTCTAGTGACATTAGGTGTCATCACATATTATGCTTGGGTACATGTAGATGTGTTATAATCCCTTAATCATAATTGTGACCCGATTATCAGCATAGGGAAGGCATAACACCTTGTTGACTAAAATACATCTCATTAATCATCTTAACATGGGTTGGTTTATGAATAAAATCAGTAATAAGATGATGAGTAATTTGATTCATATAATGTGATGTTAATTCATAGTAATTAGTGTTATAAGAGAAAATGATTAGTGATGCCATGGATATGAGTATGTTAGATGTTGTGCCAATATGTAACTTAGATATAAGCCATTAATGTGACACATTTAGTCTTGTTATTAGATTAATAATTTGTTGGATAAAATTATATGTGATAATCCCACATGATGTAGTTAATGGATAGTAATATTGAGTTATTTAGGTTTGTGACCTAATGCATCTAATTATGTTGTAATGGCTTAGAAAACCCTAATTGTGCTTGAAACCCTGATGAGGGAAATCCATAAGATATAATATTGAGATGTAATCATTTTCGATAAAACGTGGCACAAGTGATAGTATAATAGATATGCTGCCTTTTCATGATAGAGTTTGTGCTTATAAGGCAAAGATGCTAAATATGTTGAGTTGGATAAAATGATATAGGTTTGGTGGAAACCTTAGTAATACCTGACTTATGTAGATTTGGTGTTGTACCCTAGATTAAGGGTTATAACCTAGTGTTTAAGGTTGGGATGTTACACACTCACCCTCTATTTCCTCTTGTTGTGATTTCGGGGACGAAATCCTCTTTAAGGGGTGGTGTGCTGTAACATACTGAAATTCAGGGTCTTCCCTGCAATTTACCCATTCTTGAGCTTTTCTTTGCCTTTTAGTCCATTTGGACCTTTTCCATAATTTTACACATCCTTTTGGATCATTTTTGGACTCCTTGTGCAATTTGAGCACAATTTGATGTTGAAATCACCTTTTACCCTCATTTATGTAAATGAGGGGGTGTTTGCACAAATAACCCACATTAGGAGATAAGTTAGGGTTAATTATGTAATTTGGTCATTAATGGGATAATATAGTAGATTATATTTATTTGGAGCTTTTTGGATAAATATATTATTATTAATGTGTATTTGAGTTCATATATGTGTATGTTAACCTTAATTGTTTCTCTCTCCTCAAAATATGATTTTAATTCACATTAATATGTTATTTTGTTGAGAAATGATTATTTGTACCCTAATGTGTTTTATATCTCGAAATTACTCTCCTATTTCAATTAATTAGTTTTTCATGTTATTTCACCTCTTTTAATATATTATTATACTCTTTTATGAGCTATATATTTATTAATGGCCATATTATGTATTAAACGAGAATCTAATTATATAGCATTGTAGTATGCGTCATTATGAACCCATGGTCCAAATTTGGTGGCTTTTGGAGTTCATTTGACCCCCCAAATTGAGTTTATAAGCTTTTAATATAGTGTCACTATAGTTATTAGGTTTATCTCATTGATTGCATTTATAACGCTATAGTTCCATTTATTTTCATCTGTCACGCGTTACAGCTGGTAATTCGATCTTACATGTGCAATCGCAGCCGTCGATCTGTGATCCAGCGGAGGGGGGATCATCCCCTTCCTCCAGGCGTTCGCGAGTCTGGGAGCAGCCCCGACTCCCTGGATTCTTCCTATCGTTCTCTCTCTGTGATCAATAGTGTTGCCCCATTCTTCGCCCGTTGTCTTCATCACGTCTCTCCGAGTCCAACATGCTATCACTCGACGCCTACCTCTCACTAGTCATGAAACGCCCTAACGAGCCTCTCTCCTCCTCTCCACCATGGAATCACAGAAGCCAGCCTCGACCGCCCCAACGCCTATATAAGGCTGTAGAAATGACCCTCGGGCTTCGTACATTCTTCCTTCTCCATCAATTTCTCCCCGTTCGCCCTGGATCCCCCTGTCCTACTCCTTCTACAGCTCCGGAAACCTCAGCCTACTTCTCGGCCTCCCGACCACCTTCGTCCAAATTGATTGCTAGGTAAGCATCCTCGATGCTTCCTCCTTCTCTCCGCTTCGTTTCCTAGCCTCGCGACGCCCCCAAACACCGGGTCCTATAGACCGCCGGTGAGCTCCGCCGCCGCCAACCGTTTTTGAGCTTCTGAGTTCCTCCGACCTCACCGCATCCCGCTTTGGCCTCGCCCTGACTCTGCGAAGCTTATACCGATCTCATTTGCTAGATTTGCTACGTTTTTGTGGTGTTTTTCCCCGTTGATCTTTCCCCTATTTCCGGCCAGCTTGGGCCTCCTTTCTTTGCGCCTGTGCACACCTCTATGCGTTTTTGAGTTCTCTATGACCACGAGACGTCGGGGAATGCGTTCCCGGTCTCAGCTTGGGTCGGCTAGCAGAGGAGCAGTCGGAAGCCATCGATCCCCGACCTCCAGGTTGTGCGCTCGAGCCATGGCTCACAACAGCAACAAGCATGGGGATGGAATGACCAAGATGGCCCCACCCGATCAATGTATTCGATTCGCCACCAGGGACAGTAATGGTATTTCATCGGCCCTTTTATTTTCCACGCCAACGAATGAGATATTTGCAAATACCTAAAGTATCCCTGCGTTTTCAATTGATTTAATTAAACGATCTAGGGCAACATGGTCATTTACCTTTTCTGCAATCGTCCATGCGAAGTGGACCTGCTGATGCGGCCAATTGTGACTGGTCCGCGTCAGCATGGGCCCGGCCTCAGTGGCCCAATCGCCTCTTTGTTTTGCCTATGTGACATTTCCCTGAATTGTGATTGGCTGGAATGATTTAATTCATAATAAATTATTCCCATGTCAGAAAAATTCGAATAAATAGTCGATGGAAAGGATTTTTAACGTAGAATCTGATTTTATGATTTTTGAGACCTGATTCTCAAGGGTTTTCCGAAGTTTGCTTTGATTAGCAATTTTAGTATGTTAAATGTTTTAAAATACATAATTAATTCATTTTAACTCTGTTTTGTAAAATAAAATATGTTTTCTTATTCAGGAGAATATGAGTAATATTTTGGGCTTGGTTTTGAACCCTAAATCGTAGTTTTGTAAAATTAGGGTTTTTCCTATGCTTTATGTCTTTATATATATTAATACTTGTGTAATGATGTAACTAGGATATTATGTGGATGGATTGCAATCAGTTTGATGGATATGATGGTAATGTGTTTAATCTAAGGTATGTGAGACCTATTTCAGTATGGGATGCCTATTTTTGGTATGTGGAATCTATGTGGTTGATTATTGTGCAAACAATCCTAATCTCTCAGTTGGGTCTTTTCCAACCCCACAATCATTATTGTGCTAGCCTTTTTATTCTTCTAATTGCATTTATTGGCTCCTTACTTATTTTATGCTTCTAATGCCATTGTGTCTCATTCATTTGAATAATGTGAAACTTGCTATATGTTGCCTCCTTTACTTGGAAATGTTTAATCTTGCTATTGCCTATGTTGGCTCATCTTTTTGAAATACTTGGATAATGTTGTTGCCTATGATGGCCATTTATTGAGATTATTTGGGTTTTATTCCCAATGCTATGTTGCAATCTTGTTATACTTTTCACTATGCTGCCAAGTGAATGTTTATGCATGATATAGTTATTGGCCAATTGACAATGTAGTGTACATGAGTACAAACCACCCACAGGGCACTGGGGTTTTAGTCCCCCTGCCGGGCACTGGGGTTTTAGTCCCCCTGCCATTTTATATATTAGGCACTGGGGTTTTAGACCCCCTGCCACTTTTTAGGCACTGGGGTTTTAGTCCCCCTGCCATTGGTGAGGTCCGGTAGGTGCCTCACCCTACATTGAGAGGACGTTGAGTCATAATTTATATTCATGCAAATGTGATAATTGTTGATATTTAAATGTGGCAGTTTCTCTCTCTCGTATTCATATATTTGCCTCATTTCTTTTGAAATCTCTTATTGTAGAATCTTTTATATTGCAAAGCTTTTTATTATTATTTGTACTATTCCTTTATTTAACACATACCTTTCATCTTTCTCTTGCTGGATGACCCCAACCATCCAGGTTAGGATCAGAGTGCGCATGGAAGCTTGGTGAACCTAAGGCTAATGATAGGACAAGAAAGAAGAAGAACACATAGTTTGCATGATCATAGATGTTTTTATGTTTATAGTAGTTTGTTTGGAGACAATATTGGTTTAGTCTAAGTCTTCCTCTACCTAGATCCTTGTGCTTGTATGAAGTTGTACTTCCTTTATGGAAATTTTATAATGTACTCTTTATACATTTTGAATAAAGTCAAGATTTTCCTCCTTTTTTTCTCCATTTTCAGTTGAAAATGGAATGCATTGTACATAAACCAAAAAGAAAAATACAAAAAAAGCAACACGAGTTTTCGACCGACCAAAAAAAAAAGTCAAGATTTAAATTTCCGCTGCTACACAATTGATGATTTTGTTTATCATGTTTAATAGTAGAGACTTGGTCTTTACAGTCTGGAGGTAGGGGATGGCGGATGGCTCGTCATATCTACACCCAAGGGCTCGGATCAGCCTCATCACCAAGAGAATCCGTGACATCCCTTTCTCAAGGGTTACATCCACTGGATCGGCAATCTAGGGCTTCAGGTAGGCCACGCGGACCCAGCCCAAAGCCAAGGGGCATGATACAGCCTGACTTAGGCTCAAGCTAGCAAGCTTAGGTCTATTAATCTTTTATAAAGCATATCATTTCACAAAATTCAAACCTAGATAACTTCCTCTAGGAACATACAATTGCCACCAAAGTTTAACCATAGCTTCCTCACTACAAAAGGTACTTTGTAAAAGAATTTGGTGCCAAAACTCAAATGTTAGACCATTCAATTAAATTCCTCAAGAAGGCATAAAATTATGGATCCAAAACATTGTATAAACCTCAACAACACTCCAAATTTATTAAAACATTTGGGATTCTCAAAACAACTCAACATGTGTGACTTCACTTGTGTCATTGGACATTTAGGATTCCAAAGTCCACTCCATCACATCCTACACACCTTAAAAGATATTTTGTCCTCAAAATTAAGCCAGAAATCCCGTCTTTCACATCATATACATCTTAAAAGAACTTTCGTCCTCGAAAGTAAACCATACTCATACTTTTAGGGAAAACTTTAACTTGCATTCATCCACATGTAGGCACTATTCTATGTGTAACATATCCGCAAAGGTTACCTAGAACCATGTATCCAAAGCACTATTAGGGGTTTTTACAACCATCTTGGTGCACAAACACTCCATTCAAGGTTAAACTCAAGGTTTAGAAACTTAGGTTATGTCATGAGATATCTCATATATCAGGGCTGCATCCTTATCTTAACCCATGCATTAGGGTTCCCGCATCATATTACCATGTTCGAAAGGAGTTAACTAAGATTAACTCATATATCAAGGTGTCATCCACATTTTATTTAGCTCATTGTTAGAACATGTTCATCATTAACATATGCCTTTTAGGAGAGAGTTAACTATAATTAACCCGAATTATCCGTCTAGATCATATCAGGGTATCATAATCGTTATGTTTTGCTATGATACTCATCGTTTTTCAATATCAATCACTAAGATGGTTAATCCTAGAGTTTAAACCTTTTTTTACTTCCGGTTTTAAGGGTAGTATAGAAGGGTCGATCCCACAGGACAACTATTTAGAGATTGTTCTTAGAACCCAAAGATTGAAGAACTTTATTATTTGTTTTTGGTATTTTTCTTTATATTAAAGTAGAAAGTAAAGTCCAGTTGGGGGTTTGAGTGATTACACTAATGCAAGAAGGAAAGCACTTAACAAGAATAAACATGCACAAGGAAATAATAAAAAGATTGTTAACACAAGCAAAACTATATGAATGGAAGATTAAGAATTAAAACAAACAAAGGATGCGGTGATTAAATCAAGAGAAGGAAATCGAGGCTCGTAGGGGTTTTCACCACCTTAGCCTAGGTGATAACAACTAAATCTTAAACGACGATTCAATGAAGGCTTGCGAATTTAAAAACTCACAAAAGAGAAGCTCCACATGAGCCCATTGGCCTTGGTTCTCATGCTTCCTAGTTTATCATCCTAAAAGATGAAAATCCACGATCATATCAAAACGTCTATGTAATCGATTTTATTGTTCTAAATCCGAATTTGCATGGTCATATCCATCCAGATTAACATGCGATCTGAAGATCAATCATTCAATTAAAATCGATTACCATCTAACCGTTTAAGAAGAAGTTGTTAAAACCATGGCTAAGGGGTTATTCCCCTTGCCCCGATAAAAGTCTACTCACACATGGAGAAAGGGGAGACAGAGGAAGAAAGAAATGAATCCATAGTCTAGCCCAGAAATCAGGAGATTAATCCTTATACTAGAGACGATGAAATGGCTTAGTTCTTTGTTCCTTGCTCCGGAATTGAAGAACGGAAAGAAAAAGATTAAAACTAAGGCGGAGAGAAAAGACAAGAACAAGAATGAAAGAGCTATGCTTGAACTAAGATCTACTTTATTGCATAATATGAGAATGATTACAAGATAATTTGCTTCAGAATCCCAAATACAAGAAATCTAAGATGATCTTGGGAGGAGGAAGTGCCCTTCCTTTTATATGAGAAGGAGGGGTAGGCTATCCAAAAAAAGAGGGGGAAAAAAGAGAGGGAGCTATCCTTTTAAATTTTCAAGATTTAGTCAATAGGAATTTGATAGACTTTAATTGTCTTGACCATGTAACTCTCTTCAATGCAGATTCCCACAGCAGCGATTTCGAACGAATTTCACTCCCGTAAAACGCACAAAAGCGGTCCAAATAATAGGATATTCTTTTAGTAAATTAAATTTCCTTTCCAATGAATACTTGTACACTCAATTTGGACTTTGGATGCAAGAGTTATGGCACTTTTGGTGACAGATATACAATAATTACAGGACTGCTGCAAATTGTGCAATTATACTCCAAGAATATTTATCCCATTTCCTACAAAATCCAAGAAAATATGATCAAAATTCTTCTTGAAGAGAAAAATATAATATAATGTAATTAATTATAAAACTAAGAAAATAAACAACAAAACAATCATAAAAAGATATCTAAAAGATGCAAATAAAAGTGATGAAAACACATTTATCATGCTAACATTAAAACTATACTTTTCATCTTTATTAAGCACTTAGATTAACATCTCATGTAACATGTTTCATTTCTTATGATTTTATTTCCTTTATCAAAATATATTGTGACATTTACTAATGAATTCATCACAAGATTAACCAACAGTATCACATTATCATCGTTATTCATGTATATGGTTAACCATTTATACATTGATATCTATCAAACCATTACCAGGTTTCCATCATATCATGACTACATATCACATCTTGAGATTAGATCACATCCTTACATCTATTATATCATGGTCGTGCTAAACAAACTTATATAAGTGGCTTACTAAACATATATTAAAGCTTTATCTAGCCCAACTGAGGTTCTCCAGACCCATGTCATGAGGGTAGTTCCATGCTCATTCTCTCTAAGCTAGCTCAACCCTATGAGTTTCTCATATGCACATACTTTATCTTTCCTCTCTTAGTCTAGGGTTCTCAGATTACCTCATTGGCACTAGTTATAGCCTTACAAGATCTAGCCACATAATCACAAACCAAAGAATGATATGGCATACCCTTCATAGATCTCTAACCATGAAACATCTTACCCAAATCTCTCTTATATACACACCACTAGATTCCTATATGGGAAACCACCAACCTGAGCATGAGGCTTTATAAAACTAACATTGCTACCACCTCTAGGGTCTTGGGCTCTCTCCCTCACCCAGAGGGTAGGCACTCATATTCATACTCACATATGCACATATAACCAGACTCTTTCTGTCTCTAGGATTTGGTTCTCCCAAGGACATCTAGGGTTCAACAAAACTATAGGAATCATGCATAAAGAAACTCATCTCAATCACTCAGGAGTAGTCTAGTTTATGACATATAATATCACATATTTCTCGTATTTCTCATATCATGGAGTCTAGGTTCTCTGACCTTCTCCCTGTGGGTCTCACTCTCTCTTGAGCTAACCTCAAAACTGGTCCTAACACTAGAGGTCCTCCTTTGTAAAAGAGCTTGAAGCTCATGTTGACTCACAACTTGTCTTAACTTAACATATCTTATCTCATATAAGCCTATTTACTTGCATCATCAAAACTTATATCAAAACCTCAAATCTAAACTTAGGTCCTCAAAGAAAAACATAGGTCATCATAATCATCTTATGTCATCTATATAAGACTTACATCATATCATCAAAAGTTATATCATCTATTCTATCTATCATATATATTCCAACAGGGTTCTAGACATCTAATCTAGAACTACACTCTCTTCTAGACTGATGCCATTCACTTTTACTTAGGTTGCATGGACACCTCCTACTCGTACATGTGTGGGGACACATTTTTGTAATATATATACATATTAAAATATTATATAGTTTTTCTCCAATTAAATAAACGTCAGAGAAAACTATTGAGGTTCGATCCATTTGGAATGAAAACCAAATCCTAAAAATGAGTGTCCCACACATAGTAGAGAGTCCAGTGTCATGAAAACTAGTGAAAAGGGTGAGAACAAGGGGTAGACTAGTGTATCTACTCTAGACAACGTGCGCAATATGTCTAGGGTTTCTCTTCCCTTGATGCACATCTTAGTTTTTATGGTAGGATTGAACTTCACTACATGGTAAGTGTGTAGGAGGTGATAACCCTGCTAACTGACTAGTAGGCCCAATAATTTTTTATAAAATGAAATAAATTTCCATTGATTTGTCCCTCTATCAATTGATGATTCATAGGTGCAAACCCTACAACACATTAAAATACCCCCCACTAGCGGGCTTACTTCTTCCTAACCATCACTTTGCATTGCATTTGAAAAACCATCAACATGCATTGCATCTACCAAACAATATACTTGCATTACTCCTGACAAACCTTTAGTTTACATCACTATGTCCTTCCTTCATTTGACAACTGTAGGAAGACCAATTCCCACTTCTGGCGGTCGCCTTCCAATGGATGACCTGCACCTTGACAACCGAAGGTAGTTCTACACCTATCTTCTGATGGACAACAACTGAAGGATCTCTAGTGCATGCCTTTTGATGGAAAACCTACACACAACTGATGGTTTCCCAACATTCGTCTTCTAATGGAAGTTCAACTTAGCCTTTTGGTGACTTCCTTTCAAAGGAAGTTCTGTTGTCAACAACCAATGGAAATCCTATGACCCCCTTCTAATGGAAGTTTGCTTCCACCTTCTAAAGGTACTCCTATAGTGCCTTCTGATGGAGATCCACCATGCCTCTTATAGTGGTCAACCTGATTCCTCACCTACCGATTGAACTTCTAAACCCTGTGAGACCCATCTACTTCCTCATTATGCTGCCCCTTCACCTTCATGGTGGTAACATCCTCAAGTTTTAAAATTATGAATGAATCCTTAACTGGAAACCCTAATTTTCAACTTTAAAAATTTGAAGTATCAACTAGAAGCTAATGTGACTTTTTAGACCCTATATATAATGTTTAAATCAAATTCCGATAAACTAAGCAATATTTAATCTTTTTAAGGGATACTTAATTCAATATCATTCTAACATGGAATATAATCACTATTCTCTCAACCTCAAAATTTGATTCAAATAATTAACTAAGGAACGGATAATTAATTTTATTTCATATTTGAATCCATATACATTAAGATAACACCATATATTAAATTGGTGAACAAAATTAATGAAAACCTAAATCTAATTGGAGATGAATATTTTAGACTTATTAAATATACCTTTGGTTCAAATTTGAGGAAATTTTGATTCCATTTGACCCCATAATATAATATGAGAAAATTCTATACAAGCATTATTTCAATTTAATTGACTTTTCCCTGATATCCTTATATAGACTAAAGTTTTGTGTAAATTCCTATCATGCGGGTTATCCGGGTTGGACTCCCATCTGTGGAGCTAACCATGAAACAAGTCATCTCCGTCACAGGGGAAGACTCTCCCCCAACGAAAATAGTTACCTAATACCCCTCTGACTCTCATCTCCCTCTTTAATTAAGAGAAGACCCTACTAATCCCCCACCCACCTTGGTCTCATCCCTCTGAGTAGATTGATCCCAGCCATATTAGGATTCCATGCCTTAGAAGTCCTAGACTCCGAGGAACTCTCTTTTCCTTCCATTGTCATTAACCTATGAGTAACAAAACTACCTGATACCTTGACATGTATATATATAATTCTGCCTACCTCTGAAACATATTCTAAAATGTATCCCAACTCATTAATTGACATTTAGTGCATCACATCTTTACTACCAACTCCATATATCTTGTTGATCTATTTGGATATTGCTGCTGCAACTAGTGCCTTTGGGGTTAAGGATGAACATCTCAATCATACCCTTGGAAAGTTACTCACTCAGTTATCCCCTTTTTCATTTGTTCAATAGCCTTTTGGTATCATTTTGTCAATACCCAATTTCAAACCATCGTTTAGTCTGTTTTTGATGTTTTTGGCTTCAACTTGGAATTTTGAATATACCCTAATGATTTGGTTTGTGTCTTGGGTATTCTTTACCTAGTTTCTAGCAGTTGCTATTGGATATCCATGGCAGAATTTGCCATTGGTGTTTCCAGTGCACTTGTGGACCCAATCTTTAGCTCGTTAACTCTGGAATGGTACAAGATTACCTCTAGAAACCATATTATTTTAGGAGTGGTGGTACCCTTTGATTTCCAATCAAGGCATGAAATCTCCATGACTACTCATCAGAGAAGAGAGTGAAAAAGAATATGAGCAAGGGTGATATTACCCTTCTGCGCTAGCTGGGTCAATCTAAGGATTGTTTGGCTATGTTTTTGTCTTTTGACTCCAAATTTGGTACTTTGCCGACGTGGTTTTTCTTGAGCGGGCCTAGGATACGTGCTTGGATGTGATTGGGCCACCTTAAAGCAAGGTCCCACCTATGAGTTGGATACTACTACCCATGTGGATATTTTTTGTTTTGTTTTCCTATTGGTCATTTTTTCAAAAATTCATAATAAATCACTTGTTAATCAGAATTATGGAAAAAATATGTTTTGGAAAGGATTTTGTAAAAGGAAACCATTTTTCTAGTTTTCAGACCTTTCATTGATAAAAAAGATCAGGATTTCCTGATGTCCTAAGATAAGGGTTTATGATGTTAATTAAGGTGGTAATTATTACAAATCATGTTAATTTTAGGAAACTTAGGATTTGACTTAATATCAGAGAGACTAGGTTAGGATCTACTTTGCTCCAAGGAAATGGGTCATGATGCTATGCACAGTCATCAATGGTTGATTGAATGTTATGTGTAAGTAGAAATTATGATATCAAGTTCAATGTTCTAAATCATGTTCATTATATAATCTGCCTAATGATTGCTATATCTTATATATTATGATTACCATGCTCAATAAAATTAGATATTATGATTAATGAATTTGAAGTTAAAGTGTTAAGATGGAGAAATCCCATCATGTTAAGGTTCAAGTTCATGATTATATTCACATTCATGGTAATATTATTATTAAGATGATTGGAATTGAATTAGTTTTTATATGCTTTTTGAATCATTGTCCTCAAGGGGTCTTTATGACTTTTATAGCCAAATCATGGGCATTCATGCAAATTATGAGATTTCGTAGTATCAAGGGATTTTGTAGAAATCATTTCCTCTGAAGTGGGTGCCATAGAGAGATGCATATATTTACTGCTGAATTCTTCATGTTATTAAATGGCTCAAAAATGTATAAAGTTAATTCATGTCAAGTTTTCATCCATGTAAGGTATAATCATTTTGTTTATGCTATAAAGTGCTAGTACTGTTTACTGATGTGTTGTTTTTCCCCTTGCAAGGTTGGGGACGTGATGTCCCCAGGTATTGGAGCAAATAAGGACTAAAGAAGAGAAAGCCAAGGATTATAAGACTTTCAAGTACAACATGGTGGAGTGTCATCTACCTTAGACAATCCTAATATTTAGAATGTTTCCTTTCATGTTTTAGTTATTTCATGTTTAGAAGTTAGATATTAAACTTGATAAAGAATTATAGTTTTCTTATTCAAAGAAAAATGTATGAATCTTTTTAAGACAATGTATGATGATTTATTTAATTATTTGCAATGAGTATCATGATGTGACATCCCAATTCAAAAGTGAAATGCTTCTACTTAGTTATTATATGTATTCAAAAGTGGGTTGTTAGAATGACAGTTGACCATCAACATGAAAGGTGGATCGAAGGTTCCAAATGTTGGATATGTATGCCCAGAGAGACAATCATGTGATGATTGTAATGGCCTATCATTTAAAAACAATTTGATTATTAATAAAAGGCAAGCTTCTCGTTTATTCTATTTAATTTAGTTATGAGATAATGATGTAACATTATAAATGTCTAGAGAATAATTTACTCAATAACGTATGTCTTTAAGTAAGTGACTTGGAAGAAATGAGATCATGCGAATGTTAAGAGTACATATTTACATTCTGATTATGTCCCTAATCAACTGTTACTATGGAAGGTTGATAGACAACAATAACACATAAGATCACAGTGTGAGTTGGTTGATGACTGAGTCTCATTGGTCATGATATGACAATATCAAACCAATCACACTGATACATGTTAAGAATAGTGTATCCGATAGACCCACCGAGAGACTGACACATGGAAGCAATGATCATGCAAGTCATAGTCAGCTCTCACAGTGGTGGTGGTGGTTGTGGTTCTTAGACCTAAAATCATTTCACTCAACACATGTTGTTGGGTACACTTTGACATCATCAAACACAATCCTAAAACATGCATTGTTATAATGGTGATGATTGGATAGCTTTGACACATGGGGATTGACTGTGAGTGATAGACATGGGATTTGTCCCTCCTATTTGGAGTGTAATGTCCTAGACCTCTTGATTAGAGAGACAGAGAAAAGCATGGCCATGTGCATGTGAGTCAATATGTGATATTGAGATTACATATATCTCAGACAATCTACTCTTGGTTTAAGAAAAGGATTGAATAATAATGAGGGTGACTGTGCCATGACTCTATTTCAATCTAGACATCAGTGACAAACTATACACACACTGCAACACCATACATAGATTGTAGGTTGAAGTTGTTCCCCAACTTTTCCATTTACTTGGGTAGCAATGATGTGCGACCGGGCACCACTCTTTGCTTTTGATGTCATAAATTGTTATGGACATTCATTGCCAACGTGATATGGGACCTATAAGGTCACACACATATGAACTGAAGTGTTTGATCTTGAATGATAATTGAATTAAGTACTAAAGTGTTTAGGTACTCAATTCACACAACATATCAACATATTGGATGACTGAACTGCCAAACGACCATCTCATTGGGTGAGATAGTCGTTTGGGAAGCCAGATGGGCGTCTCAAGTGTTGAGACAGTCGTTTGGGTTGTCATGCAGATCAAAAATTGAATTGGCTTAGTTCTTCTCTATGAACTGACCGGTTTAAGTTGTTGAACTGATCAGCTTGACTCGAATTCACCAGACGGCCATCTGGGTGAGTGAGACACACAATTTTCTTGTGTGAGACGGTCTGGTTGGGATGAACAAATGTTTTTTAAATTTTTCCCGAACTCGTTTCAATTGCACATACTTGGGGTGCAAGTAAATTAATATATGACATTAATGAGGAAACAATTTGCCAATTCATATCTGACTGGGAAAGTACAAAACGACCGTCTCACTTAGCGAGACGACGTCTCATGTCCCATACTACTATTTAACTTAGCAAAATGACCGTCTCACTTGGCGAGATGGCCGTTTCATCACACATAGGTTGTGAAACTTCCAAAAAAGTTGTAAAAATTCAAGATCTACTTGTCCTTTCCACTCCCGCTTTAGTCTCGCATTGGTTTGGGACCGAGAACCCTGACCCTAATCCCTCATATATATAGAGGAGTACTGGGGGCTTCCTTGAGTACAACTGTAACATAGACAACTGAGAATCAGTTCCTCTGAAAACTGTTGTCCTCTTTGGTTGTGGTAACCACAAGAGCCCAAGAAAGTCCTACCTGATAATGGAGGGATAGCCATGGGAGAGAACAACTGGGAGATGTCGTGGGAGAGAAAGTCAGTGACTAGTACACTGACAGAGAGGGGTGACTCCTTCCTGTCCGGTCTAGTAGGACGACATGAGTTCTAGGCGGTCCGTATAGACTAACATAGAGGCGGGAAGCCGTTATTTGCCGCTTGGAGGACAACATAAACCGAAAGTCCATGACAAGAGGGACTGCCGAAGAAGACAGCATTCATGGATGTAGTTCGTGGTGCAGACCAAGGAGGCGCAACAAACAGATGTGTCCTAGTGCAACTAGGATTCAGAGTTGCACATCTATAATGATGAGGATTGTCACTAGACTTTCTCCGGGACCAAGTATATCCTCGAAACCATACCACATCTAACTTTGTAAGGACCTTATTGCATTTTGAATCAATGGTTTTATTCTTGTATTCTTGTTCAACCAATAAGTTTACATGTTTATCATGATCCTAAGTGTATGCAACCTTGAACCTAGGATCTATGATGTTGATTGTTTCTTGTTATACCCTCACTGAGATTTGTATATGTGTTTATTGAGGTGATGGGTATAGAAAATCTAGGTAACACGACAAAGATCCTTGAGTGATATATGTCAAGATTTGATCCTAATGCTGAAAGGGCAATTTACCTGGCCTCAATGTTTCATATACATGCTTGTTTGATATGTAGTGAGAGAATGAAAGTAGGTAGTGGTGATGAAACCAATTAACCCTAGTGCTTCCATTCATCAATAACATTTAGACATAATTTTAGTCTTTACTCTTATAGATTATCTGTAGTTAACCATCAAACTTCTTGTGATAATACTCTTCCCAATTCAGTCAAATCTAAAAATGTTGTCCTTTAGGGTCGATCCTTAACTATACTACGATAAGACTCATTTGTTAGCATGTGGTATTATCCTACCATTTTTTTTAAAATCTAGGGATTCCATATCACTAGTGAATTTGAGTGTACAAAATATGCACATCAAGGATTCAATTGATGGTATCCCTTTCAATATTATGTGTAAGGTTCATATATGAATTTGATCTTACCAAATATTCCTTGTAAAAGTGTGTAGGAAAAAGATGTTCTTGGTGTCTTTAATATCCTCTCTACGCAAAATACACCTCGTAGGTCCTAGGAAGCCTTGTTTCTACTAGTTTTTTCTACTGAGAATTTTTTATGTCCTATAAGTCAAATAAGGATGATATATTTTGTGGGGAAATTTATTTTTCTTATATTTTGGTATATACAAATAATACTACTATCATTGAAGAAATCATAAGTGGATTTAGGTTTGTATGTCTTTTCCCATTTCCATTTGACCTGATTCAATGTTTTACGGTCTAGTGTGTGGTTCAGTTTGTCGATATCATCTCTGAAGAATGAATCACCTAGAAATCTAGTGAAGGTGTTCCTTTTATGTGAGCTTAGGAGTATCAAGTCTTGTTCTGTGGATATTTTAAGTATCTTTTCTGGGGATATACAACTATGTTTTCATGTTAATGATAGTGAACACTTCTTTCAATGGGTCGAACTAAAATGATTTGTACTGAGCACAATATGGTGGGATTTTTATGCTATACTAGATGATGTGTGGCATGTAGTTTATGTGTTTCAAGAGAGGAGAGAGTTTGTGTCTATTAAGGTTTTTGCATGGGTTGTGGTGTTCATAGTATTCAATGGTGACATGTTTTCTCCAAACTATTTGTTTTTTGTTGTATCGATTTGTTGTGATTTTATGTATAAATAGAGATCATGTAGTTTCAAGTTCATGATACCCATCCCTCTTTTTTCTGGTTTGCAACTATGTTCCCATCCTACAAGATGTGTTTGATTTCAATTTGTCATGCCTCCACCAAAAGGAATCTCCTTCTGATATTATCTATACGATGCATGACCTTAGCATGTATCGAGATGCAACTGAGATAAAAGTTGGTGAGAGGGGAGAGTGTAGTGTCGATTAGGGTGAGCCAACTAGCCAAATTGAGGAGGTGGGTTTTCTAGAGACTACACTTTCTTTCTTGTTGAAGTTAGAGGATATGGTGGCGTAGGTAACCCAAGGCACTTGATGGGGTAAGTTCCCTCTTGGCTTTGGAGCAAAATTTATATCTATCTATCATATCATTGCTCAAACATGTGTCTATGATGGATGATTTTTGAAGATTGATCTTGAGGCCCGATATATGTGAGAAGATACCAAGGATGTGAATGATGTTGATAATGTGAGAGTCATCATGTTTAAGGAAAATGATGGTGTCATCTGTAGAGTAGATGACATGTTCTATTCCAGGTATAGGTCTCTCTATAAGATTGTTCCCAATGTTAGTGGAAATCATCTGAGCCAGAATGGAGGTGATAATAATGAATATGTAAGGTGACATTGGATCCCATTTTTTGAGATTGTTTGAGTTTGTGAAGTATCCAATGGATGAACCATTTATAAGGGTGGAAAAATATCATTTGCTGATACATGAATTGATCCAACTTATCCATTTTGTCGGGAAGCTGTATCCTCTCTAACAGTTCCAAATAAAGTTATAGTTTATGTTGTGAAAAGCTTTTCCAAAATCTTGTTTCATGATATCTAAATGTACGTTCTTGCTCATGCATGTGCACTTTGTTTCAATGACCATAATGTATGCTCTTGCCATGAAGGAAGGACCATTGTATATACCTATAATGTCCATTAGGGTTGGTTTCATACAAGTACTAAGAGCTTCAATAATAAATTTGTAACATGTATTAATTAGACTTATGCTTTGAATTGGATAACAAGGATAGACTGGTCTACCTTGTCTTTTTTATCAAAGATATTATTTCTAATTGAGACGTCTAATAAGTGAAGAAATGTCCTCATGTAGGTATATTTACGTGAATTGCTTGTGGAAGGATGGTTTTATGTGGCCCCATGGATGTTGATAAAACTCTTTGTTGATACCATCATGTCCTAGATATTACGTCATCTCCAAGTGAAATCATAGAAACTTTAATCTTACAATCTATGAAAGGATCAATAAGTGACGTGGCTCGCTTTATTTTTTTTAGGGAATAGGATGTTCCAATCAAAGTGTATGAGTGTGGAGTGTTTCCGTCCATGATGAAATAGAGTTCTGATAAAGGTCTCAAAAGCCTTGATAAACATGATCTTGTCAAATGTATTTACCCCATTTATACAAAGGCTATGAATGAAAGAATCATGCTTATGATGCTTACATACAGAGTTGAAGAATTTGCATTTTATCCCCTTGTTGTATACCACTTGATCTTGGCACATTTTCTTCACATCATGGAACAGTGGAGTCTAAATGTTCCCAGTCAGTCCTAAACATTTGTATCAAGGCAGGATCATGAGGGGTCTCTTTCCACAATGGAAAGTTGATCTTGGATCTTCTTGAGTCTCTTAGCTATATTTCCATAGTTTTCTTTGTTCTAGTAACACACTCTATGTCTAATGTTTTTAAGGTTATGATGTATGTGTAGACTAGGAAGATCATTGTATAGGTGGTGGGTCCATTGTTACTGATGTAGTCAGTGTAAGATGGATGTTTAGTCCAAAAAAATCAAGTGGAAAGGTTTAGGTCCTCATGAGGTAACCAAGACATTGAGGATAATAGGGAAGTGATCCATTATGGGTTTGTGATGTGTTAGGATCATAGTGACGAGTTTATTGGAATATCACGATGTGCATAAAAACTATCTAGTCTATTACATAGATGATCATGATTCTAGGTGAAGTATGAGTTAGTGGAAGATAGGTCAATGAGTAGGTGGTCATGAATGAACTGCTCGAACTTCTGTCATCTCAATAGTTGGTAAGGATGAGTAGAGTGGGGTGTATGTCTCTCTAGATAGTTCCTGGTGAAATTGAAATCACCACCTACCAGCCATGGTTGTGTGGCATATTTATTGGCCAAGTTATGTAGTTATGCAATGAAAACATGGAATTGAAATAACCACCTACCAACCATGGTTATGAGACATATTTATTGGACAAGTTGTGTAGTTATACAATGAAAGAATCTTTTTGGTGTCTGGGTTTGCCATATACTCCAGTGAATACCATTCTAGATCTTCATGTAAATTTTGAACTTGATGGTGATTCTAAGTGTGTCGATGTGATGATTTATGCATCTGAGAGCGTTTCACTAACCAATGAAAGTTTTTTTCATCCACATATGAGATTCCTATCTATATCCACTAATTAGATTCCATAGGTTGTCAATTGATGGAACACATGCCCATCTATTGATTGAATTTCAACATTTTTCAATTGATGGAATTACTAGCTTGTCAATTGATGGAACCAAGCCTGACAATGATCCTTCACTCACCAATTGACAAGATTTATGGGCACTCATCAATCATTGAAATTGGAAAACTAATGGGAAGTGTGTACATCCCCAAGACCTCTTATATTTCCTCACAAAACCATCCCTTTTCATTCATGGTGGTAGAAAACTTCATTATAGAAAACTTCACTACAAACATTAGGAGAGTTCCAAACCCTAACATGCATCTATAAATATAATCCATTATCTCTAGGAAAGAGATTTGATCTTGATGTTGTCAAGATGCTGCTTTCCATTTTGAGCATCCATATCCAACTTCTATCGACCATTTCTAGCAGTTGACAACCACATCAACTTACCATTAGTTGGCAACCACATCAACTTATGACCACCTTTCACCATCACCATCACCATCACCATCCATCTACTCTTCCATCATTGTTACCATTTCATGTCATAAAAAAGTATATTGTTGACTTCTAGTTCACCTGTGATGAACATTAAAGGGTGTTCTCACTGCTCGTTTGATGCCTTCATCTCCAAGTTTGAATAAATGCTATCACACACCATAACTATCTCTCTTTATATTTTGACGAGGGATATCTCCCTTTTTTTCTTTATTGGACTTATCACTATTTCCACATGTGAGTTTTCCTCTCTATAGTATGTGGGAAGTAGCCCCGTTACCTATTTTATTCTCTTTATTGCATTTATTTTTATATGAACCATGCTATATTATGGAGACAACATTTTATGCTTGCAAATCTTATTTGGCCAACTTTGCATGTTTATTAGATCTTGGATGTAGAGACCTTCAAACCTAAGATCTAGGATATCATTTGTTTCATGTTAAACCCTTAATGAGAACTTCATGTAAGGTGATATTTGATATGATAGGTAAATACCCTCTAGGTAAGGCAATAATGATCTTATACTAATATCTTGTAGTTTTGATCCCAATGGAGAAAGGTGGGTTTATTTGGTCTCAACATTTCATGTTTAATGCATTGACAACTGAACAATAGATAATAGTGATGAAACCCATCCACCCCAGTGCTTCTATCCATTAATAAATACAATCTCAATCCATCCTTTTTGTTATATGCAAACTAAGATTAATCAACCAAATCAACTCTTGTATTAAAGGTTAGTTCTTACTCAATTATATTGATAAGATAATTCTTTAAAATGGTGTCCTTTGGGGTTGATCCAATATTATACTATGATAAGATCTATCTATCTACAGGTGGAATTTTTGTGCATTTGGTTAAGGTAAAATATAGGGATTTTATTCTTAGATATTTTTCTATGCGATTAAATCTTGCATCAATTAGATATCTTCTTGTGATGTTTGATCTGAATGATTTTGGAGGAAGAAGTTTGGGAAGATCTAGGGTATGGAAGAGTGTGAATCCATGAGAGTGATCTGTAATCACATGTTTGTGGTTCATAGTCAATTGCATTTCATATCAAGAGATAGGCATCCCTCATCCTCTATCTACCCTCATCTAGAGAGAAAGGAAGGTGTTAGATGTTTATGACGACTGCTTGAAAAAGTGTTATTTAAAATATAGAATGAACATGAACATTACATGGTTTGTGAGCAAGCTTGATTGGGAATCCCTAATTCAAGTTTCCCACTTATCATTTCATCACAACAATAATGATAATTATTCCATTTAAGCTTTGGAACCTAGATTTTCCTCTTTGTTATCTAATCATCTTGCTTTTGGAACACTCAATCAAAACTTTTATTTTGATTTAAGTAAGATAATGTTTTTTCTTTCTTATGTAATTTCCACCCTTATCATTATATTTGACCCCATTTACTAATGTAAACCTTGTATCTCATTCCAGGTGTCTCTTGGAGTTAGGCATAAAATTAGAGTCTGGTCCTTTTAGATTGGATAATTGTGCTTGCACTTTTGATCTACATTTTGAGCCGATCAATATTAATCCTAATCTTATGTGAATTTGTTATATGGTGTTTTGATACACAAATATGGACTTAGAGCTTGACCTTAGACCTTGTTGGATTAGATAACATGTATGTGCATCCTCCCTATTTTGTTTGAAAATCTAATGGCTAAACCCTAATCTTTTCATAATGAGACATGAATCCTATTTGAAACATCATATAATCTTTTAAAATTCTCATGAAAATATCTTTGAGGTATTCGGTTTTGCTTTGTGCATTACTAGAATTATGGTATCTTCTATTGTGTACGTCATGTGACCTCACTTTCCACAAGATGGTGGCTTATCCTTTTTGGTACTTGAAAAATTGGAAATGGACTAAACTTTACTTTCTGACTACTTGATTTGCATTTATGTTTGCTAGACTATTATTATTAGCAATACATTATTGCAAAACCATGCATAATGGGTGCATCTTTCCATCTATGATGCCTCTTTCAACCCAACCATACATATTAGGTGTGCCATTCCACCTAGGGCATGTCTTTCCACAACATTGGCTCTGAATCCCATGGTGTTCCTACCCTTCTTTAGATAGGTTTAGTCTACCTAAGATATACATGCACTAATATGATTTTTTACTAATGTGAAATGTTTTAAATGCAAAAACTTACTTTATGATGTAATAAACCATGAAGGGGCAAGATTTGATAAAGAATAACACTAATTTATTTTTAGTTCAAAAAGAAGGATGAGTACTAGGAGAATACAAACTCCATTTTTACCACATACAAGGATTCTTTTTATGTTAACATGATTCATTATGTGGTGTTATCAGTGATATCAAATTAACATTCTATCATTGTTTATAGAAACTAGACAAGGAAATAAGGAGAACCATTCTGAAGAAGAGAACTCATATCTTTTTTAGCAAGCATTCTTTTGTATGTTAAGACATAATACATTTAAATTATTATTTAAATCTTAAAATGTGGTTGACAATAATAAATATAAGTATTCTATATAGGAAAGAAACAAATACAATATAAAAAATGTTCTCAACACCGTGATACCTCTACAAGTAAAGAATCTATGGATTCCATGATGACTTCAAGGAAAATTGTTAGATTAACCAAAATGAACTTAAGGAACATGTGTTTCTTTATACCTATTAATAAAAATGTGTACAACTACTTATCAGTGAAATTGTATATGAATTAATAAATGTGTTTATTTGCTGATTACTATCTTCACTGTAAAGAAATAAACGTTGCAAATTGATTATCTAAAAGGAATGCTTAGTACCACAAACCTATCATGAGCAAACCTTGTTGTACATGTTTGTATGGGGGGTGCCTAAATGGGAAGTCACATACTTGAATTATGTTGATGACTATATGAACATGAATTATGGTGGCTATTACAAAAGACAATAAATGAGCCTACTTTAGTTTTGTGATAGGATGTGATTTTGGCCAGACATTTATTGGGGTTTGAATATTGCCCAATTTCTCAAATTCTTTCCAGACACACTCTATCATTGGTACCACACATTATGAATTACTTACAATGATAATAATTGTGATATCATCCCGCTAAAGTACATACGTCCAAATTTTTGTATTAAAACATGACACTTTAGTGACAAAAAAATTTATCTACCATAAAAAAGTATGAAAACAAATAAGGATGGACCATATGAGAAGATCCCAAAAACCTAGACATGGAGAAGTATGAAACTAACATTTGTGTAATGCATCATTTTAGGATACATGAAGGTGACAAAACCCATTATTTTCCATCTCATTGTGGTATTGCTTTCCTAAGAAATAGAGATATAAAGTTGGGGTTTAAATGGAGATATTGTTATATTGTCATGCATTAGATGCATTCTAGAATCTCATAGATAGATAACATTAATCATAATATAAATAAATATGCAACCCTAGGATCCTCAAATCTCATTACCCTCCATGGTTTTAACCACATTAGAAAACTATTCTCATGTCTCATATTTATTAGATCATACCAAAATGAGATTACAGAAGCATTGTGGTTGATCCATTGTGTTGGAGAACTAACGAAAATAACACAAGAAGGGACCGTGTCTCAAAACTTCTTGATTTGGTTGTTGCTTCAAACTTGGTGACTGTGTGCGGTCCTTTGGGTATCCAAAGCTAAAAAGTGTCAAAGATCTTTTCTAGGGGTGCGAGATTCATTTATTTATGATGGCATGCACACAACAAAGTGTTATTTTAAATCTTAAAGTGAGTGAAGTTGACTTTAGCACTCCAAGTCTATTGATATATATGATAATAGTTCAAGATCCAAGCATCTCTAAAAGACCAAATTACAATAAGTGTGGGTTATATATATTCATACACACTCAAATATTCACAAATAAGATTTCCTTGACTAGTCTAAGGTAACTAGGAAATGTTACATTTGTTGAAACCTTAAATTGATGATTAATTTGACCAACAATCATTAGGAAAGAAAATGGAAATGATAAACACCATTCAATCTAGCAAGTCTTTAGCACAAAGCTATACAGTTACATACTATTTTGTTTAATATAGATTACGCTAATATAAATGATATTCATCATGCATCGAAATACATGATATTTTGTTTAATCTAGGGTCTACTAATATGATCAATATTCACCATGCATTTAAATGTAATAGTTAAATCTCACATTCTATCTTCATCCCAGTCCATTTGAAAAATATTGTGTTGTATTATGATGTTCTTATGTGAAGATATCTTCTTTTGGTGAAAGAACTTGAGCTTGAATTTGATCCCAACAAGTGGTGCATTTAAAATTGCTCTAACACAAAAGATTTCATTAGTTCCTTTATCCTACAAAAAAAAATGAACTATTTAATCATTCGCTCTATGTGTGAAAATTAAAGAGACTTCACCTAATATTGGAATGAAACAAGAGGGCTTTGCAACAACAAAAAGGATCGGGCTTGGAGAACATAGTTGAGTCTAGGCCAAGGTGAATGATGAAAACTGGGGATATGACAACCTATATTTTTGAATCTCCATAAATCCTCTTTTGCACTTAATCTTTTTTATTCTTGAACATATATTAACATAAAGGATTTTGCTTATCGAAACAATATTATGTTGTGAGTTGCAAATTCACACATTTTAGTCACGAGATCATATTGATACCCCCACTAGATAAAGTTGCTTCCTATACCCACCTTCATATGGATGGTTGGGATTTTTATACCAGTTCTTCTAAAACTTACTTGGTGGTTGTTGGTACTGTCATCTATATACAAATGGTGATCCTATTATAGGTGTAAGATTCAAGTTTGTGCCTCATGTTGAGGCTCAAGTAGTGTTTTGATAATCTTACAAGAAATAAGTATATGTAAATTTTTCTTGAGTTTGTTATGCATATGCTACAAACTTTATTAAGGATGTACATTTATTGGTCCAAATTGGTGGATAGTCACTCTAGTTGGATACTATACTGACTTTAGTTTCTATATGATCCTGAACCCTACATTTTACTTGATTTCAGTCTGCATTAATATCCAATCCATGATCCAAACCAATCTAGCCCTACTAGAATAAAAACAAATTATTTGCACTATAAGTTAACTACGATAGATGTTTCTACAAGTGTTAATGTTTGCAAAGGATCATCCGTACTTTACAACATGATATTCAATTCTAGAAAATTACCATTAACATATAACTTGTTAAAAATATTGTTAGCCATAATTTTTAGAGTAGGCCATGCGCCAAATCACAATGACTGCATGATAGCCACTTCTATAAATCACAAGTAACATATATCTTGTTAGAAATATTGTTACCCATACTTGTTAAAGAATGACATAAGACAATAGATATTGTATATAGATGACTAAAGTTGCATTACATTATGTTATATGAAAACTTATTCACTACTATTAGAAATTGTGAATCCCACAAGAATGCTATTAGCAGATCTCCTTTCAATAGGAATATGTAATTAAACGGTCTTGGCTGACACAAGGAAATAAGGAAAGTACCCATTAATATGTACATGTACAGTGAAAGAAGAGACTTTATAGGGAAGGAAGGGTCAAATGTGTTACAAGGGAGAAGATGTATAGAAGGGAACTAATTGATATAGACATTAAGTAATACTAACAACCCACTCAATCATGATATAATCCAATTTAGTGGATCTAATATCCCTATTTTACCCTCCATTTCCTTTACTATTCTAGGCTTTGATATGATAAATCTTGTATTTGTCAATATTTACCCTTATTAGTAATAACTTTGCATCTTTTTGTAGAACACACCAACTTTTGGAGCAAACAACTATTTCATCGATTGTGAACATCTGACAATTGATGACTACTAAACTTATAAAAGGATGTTGATCCATCATGCCAAGAATATCATTATTTTGTCAACCAATTGAAACCCCCAACACATTCTCATCACTAACAAGCTATGAAAATGGACAAGCACATTAATTGATGGACAATATGCTGATAACTTGAAGACTTGGAATTTCTTCAGTTTGTCAACTGATGGTTCACCTACTCCAGCAACTAATGACACTAAAGATTTTTTTGTTTTCATTGTGGTCATATACCAATTGAAAGACTAAGTCTCCAACCAATGAGAGGAATAGTAGAGTCCATCAATGAAAATCTAGATAGATGACCATTGATGGGACCCCAAACTAATGTGAGTTTGTATCGCACATGAAATTCCATAAGATAAACTAATCCTAGATTTTCATCCATTTTCCAAGTATGATATTGCTCACCGTCAAGCAGATGAGTCTTATCATAATATATCTAAAGGGCCAAACCCAAGGGACAACTTGATTAAAAATTCACTTACAATCTAGTGATTGCAGACAATATTTAGAACCAAAGTGATAATCAACTATGACTGAACTAATGATTGCAATTGCAAAGGAAATAATTGAAAGTGGGTTAGTAACAATGTTTAAAAGATATCGAGATATATGAATTTCACCACCATTACCTATGTACTTATCCTAACTATTACAACTCAACATGTACGACTAATTCCACTAGGGCCATGTAAAACCATCTCCTTCCAAAACACAAATTGGCATAAGGATCGAATTTGCCATGGGATCGATGTCTCATCCCTAGGGATCATTAATTAATCATCTTATAGAGTCCTTTTGTGATCTCTGCTAGAGTTCTTAACACTAATTCAAGGATCTAGTCTTAATTTTTTAGATCTTTAAGCTTAGGATTTTATCTAGAATGCAAGTCAAACGATCACTTACAAGCAAGCAATGAACTGAATGAAGAACAAACTAACTATGTGAAATACTAAGTTTGACAACAGTTAAAAAGAAAGGGTGATGTGGCTAATATGCATGCCTCAATGATGAAATCTACTCACTCATATCCATAGGAAAGCACCAATACAAAAGAGGAGAGAAGAGGGAATGCCACTGAAGGCGGCTAAGAAGACAACCAATGGTCTCTAACAACAAACTCCACTCCATCCGCAGTAGGTTTGATAAACTGCATGAAGAGGATGATGTTCCCTTCTCATTTCTCAAGATCTTGCACTAAAATTAGCTTGGAACTGAGTGTGGACGACCCCTTTACATTAGGTCAAGTTTTCTCTTTTATGCATATGACCTCGAACTTACTCAATCTGATTTGGTTGGACGGTGGTTGTCTTTCTTTGCACTGTCTATTACGCCAATCACCTGACTAGAAGAACCAATCAATGACTAGCATTTAGGTAACATATCTATTGGACTTCTAGTCAGACAAATGGGATGTTGGGTCGACCTCCTGCTCTCTGATGAGTCTTTTGGAGAAAATTTGGGTCGACTGACTAGAATGTGAGTCAACCGACAGTGTGATTCTCAAAAACTACAATTGTTATTGACTTGAGGGAAAATTGGGGTTGAATTCCAATCAACCAACTAGTAAAGTTAGTCAAATGAATGGGCTCCTCTGGTGGGCATTGTTCTATATGTGAGTTGGTTGGCTAATGAGACAAGTAGACAAACTAGAAGGCCTCCAAAAACAATGATGGCTACATATTTAGGACATTGAGAGTGAATTCTGATTGGCCAAATGGTTAACCCAAATGGCCGACTGGTGAGCCATCAAGTCTTCTATTGGTTATTGATAATTGAAGGGTTGAAGTCTAGTAGGGAGACTAACAAGGCAAGTCAACTAATTAAAATATCATTAGAAGCATTGTTGTTAGTGACTTGGAGGGCATAAATTCCAATCTCGTGACTGGTGATACTAGTCGGTGCCTGGGAGGAGCCCTTGGCTGGTTGGGCCAATCGACCGACTAGGTAACATAGTTGCCTGACTGACTTAGTTGAAAATGATGATTTGCCTCTTTTGCCTTCCAATTTCCTCCGAACCAAAGTTATGGAATTAGGGAAGGATCGCTGTTATGATTTTGAGTTGACTGCTGCTTTTCCCTACACTTATGCAAGAAATCTTATTAAAAATCCTAATGATTTGAGATCAAAAGCACAACAATGAAGCAACGAAAATAAAGAAAACTACTTGAAATGAGTAAAAGTAATCTAGAATGTGCAATGAATGTGTGATGAATACACATTCATCCAAATACCCCCAAATTTGATGTTGTTCATCCTCAAGCAACACATAACTAAAGCAGCCTACCAATAATGCTACACATCTTTCATCGTCTTCCCCATAACATCATTTGTGGCCAAGCAACCCCAGTTTCCTCGAATCACAAAATGCAACTTCCAATTCCTTGTCTTGACTTTGCTTCCACAACATGTTTCCATACCAAACCTACAACATCACAATCATAATATATTTTTGCTTCATAAAGTTCCACATTTTCGTATGAAATTTGCACAAAAACAATGTTCAACTATTGACGAAATGTCCTTGGGTGATTTGCTACCATTGGGAAGAAAATGGAGTGAATGGGGGGTATGGAAGGAAGAATTACAAATATCTCTTATATTGGACTGATTATTGCTTTGTATCACTGCAATTTCATTGATTACAACTTTTTTTCTTTTTGGTGCACAAATTGTTATCTTTCATTTCTTGATACACCCCTATTACATGAGGGTTATGGAAGAAGTAGAGTAGAGGGAGGGGTTTCGCCGCCCCTGACTTGGGGTTTGGCACATATTTTTGTCTTTTTGATTATTTTTGGCGAATGACAGGTTAAGAAGGTTGTAGAGGAAGTTTAGAAGAGGGCTAAACTTTCACATCTCATATAATGGAATTAAAGCATTGGAATAGTCCTAGAAATCATATAAATTACATGACGCGACTTGTAAGATATTGACATTTCTATAATACATTATGTTAATCATTAAGAGACTATTGCATTTGATTCCTCTCAATCCCATAAAAGTTACCATCTTTTCCAAGGATGGATGTTAGCTGAGATCATTGATGACAAAATGGGTTGAAGCATTGGTAATCTATGTTTTATCATTGCAAAAAGATTCACTTCATTCCAATGGGTACATTGATGATTGATGCATAAACATGGAAAGATAATAAGAAATTAAATCTTGGCCGACTAGGTAATGGCCTATTACATGTAACTCTGACAGGTAAATTTTGTAAAATAAAGGGAAAAATCAAGGTGCATAGGCTAATCTTGAATTGAATACAACAAAAGATGAAGACATAGTGGATGGAGTAGAGATGTACCACCCACCTCCACCCCAAACATAGAAATTCGCTCCTGTTGAGAAAACTCTAGGTTCAAAATGAAGAGGAAGAAAACTACTAGATTGGCCACCAACTACTATGCCGACCCCATGATGGTGGCTCCTACTAAGGAGGAGGTGGGCTGGTGGTGCTAAGCTTGAAAAGAATCCCAAGATGTTTGGTCAGTCAATATCAAATCGTGCTAACCTTGGGGGCCCTTGTAGGGTGGAGGCTCGATGTTTTGTTGTCCAAAGACTAAGAGGTAGAGGAAGGATAGGTATTTCCTACACCGTAATCCTCGTAATGGGCTGGGCTTGTGTGTAATTGCCTCTGTGTACATGCCATTGCTCATGAACCTACTGCTTCTACATGCAATTGAGCTGGTGGCCCTAAATCTTCTTCTCCCACTCCATGTAGGTTTGAGTAGTGTTGATATGATCTAATTGCAGATATATCTAGGAGAAGTCAAAGGGCCTAGATGACCCATCATCATTAACAGACATCATTTTGTGCGACATCTTGTAAATGGTGGAAAAGACCCAAACTCCTCATAGTTTGCTTCCATGGAAGCAACACACCATCTAGAAAAAGGCTCATGAATCTCACCCTCAATAAGGGGATTCTCTCTCATGTAGTGTTGGATATGCACATCCAAATCATCATGGTTGTAGATGAGGTTGGCTGTAAGAAATAAGCATGAGTGGGTAGAGTAAGCATGGCTGGGATGTCTTGAAACATGTAGTAGTAGATGTCATCCTTCTTGGCTATTTTGATGAATTTTAAAAATATGAATTACTTGATATTAATTAAGTAAGATGACTCCTATGTTGTGTATGCCATGAATGGGATGTGAGTAGAGATGAGGTAGGAGGAGATCACTATGATTACTCCACCCTTACAAAATCCACAACCAATGTCCCACTGCTACTAGATGTGTAGATGTTCAATCAATGCACTTCCCTAGTTAAATGACTCATCGTTCATGATAATCCATAAGGAGTAGAGGTCAACAGTGAAGACTATGCCCAACATACCAGTCTACCCAAAAATGGTGTAGGAGAGAATGCGATGCAGGTAGCAGACCATTGGGGATAGGAACATGGGAAGTTGGCCAGTGATATGGGCCCCAATTGTTTTGGCAAGGAATTTCTTATTGTAATTATTGTAATTGCTTTCATTGCTCTTGTACAACCATTCTTTGATGATGTCTAGGATGAGGCCAGTGAGGTCACTGTCATTGAGGTAGTTTTCTTTGCTAAATATGCAGAAGGAGCAACTGTATTGGTAGTCATTATTGTGATATTTCCCATAGATAACTAGGATATCAATGTTGAGCTCCTTGAAGATCATCCACACTCGAAAGGGAGATAGAGAAATATGAGAGCGACGAATCAAGGACTGTAGTGCTTTCTAAATGACAAGTGCCTTGAGTGTGGCTTGACATTCCCATTAGGGGAGATTCACTCTTAGGGAATGAAGCTCTTGTTCCTCTTCTTGTGCTCGTTGTTGAAAGGGGCCTTTTACCTGCCTGGAAGAAGGGCAAAGAGAGTAGGAAAGGCTGGTGGCTAGGCTCTTGGAACATCGTTAGAAGGAGAAGACTATACAGGTGGATAAGAAGAAGAAGCAGTGGCATAAACATCGATGGCTTCACATTGGACTTTGATCTTGTGGATGAGTTTCTCAACAACAATTGTGTTAGCTGTCATAGGATCCTTAGTGTATATGTTTTCATCCTTCATAGCATCTAGCACATGTAGTTTGTCCTTGGTGTGGCTCTTCAAATATGAATACTTCTAGTGGAAGCAGAGCATGTTGACTGTGAGTGAGAGAGGGAGGGTGTGTCTTGCATTGCTTTATCATTGCCTTTATTCTACTTAGAGGAGAAGAAGTTAAGTTCCTGCACTAATTTACGACCCTCAACATATGAAAATTAGGCCGACCTGCCTCCCCAAGTGTGTGGAATTATGGTTGGATGTTAAAATACCAGTCATCCGACTAGGTATACAAGTTAGGCGACTAGAAATCGAGTTTGTGCTTGTGTTGTAGTTGAGTTTATTGGTATGTATGCCCATATAGCTAATCATATGATGATTGTATTGGGGCATCACATACTTGATTTGATAATAATAAAGGTCACTATATCTATTTTTTTTTCTCATTCATGAGATGATGACACAAACATGATAGATGTCTAAAAATGATGTTACTCGATGACATATGTCTTCAGGTTTAGGACCTAAATAATGGGATCATATGTATGATATGAGTACATACATTTTTGATATGTCCCTATTGTTGTGAAAAAAATAGAATACAATAATACATAAGATTAGAATGTGTGTTTTCTGATGATAGAGTCCCATTATTCATGATATTAGATATCAAGTCTAGCACATAGGTACTTGTTAGAGAATAGTGTATCAGGAAGACTCACCTTGAGAGTGATACATGGAAACCATGAAATGGTAGTCAAAATCAGCTCTCAAAGTGATAGTGGTGATTGTGGTTCTTAGACATAGAGTCATTGCACTCATCACATGTTGTTCGATGAACTTTTACACCATTTAACATGACATTAATAAGGGTTGCTATAAAGGTGGTGTTTCGGTATGTTGTGATACATGGGGATTGAATGTGAGTGATGTTGATGTGATTTGTCCCTCCTACCAGAGTTGATATCCTATCCACTTGGTAAGAGAGACTAAGAATCATATGTACATATTCATGTGAGTCAATATGTGATATGTGAGCTCACATGCATCTCATATAATATGCTCTAGTTCAAGGAACATAGATTCAATGATAAAATAATTACAACTCCATGGCTCAAGTTAAATATGGATATATGAGACTAAGGAACTATACAATCAGAGTAACACTAATTACACATTGTAGGTTGACAATGTTCTCCAACTTTCCAATTACTTGGGTAGCAATAATGTTTCTAGATACCACTCATTGCTTATGATGACATAATCTAGTTATGGACATTCACTGCCAACGTAATCTAGGACCTATGGGGACACACATATAGGATGCACTTAGAATAGGAGTTTACTCATGGATAAGATTTAACTTTGTTACTATAAGTGTTTAGGCAGTCAACTTAGACAACACTGGTTGTTAGTCAACCAACTAGAGTGTCCAGTTGACCGAATGGTGTGCCATTCAATCGACTATAGTGTCCATTCGACCAACTGGACTACCTTTGAAACCATCCAGTTGGACTAGGTCAAACAAAGATGTGAAACAAATAGTTTCACTGGGTCAAATGATTAATAATATACATAACAACGTTTAATAGACTTTTGATAGGCTTGCGGATTTGAGGGCATTGTCTGCTGATTGGAAATCATGGATTGATGAGATTGGATGATCTTCAATATGGTAGAGAACATATCATTAGTTGTGGGGGGATGGTTGGTGGTGGAATCTAAGGCACTTGATTATAGCCATGGCTTTAGAATTTCCCTATGAAGTTGCGCCTTCTTGAAATTTTGTTGCTAATTGAATTGGAACCCCAGGGGAACCCGTCCTAGAGTGTTCATGTGAGGTGGCTGTTGTTGTTATGCATTCTCTACTCGTACCAGATTGCCATACTAGAAACTTGTGTGGTTTCTAGCTTGATTGTAGTAGCCTTGTCTTGGGATTCTATGTATATTATTGAGATCTTCCATTTGCCCTTCATCCTCTTATCCTTGGACATTATTCACCATGAAATTGTTAAGAAGTTGGCAACTTAGGGAGGAATGATTGCTTCCCTTGCATGCTTCATAAAAGACATTTCCTCACTTGATGTGTTGCTACATAGGCTGTCATCGTCCTATTCTTTCATAGGCATTGAAAGAAGATTCTATGGTCATCTTCTTCAAAGCCAACAATGTCAATGACTTATCTATGGATTTGAGCTCAGAACTGTGTTAACTTTATCCACTTTGAGATCACCTCCATGTCATCTCTAAAATTAGATTCATTTTTAGAACATCTTTTAGACAACCTCCCAAGCGCTATCGAACTTCCGGAACATGAAACTTCCTCTTGATGAGGAGTGCATGAACTTTTTGGTGTTAATATAAACACCCATGTAGAAGGTTTCTATCTGCTGAACCTGTGGGATGCTATAATGCAGGCATAAATGTAGAAGCTACTTAAATATTTCCAAAGCCTCTACAACAGTCTCATGTAGGGTCATAGAGAATAGTGTGATCTGGCCTTAGATTTTATGCACATGAGATGGTGGATAACACTTTTCTAAGAACTTGGTTAGAAGCCCTTCCCAAGTTGTGATGTTGTTGTCCTCCATGGAGTTGTACCAGTTCCTTTCTTCATTGGTCAAAGATTACTTGAATAGTAAGAGTTCTATAGAATCTTATATTACTCTAGGCTTTTTGTAGAAGGTGCACATATCCATGAACCAATCCAAATGGTCTTGACAACCTCGTCTTTGTTACTAGTGAAGGCACTGCTTTGTATCATGGTGACCCACTACAATCAGATCTCAAACTACGAGACGATGATAGTGGGAGGAAGCTTTGGGCGATGAGCATCAACAACTTTAGGAAAAGAGAAGTCCCTAAGATACTTTTGTCATTCAACTTTAGGACTAACAACCTCTATGACTCTATTTTTCTACACCATGGAGGCTCTTGTTTCTTACATGAGAGCATGTCTTGGGCTTCATGTTCCAAGTTCAAACATTGGGTCATTTCTTCCTCATTCATCCTATTTCTATAAGCTTAGTTCAGATGATGGAAGGTCCTGTTAATCTTGGGATCAAAGTAGAAGGGTGTGGATCCAACACTCGTGGAGCATCACATGAACCGCTAGTACCTAAAAAGAGATTGAACAAGGTTAAATGGAGAAAGAAACTTTCAAGTAGATGTGAACAAATATTGGTTGAAAAAGAAAAATCTTAATTGTTCAAAACAACCAAGGACATAGGCTGTTCCATAGTCCCCGATAATGTTGCCCAAATTTCATGTGTGTTTGTAGTGCATAAGAAATTCCCTAAAATAAATTCATCCTAGTTTTTAATCATTATCCAAGTATGATAACACTCAAGTGGACAGTCTTATCATAGTATAGCTTAAAAGGGTCAAACCTAAGGGACACCTTGATTAAGAAATCACTTATGATCTTGTTATTAAGAATAATATATTGAACCAATTATTAAGAGTGATAATTAACTAAGAATGAACTAATGATTATAATTGCAAAGAAATCGATTGAAAGTGGGTTGATAAAAATATTTAGAAGACACTAGAATATATTTATTTTACCACCATCACCTGATTAATTACTATTTCAAATTAGCCAATACACCTAATTAGACTAGGACCATGCCAATCTATCTCCTTTTGAAACACTGATCGACACAAGGTGTGAATTCCCCATGGGCTCGAGGTCTCATTACCCATATATCATAACTCAACCCTCCTATAAAACTCCTTCTATGATCTCATTCAAATTTCTATGCATTCATTCAAGGATAAAATAATAATTTTTGGGCTCTCTACACTTAGGATTATATCTAACATACAAGTCAAATGATGATTTCAAAGAGAAAGCAATGAAACCAGTGAAGAACAATCTAATTATCCAAATTATTGGATTTTCTAGTAGTTAGAACAAAATACATGTGACGAGGCCACTCCCTATGCCCCAACAATGAAGTCTACTCGCTCATATCCATAGGTAAAGCATGAATGCTTAAGAGGAGAGAACATGGCATGTCATTGAAAATGGTGAAGAAGACATACGATGGTCTCTGAATGCAAACTCCACTCCAAAAATAGTAGGTCCAGCAAACTCCTTAAAGATGATGATGTCGGCTTCTCTTTCCTACAACTCTTGCACCAAAACTAGGTTGGAAATGAATGTGGAAACCCCCTAACATTAGGTAAAGTGTTCACTTTTATGTGGATGCCTAAAATCCACTAAATCTAGGTTGGTTGGTCCATGGCTATCTTTCATTCTACTATTTGTCATGCCAGTTGCTAAAGTGGAAGAACCAGTTGGCCGTTGGCATTTAGGTGGCATGTTTTCTAGACTTCCAGTCAGCTGACTGGGATGTTGGCTTTGCTGACTGGCCTCTAATGAGTATTCTGGGGAAAATCTGGGTCGAATGATTGGAATGTGATGCACTCGACCAATGTGATGCTCAAAACTCTGATTGTTACTGGCTTTGAGGGCCAATTGGGATCCAATTTCAATCAAACAACTGGTGAAGTGAGTTTACTAATTAAGATCCTCTTGTGGGCAATGTGCTACAATTGATTCAGATGACCGAAATACCTCAAAAAATGTTGATGGAAACTGACTTGGGAAGCAATTAAGAGTTTCCAACGACTAACTTGTTAACCCAATTGTTCGACTAGCGAGTCAACAAGGCTTCAGTTGGCTACTGACAATTGAATGATTTATTCTAGTCATTTAAGTGGAATGTCATCAAAAGCACTGTTAATTACAAACTTGGAGGGCATGAAATCCAATTGCCCAACCAATGATACCAATCAACCAATTGGCTTGTGCTTGGGATGCCTCTGACACAACTTAAATGCATATGATATACACAAGTGTACACATCAAAGTATTAAAGTGACTCAAGATCCCCACATAATGAACTCAAGAAATTGGGACAAATAAAGACTATAACAAACTTACTAGATCAACCAAGTCAAGATGAAAGAGTTAATTGGTTGACTATAAATCAAGAACATGAATTATAAGTGCAAAAAATAAAGATGGTGAAAAGTTATATGGATGGATTCTTTAGAAATCTGGTTCTACCACAATATTATCTACACACATTATATCATATCAATATAACTTTTGTTTGCTTCTTTAGATAGTATCCGTAGCTTGCACTACCCACTTCACAACATAGTACACTTTTTAGTCTAGTAGCCGATCTTCTTTCGCAACATCAACATAAAAGGCCAAATGATAAGAACTATCTCTAGATGTTCACTTAATAGTAAGAATCCTTCTTTTGCAGTGCTTTCATGACTATAATTAATAATGGTTTTTCTAACTTCCAACGCCACTTTCACATCAATCAACAATCCATGACAATATGGTGGTTTTTCGTAAGTAATTAATGGGTCTTACAACTATTAATATCAATTTAACAATTCATTATAACTTATGGTGATCAATCATGATTAAAATAGTTAAGATTTTTGATTATCAAATTCAGGTTCCCCTTATCTCCCTCCTCTGATTGATTGCATGACCACCTGATAGGGATCTTTGATGAACATCACCGGGCTAGTCAAATCCAAAAAAGTGGGTGATTTCAATCAAACATATGGCTATGTTTATCCCCTCATCCTCAACATTGAATTAGAACAAGGGAGGAGTAAGAAGAAATCCACAAAAACTCTTAAAATTTGACTCTAGATTCATCACCTCCTCCTTCTGGATCTTTGATTCCTCCAAGGAAGGCCATTGGGATGGTCTTTAGATGAGATGCCTCCAAATGATATGTCTTTACCATGAGGGAGATTCACAAATCCCAGGTGATATGCCTCCAAGTGGCTGCCCCTCTTTCATTTATATAGGAAGAATTAGGACACCACCTGGTTTTGGATCCTTGGATGCACCTCTAGATGATTAAGATTTTCAGTTTAATGTCAGTGTCACTAACATAAGTCATTTCTATCGATTTCTTTCTTTGATGGTGCATTAGGATTTCTAGTCTTGGTGCCATTGACTTGGGTTAGTGGCACTAAGATATAATTTGTCTCTTTCCTTTCTTCTTCTCTACCCTTCTATGCTTTGTCAGTCATTGCATTCTTCTTCATGCCAATGCTATCAAGAAAAGTTACCGATTGATTCTGCTTTGACTTGGCCAAGCCTACCATTTAAGAAAAATATATTAAGCAATTAAGAAAATAGAGTAAGTTGGACATAAATACATGATTGCAAAATATTGATGCACAAGGGTTATGCAATTTAGGAAAATTGTTCAATAATAATTGAAAATGAGAGAAATTATTCCAAATCATGCCTAATTTAACCCCAATTGTGGTAGAGAATTCATGTGCATGAAAATCCCCTCAACTTAAATGTCTCTTTCTCTTGAGAAACATTACTTTGAATTTAGTTGAAAAAGTCAATCGAGAGACATATGTGTGAACTAAATCATTCTCATCATCCTTGACTCAACAATCCCAAATCGATCCTCTCCCACCGTAGAGTAAATGCCTACTATACAAGTGACCAAATACAAAGAAACAAAATGTCAAAATCAGATCGCTTATACATAGATAAGTCGAAGTAGAGAGATACCATGGAAGGTCTAAATTGTACTGAGTGCATCATAAGATCTTTCTAACTTCATTACTCTTATTCATAATTTTCTATCATGGATGTAATTCCATAAAATATGAATTGATAGAAGGGAATAAATCTTTTTGGTGGCATACCTTATAGAGTAGTGGGTGGATGGAATGGGTGACTTGAAAATAGATATCACACTTAATTCAAGTCTTTAGTGCAAACAAACAAATGATATAAATATATAAAGGATGGAATGAAAATTGAATGTGTCCTTCTACTACTATTTTTGGTGGGATGATGAATTCCATTGATGCCTCATCCTAATGTAGAGTGAAGGTGGAAGGTGTTCTAATTCTTAACTCCACAAACTTAATTTTTATAAAAGAGAGATAAATTTTTCCTTTTTCATCCTTTCTCAATTTTCTTGTTCTTTTTCTAAAAATAAAATTATCCCTATATATTTGATGTATAGGCTACAACCTTTTACAAACTTAGTGAAGGAGTGAGGATGTTTTCAATTTTTGCTCTCGATATTCAAAATAAGATATGAAAAACATATATTGCACCCAATGGAATGAAATGAAGAATGCAACTACATGGAGGGTGGTATGCACTAACCTTTATG
Source organism: Alisma plantago-aquatica (assembly GCA_963693085.1). Taxonomy (NCBI): domain Eukaryota; kingdom Viridiplantae; phylum Streptophyta; class Magnoliopsida; order Alismatales; family Alismataceae; genus Alisma; species Alisma plantago-aquatica. The sequence goes on from OY856411.1 coordinate 422,842,109, forward strand.
GATGAACTACTACTACAACAAGTATTTTTGTATTGTTTGATGCAAGAGTAAGATGCATGCTATCTATCATGATGAAATGAAATCAAAGAAAATAATGACTTGAATCAAGTATGAAGTTTATGGTGGTGATGAAATGAAGTGAGATGATGGTGCATGAGATGAAGTGACTAAGAGATACAAACTTTTCCTAACCATGATACATATATTTTATGTTAACTCATATGTCAGGGTGATCCAAAATATCTATTTTGAATTAGCATAAAATGTCATGCTAATTCTTGGTCAGATCAAACTCAAACATCATCATCAATATAAAAGTAAAGGGTAGAGTTAGATGTTAAGTTCTCCACTTATGTCTCTAAGTTTAATAATCCCCTCAATTCCTAATGTAAAGTAATCTTTAAACAGACAATATCAATATTAAAAGATAATAATACACAAAGATCCAACATCAATTGACTCATATGAGCATTTTCTAGATCCACATTTTACACTAGATAGATGTGGATTAAAACTAGATTTTTTTACAACAATAAAAAATGGCTAATATGTAGAAGAAAACTAAGATGAAACCAAAGAAAAATAAGATGGATAAATGCAAGATGAATAAATGTAAGATAAATCCAAATTCATGCCACCCTAGGCTTGAATCTGACAACGTCCTTAATATAAAAACAAAAATCAAATATGGAATGGGTATACCTAAGAGTTCAGGCTGCAAGGGGATAGAATGGGCTCATTGGCATGTTGGGATCTTGTGGGTAAAATGTGCCAGTGAAATGGGGTTGGTTAGATGACATGGGTGGTAGTTGTGGGTAGTCAAAGAAGTGGCCCTGGATACAATATTGACCATAGAGATATTTTTGGGTGTAATCCATGTATTGCAAGCATTATTGGAACTTCTCCTAATTTCTCAGGAAAAGATGCTCATTGTCAAACATAGCCTAATGATGTGTGAAGATTTACTGGTGGTTGGTGATAATCCTCTCTTCTTGGGAGGTTAGCTGAGTCATCACCCCTACTACTACTAACTTGTCTGAATCATGTCAAGCATGTTATACATGCTCTCAAAGGAATATGGGTCGGTCTGTGATAGAGTCAGGGTAGAAGATGAGGCGATGTAGGCATGTGGCCTATAGTGTGGCCTCCAGTGGTAACCTAACCATAACATCTACACCTCCTCGATCTCATTGTCATCATCCTCACCACTTTGGCATCGGTCTTCCTCCATCTCTAACTCCCTAACGTTGTAGTCTGGCCATAACAGGTGATCAAGGTCGGTGATGTTGAAGGTGGGATCTTGAAGCTCCCGCATGACCATTTTGGAGATCACATGGATGTTACCTCCTATCTGGTTGAGAACCTTGGCATTACAAAAGTGTTAAAAATCTACATTCTCCTTCAACTGTGCAGGTTGCAAATTGGACAGGTCAAGATTGTAGTGTTTGGTGAGTCTCATGTTGAGACTTCCGAAATGGATGTGCACTTCCTCTTTTTGGCTTTGTCCACCGAGAGCACATGATCAAGGAAAAATGTGCCCATGTTGACATTCTCCTTTCCCAACAAAAGGAATGGCCAGAGCATGAATAGGTCAGTGGATTGGACCTTCCCTTGGCCTTGAGTAGACCTGGCAAATAAGAGGTTTATCATGAGTCAATGAAGAATGTGGGTGAACTGGGTACTCGATGTTAGTTATAGAAGAGTGATGCAACTTGACCGTGTCAAGAGCTGAGGCTACTGTGGGCTTACACCATGTGAAGGAGTATTTATATTATTTGGGCATTCTCTCATCCCGTGATGTGTCCATTAAAATGTGGCATTGAATGCCTACTAGTGAGGTGGTGCATGGCATTGTAGAATCTAAACTTAACCCATCCATGCTCCTAATCTATGCAACAAATGTGGCATATCAAGAAACACATCTCAATAGATGCTAAGAACTCCAACTTCATCTCCTTATATGCTGACTACCCCCTAGGAAGGGATCTATGGATGCCATCCCTTACCTTACCGCACCTTGAGCAAGTTGTCAGTGAAGCCAATGTCCTTTATGAAGACGCATCGCTTTAGCATGTGTCATTGAACTTGTGTTTCAAAATATCGACATATTTGTTCATTTGTTTCTAGTTCCAATCATGGTGGCCTAGAGAGAAGGTGGGAAGAATCGTCTCCTTCAACTTGGGGCCATTTTCTCACCATTAGAGATGAAAAATAGAGAGAGATGGGAGCTCGATGAAGTGGTTTCTCATCATAGAAGTGATCGAGGAAGATCTACAGAAGATATCGTAGAGAGTGGTGCCTCAGTGGTGAAGAATAAAATGAACTCATCCTCTTTATATAGAAGATCCAAATTCCATTAGAATGAAGTCGGTGCCACAAACAAAATTTTTTGGTACCAACAACCACTTCAATATGTTTTCTCTCCTAATATTGGCCATTGATACCAACAACAACGATCCAATGAAGTACCAACTTGTAAATTCATCGAGTTGGTGGTATTAGCTCTAGGAAATCCATGGGTCAGTTGTAATGGTTGTTGATGGATTCTTGTATATGTGGTCATCAAATCTTTGACTAGAGTTATTTTGTTTCTTTGTCTCGATGGTATAGACACAAGACGGTGCCACTGATATTGAATTTGTCATAGGAAAATTTGGGTAAATTAATGCCACCTACAGAAGTCGGTGGCACAAAGAAGTTACAATCAATCTGCAATTTCCCCATCTTTGATGATTCGGTTCTACTAAAATTTATCAATGGTACCAAATTGTCCCTATTGATGTACACTTAGCACACTCATCAGTGCACCATCATATTGTATTAAAACTTAATTTTAACTACAAATGCAAAAGAAAATTACTAAAGTCAAGGAGAAGAAAAGAAATGTGGGTGCCTCTGATGTGCACAAATCATATCATCTTTTGGGTCATGTTTGGTTGCATATCCATGTTGTTTTGATTCAATTATCACTCTCATTCATGCTAGATTCTATATTTTTAGCTATTCTTACTTGTCTCATGGTTTGTATTTTAGGTACTACATTTTGCAATGAAATGATGAGGAATATATCATATTATCACTTATTAGATCACTCCTCAAGTATCTACATATTTTGGGGTTTGAAACTACACAAATACCACTATTTACGACATGTAAAACTAAACTACACACCGTACGTTATGAGCAAAATACATAGCAGTCCAGAACAACCATTGACACACCATGTCTTAATTAAGACACCCCGTGTCTTAACAAGACACGACGTGTCTGATTAAAGACACCTCGTGTCTCAACCTAGAAATTGAATGCAAAACTCCAGATTTGCAACAACACACCGTGTCTTATTAAAGACACGCCGTGTCTTATTAAAGACACGTTGTGTCTTATTAAAGACACACTATGTAACCTCCCAGAACTTGATCCAAACTTCAATATTGCAAAAGACACGTCGTGTCTTATAAAAGACACATTGTGTGACATGCAGATTTCACTCAAACGTGAATGTTACTATCTCACACTTATATATATGACCCCAAGCCATCTTGGGACAATTATGATAGCTTAGGATGGACCTTTTGGAGGGAAACTCGACTGGAGGGAGTCCAGGAGAAGTTGGAGGAGACTAAGGGAGATAGCAAGTGGTTACTCGAGAGAGAACCCTCCTCTTCTTCCTTCTTCTTCACTATTTGCAGCAAGGATCTTCTTCTTCCTCTTCTATCCGCTTGGGAGTGAAGAAATCTAGAGAAAGTGCAGCAAGCAAGGACAAAGCTTGACTTCTATTCGGAGTTCTTCTTCATTCTACTACTTCTCACAGACATACTAGTTCTTTCTACTAGTTTACTATGTCCTTTGATGTTTTCTGCTACTTGTACCTTCTTTCTCTAGCCATGGATGAGTAGAATCCGAATCTTGGACATGGGAGAGTAACTCCCATGTCATAGCTTGTATGAACATATGAATTTCGTACTAAATGTTAGTTGCTTGCATGTTCCAAGATTTGTTTTAGATATGAAATGCTTGTTTGTGTGATTGGCCATCATACTTGCATGTTTTATGCTTTGTTTCATAATCTGAGAAGATGTGTTTGAGAGTATGGAGTTAGTCTTTTGGAAACTTGTCCTTGACCACGAGAGTGGCTGGGATTAAATTGAGGAGCAAGGTTTGTGATTCGAAATGAAATACATAAATGTGAGTGATGTATAGAGTTAGAATTGTCATCACTTCACTGGGAGGTGAATGATGAATACAAACCTCCTTTGCAAGTTAATTAACATGTTTAAATTCATATTAATATAAGCTATGATATGATAGTGAAAAACTAAGTCTAGGATCCTCCTAAATCTGAATCTCAACCTTTCTGAAGTGATAATAAACTATTTTGTTTTATATCTATAATTTAGTTGTTCTAATCCAATTATCTTGTGTACAAAGATCTAGATTATTGAAAATCATAACTCTTACACCTAGCTAACAAACGCTCCTTGTGTTCAACCTTGACTACAAATACTCTCATATACTTGTGGGAAATAGCTAGTTGAGTAAAAGATCATTCTTATGATTGAAACTTGTTCGTGTAGAAACCCAACAAGTTTTTGACGCCGTTGCTGGGGAGCATCAGCATTCCTGTTAGAGCAAGAGTTGTTGATAAGTAAATGAGACTAGATCACAACCTTCATATCCATAAATCATAAGTCATCATGATCATCATAATTTGTTGTATCTTCCATGTTTGTCTTTGTATCTCACTCACCTTGTTTATTTGCAGGAGCATATGGGGTGTTCATAAAAAGATCCTTGAACTGTTCATATCTCTACATTCATAAAATGAACACATCATTTGCGTCCCTCATGGAGCAAGAAGGAGTGAAACCCAAATATGTATGGAGGAATCACAACCCACACAACCATCATCCATGTCACCATCATCCAAACGACATTCACCCATGCCACCTTCATCCACATCACCTTCATATGCACCACCCTCATCCACGAACCCTTCATCCACACTACCATCATTAACACCTAATTCACCACCATCATATACACCACCAACACCCATACCACATTATTTCACACCCTCATATCCACCACTTTCATCCATACCACATACACCACCACCATCTACGCCACATCCACCTAATCCTCCAGATCCACATGAAGAACTAGTCAAGAAGGATGACCTTCCTCTTAAGGACTACTTTGGTATAGCTGCAATGCACATGAGTGGGCCTATTAATATTTCAAAATTTGAGGCAGAGGAGTTTTCTATCAGCCCAACCATCATACAATTGTACAGTTAAATGCATTTGGGGGAACACCAATGGAGGATCCAAACCTCCACATTGCTGAATTTCTGCAGTTGCTAAGCACCATAAAGATATATGGCATCCTATTGATGGGATATGCCTAATCCTTTTTCCATTCTATCTTAGAGATAGAGCAAAGGCATGACTCTAAACTTTTCCAAAGAAGTCAATCGACACTTGGGAGGAGCTTCTAAAGTTCTTTTTGGCAAGATATTTTCCACCTACCAAAGCTTTACAGCTGATGAGTCAACTCATCAATTATTCTCAAAGGGATGGAGAGACCTTGTAAGATACATGGGAGAGGTTCAAAGATCTTCAACATCTTTTTCCACATCACAGTCAAAGCATTTGGCTTCTATTGTAATCTTTTTATAATGGTTTGTGCTACAATACAAGGATGTCTATTGATTCAACTACAAATGGAGCTCTAATGAACAAATCTTATGGAGAAGCCTATGCTAATATTGAAGATATGGCAGAAAATCATTTCCAATGGAGTCCGGTTCTAAGCTACCACCCATCCTTTTCACATACTACTTCTGGAATGCAAGTGGAAGATCACACAGTTGGTGCTATAGACTTGATTGCAACAAGGCTAGACACTTTGTCACAAAGGTTTGAGAATCTAAGCACACAACTAATTCAAATAGCCAACAATATTTGTGATGCATGTGGGTTTCTTGACAGTCATATTCTACAAGTTATGATTCTTCTATTTATTCTCCAATGGGCTACACTCCACCAGACTTCTACAACAATGTCAACTTGAATTTCATTCAGCCACAAAAATCACAAGTATCTTCCAACTTAGAGTCTACGATTGCAACATTTATTTTAACTCAAATGCAACAAAATGAGGAGTTCCATCAACAAAGACAATCTATGATGGATGCTATTGACCAACTCTCTTCTAAGATGGATTCTATAGCCACTCATGCACACATATTAGAAAAACAAATTTCCCAGCAAGCTATTTTTAGCAAAGAAGCATTTCCACCTTTCTTGTCTAGTCCACCGAAGATGAATCCTGCATATTTCAGGCCAGTGACATTGAAGAATGGTGTTTTCATAGAAGTATATCCTTCCAGATATGATGATGTTGATACCTATGAGGATTATGAAGCTACAAATCAAAGGGAGAAAGCTACAACACATGATCTACTTTTAGATTCTTTAAGAAAGCCACATGTCCTTCCTCCTCACACTCTAGATGACACATTGCTTTATAATGAGAACACTCTTCCCAACTTACATTTTGATGATGCTTAAAAGGAGAATGAAAAGACAAATAGTATTGGCGTACACAAGACTATTCTTGCTGTAGCTCATAGGTGTTTTTGCTTGCCCCAAATCAAGGACATTTTTGCAAGAGACATCAATCTTTAGCACAACAATTTCCATCCTCAAATCAAATCAATGTACCTCCATCTTCATCATTCACCATGACATGTATCCAGTTGAAATCCTCTTGAGTTTGTTATATACAGTGAGGACACTACAAATTTCAAGCTTAGGGGGAGAGCAATCATCGGTAGTGTAGTTTTATTTCCCTTTTATCATCTTTTTATTAGTTGTTGTTTTCAGCTCCGCTCTTCTGGTGGCAAATCTAGTATGATATGAGGTTTAACTTTTATATGTGGATAGAAATCCTATGCTTAACTGGTTGTCCTCTTTTGATGAGAAATATCATTTGGAGAAATTGTAAAAGGCATGCATTAATCAAATGAAACCTTTTGGCCATCAACATGTGATTAACTCTGGTTTATGCTTCTAGCCTGAACATTCATCTTTCACATCGTTGATTGCTTAATACATGTAATGGTTTAAATTTTTGTGAGTAAACCAACTTTACAACATCATTTGGAATATGGGAAGCCCTTGCCCAACTCTTAGTGCATTTTCAACCACTCTTTCAATGAAAATTTTTCAAAACAAATGAATGAAATCTAGATAATGTTGCAATTTAATTGACTCTCCTATGTTTTGGAAAATTTTTTAAATTTCTTTTGGCCTATCTCATCTTTATACCCCATAAAAGATGGCTAAACCACCCACATATCATGCTAGCCTAGTGTATGTCTGATTTGGCCATGATGGTTAGGTGGTATATCTTAAAAGAGGGTAAAATACCCCAACCAACACTCCACGTGTGCATAAGCCTACATTAGTAGCCGGGTGTCGGAACCCATAATCCATTGTCATATCATTTTTGGGAAAGTAGGAGAGTACAACTAAAATTGTCAATTTTAACTAAGATTTCATCATTTGTATCCTTAATAGTTGAGAGTTTGAGTTGCACATCCACTAATTGTTTGGCTTGGTCATCCAAATTCTACTTAGTGTTGTTTAATTGATTGATTTATTTAATTATGACCACCCCTACTGAACTTAAAATCTCTTTCTTATGTGTTTAAGTTGAATTGATGGCTATGAGTATAAACATGTTGATCATGGTTGGCTTGGTCTTATAGACATCTTTCTTTTCATTTGATCTATGCATAAACTTGACAATTCTTCATTTGTGTTTATATGCTCTTTTTGAATGAGGAGAAGCAATGGTTTAAGCTTAGGTGAATTTGATGTGCACAAATCATATCATCTTTTAGATCATGTTTGGTTGCATATCCATGTCGTTTGACTCAATTATCACTCTCATTCATGCTAGATTCTATATTTTTAGCAATTCTTACTTGTCTCATGGTTTGGATTGTAGGTACTACATTTTGCAATGAAATGATGAGGAATATATCATATTATCACTTATTGGATCACTCCTCAAGTATCTACATGTTTTGGGATTTGAAACTGCACAAATACCACTTTTTACGGCATGTAAAACTGACCTACACGCCGCAAGTTATGAGCAGAATACACAGCAGCCCAGAACAGCCATTGACACACCGTGTCTTAAAAAGACACGACGTGTATTATTAAAGACACCCCATGTCTCAGCCTAGAAATTGAATGCATAACTCTAGATTTGCAACAACACGCCGTGCTTTGTTAAAGACATGCCATGTCTTATTAAAGACACGTCGTGTCTTCTTAAAGGCACGTCGTGTAACTGCCTAGAACTCGATCCAAACTTTATTTATTACATAAGACACATTGTGTCTTATAAAAGACACATCGTGTGACCTACAGATTTTACTCAAATGTGAATATAACTGTCTCACACTTATATATATGACCCCAAGCTGTCTTGGGACAGTTATGACGACTTAAGACTGACCTTTTAGAGGGCAACTCAACTGGAGGGAGTCCAAGAGAAGTTGGAGGAGACCAAGGGAGATAGGAGGTGGTTACTCGAGAGAGAACCCTCTTCTTCTTCATTCTTCACTATTTGTAGCAAGGATCTTCTTCTTCCTCTTCTATCTGCTTGGGAGTGAAGAAATCTGGAAAAAGTGCAGCAAGCAAGGATGGAGTTTGACTTCTAGCCAGAGTTCTTCTTCGTTCTACTACTTCTCATAGACATACTAGTTCTTTCTACTCTTTTACTATGTCCTTTGATGTTTTCTGCTGCTTGTACCTTCTTTCTCTAGCCATGGATGAGTAGAATCCGAATCTTGGGCATGGGAGAGTAACTCCCATGTCATAGCTTGTATGAACATATGAATTTCATACTAAATGTTAGTTGCTTGCATGTTCCAAGAGTTGTTTCAGATCTGAAATGCTTGTTTGTATGATTGGTCATCATACTTTCTTGTTTTATGATTTCTTTCATAATCCGAGAAGATGTTTTTGAGAGTATGGAGTTACTCTTTTGGCAACTTGTCCTTGACCGCGAGAGTGCCTGGGATTAAGTTGAGGAGCAAGGTTTGTGATTCGAAATGAAATACATACACGAGTGATGTATAGAGTTAGAATCGTCATCACTTCACTGGGAGGTGAGTGATGACTACAAACCTCCTTTGCAAGTTAATTAACATTGTTTAAATTCGTATTTTAATATAAGCTATGATGTGATAGTGAAATCCCAAGTCTAGGATCCTCCTAAATCTGAATCTTAACCTTTCTTAAGTGATAATTTACTATTTTGTTTTACATCTGTAATTTAGTTGTTCTAATCCAATCATCTTGTATACAACAATCTAGATTAATGAAAATCATAAATCTTGCACCTAGCTATCCAACACTCCTTGTGTTCAACCTCGACTGCAACTACTCTTGTATACTTGTGGGAAATATCTAGTTGAGTAAACGATCATTCTTATGATTGAAACTCGTTAGTGTAATGACCCAACAAGTTTTTGGTGTCATTGCCGGGTAGCATCGGTATTCCTGTTAGAGTAAGAGTTGTTGATAAGTAAATTAGAGTATATCACAACTTTCATATCCACCATCATATCCGTAAATCATAAGTCATCATGGTCATCATAATTTGTTGTATCTTCCATGTTTGGTTTTGTATCTCACTCACCTTGTTTATTTGCAGGAGAATATGGGGTGTTCATAAAAAGATCCTTGAACTGTGCATATCACTACATTCAAGAAATGAACACATCGTTTGCAGCCCTCATGGAGCAAGAAGGAGTGAAAACCAAACATATATGGAGGAATCACAACCCACACAACCATCATCCATGTCACCATCATCCAAACGACATTCACCCATGCCACCTTCATCCACATCACCTTCATATGCACCTCCCTCATCTCTGCATCCTTCATCCACACCACCATCATTCACCACAATCATATACACCACCAACACCCATACCACATTCTTCCACACCCTCATATCCACCACTTTCATCCATACCACATACACCACCACCATCTACGCCACATCCACCTAATCCTCCAGATCCACATGAAGAACTAGTCAAGGAGGATGACCTTCCTTTTAAGGACTACTTTGGTATAGTTGCAATGCACATGAGTGGGCCTATTAATATTTCAAAATTTGAGGTAGAGGAGTTTTCTATCAGCCCAGCCATCATACAATTGCTACAATTGAATGCATTTGGAGGGACACCAATGGAGGATCCAAACCTCCACATTACTGAATTTCTACAGTTGGTAAGCACCATAAAGATATATGGCGTTCCTATTGATGGGAAATGCCTAATCCTTTTTCCATTCTCTCTTATAGATAGACCAAGGCATGTCTCTATACTTTGCCAAAGAAGTCAATCAGCACTTGGGAGGAGCTTCTAAAGGTCTTTTTGGCAAGATATTTTCCACCTAGCAAAAATTTACAACTGAGGAGTCAACTCATCAATTATTCTCAAAGGGATGGAGAGACCTTGTATGATACATGGGAGAGGTTCAAAGATCTTCAACATCTTTGTCGAAATCACAGTCTAAGAAATTGACTTCTATTGCAATCTTTCTATAATGGTTTGTGCTATAATACAAGGATGTCTATTGATTCAGCTGCAAAAGGAGCTCTAATGAACAAATCTTATGGAGAAGCCTATGCTATTATTAAAGATATGGCAAAAAATCATTGCCAATGGAGTCTGGCTACAAGCTACCACCCATCCTTCTCACATACTACTTCCAGAATGTAAGTGGAAGATCACACAGTTGGTGCTATAGACTTGATTGCAGAAAGGCTAGACACTTTGTCACAAAGGTTTGAAAATCTAAGCACACAACTATTTCAAACAACCAACAATATTTGTGATGCATGTGGGTTGCTTGGACACTCATCTTCTACATGTTATGCTTCTTCTATATATTCTCCAATGGGATACACTCCACCAAACTTCTATAGCAATGTCAACTTGAATTTCATTTAGCCACAACAACTACAAGTATCTTCCAACTTAGAGTCTATGATTGCAACATTTATTTTAACTCAAATGCAGAAAAATGAGGAGTTCAATCAAAAAAGACAATCTATGATGGATGCTATTGACCAACTCTCTTCTAAGATGGAGGCTATAGCCACTCATGCACACATATTAGAAAAACAAATTTCCCAACAAGCTATTTTTTTCAAAGAAGCATTTCCACCTTTCTTACCTAGTACACCGAAGATGAATCCTACATATTTCAGGCCAGTGACATTGAATAATGGTGTTATCATAGAAGTATATCCTTCAAGGTATGATGATGTTGATACCTATGAGGATTATGAAGCTGCAAATCAAGGGGAGAAAGCTACAACACATGATCTACTTTTAGATTCTTTAAGCAAGCCACATGTCCTTCCTCCTCACACTCTAGATGACACATTGCTTTATAATGATAACACTCTTCCCAACTCATATTTTGATGATTCTTCAAAGGAGAATGAAAAGACAAATAGTATTGGCATACAAAAGACTATTCTAGCTGCATCTCATAGGTGCTTTCACTTGCCCCAAATCAAGGACATATTTGCAAGGAGGCATCAATCTTTAGCACAACAATTTCCAGCCTCAAATCAAAGCAATGGACTTCCATATTCATCATTCACCATGACAAGTATCCAGTTGCAATCCTCTTGAGTTTGTTAGATGCAATGAGTACATTGCAAATTTCAAGCTTAGGGGGAGAGCAACTGACTGGTAGTGTAGTTTTATTTTCCTTTTATCATCTTTTTCTTAGTGGTTGTTTTCAACTCTGCTCTTCTGGTGGAAAATCTAGTATGATATGAGGTTTATCTTTTATATGTGGATAGAACTCCTATGCTTAACTGATTGTCCTCTTTGGATGAGAAATATCATTTGGAGAAATTGTAAAAGGCATGCATTAATCAAATGAAACCTTTTGTCCATCAACATGTGCTTAACTCTAGTTTATGCTTCTAGCCTGAACATTCATCTTTCACATCCTTGATTTCTTAAAACATGTAATGCTTTCAATTTTTGTGAGTAAATCAACTTTACAACATCATTTGGAATACATGATGCCCTTGCCAAACTCTTAGTGCATTTTCGACCACTCTTTCAATGAAAATTTTTCAAAACAAATGAATGAAATCTAGCTAATGTTGCAATGTAGTTGACGATCCTGTGTTTTGGAAAAATTTAAAATTTCTTTTGGCTTATCTCATTTTATACCCCATAAAAGATGGCTAAACCGCCCACATGTCATGCTAGCCTAGTGTAAGTCTGATCTAGCCATGATGGTTAGGTGATATGTCTTAAAAGAGGGTAAAATATCCCAACCGACATTCCACGTGTGCATAAGGCTACATTAGCAGCGGAGTGTCGGAACCCATAATCCATTGCCATATCATTTTATGGAAAGAAGGAGTGCACAACTAAAATTGTCAATTTTAACTCAGATTTCATCATTTGTATCCTTAATAGTTGAGAGTTTGAGTTGCACATCCACTAATTATTTGGCTTGGTCATCCAAATTCTATTTAGTGTTGTTTAATTGATTTTTTCATTTAATTGTGACCACCCCCAATGAATGAAAAATCTCTTTCTTAGATGTTTAAGCTAAATTGATGGCTATGAGTATAAACATGTTGATCATGGTTGGCTTGGTCTTATACACATCTTTCTTTTCATTTGATCTATGCATGAACTTGACAATTCTTCAGGTGTTTCTATGCTATTTTTGCCTGAGGACAAGCCATGGTTTAACTTAGGGGGATTTGATGTGCACAATTCATATCATCTTTTGGATCATGTTTGGTTGCATATCCATGTTGTTTGCTAGATTCTATATTTTTAGCTATTCTTACTTGTTTCATGGTTTGGATTGTGGGTACTACATTTTGCAATGAAATTATGAGTAATATATCATATTATCAATTATTGGATTACTTCTCAAGTATCTACATGTTTTGGGGTTCGAAATTGCATAAATACCACTTTTTACGGCATGTAAAACTGACTTACACGTTGTAAGTTATGAGCAGAATACACAACAGCCTAGAACAACCCAGAATAGCCATTGACATGCCGTGTCTTAATTAAGACACATCGTGTATTAAAAAGTCACGACGTGTCTTATTAAAGACACCCCATGTCTCAGCCTATAAATTAAATGCAGAACTCCAGATTTGCAACAACACGCTGTGTTTTATTAAAGACACGTCGTGTCTTATTGAAGACATGTCGTGTAACCTCCCAGAACTCAATCTAAACTTCATTTAATGCATAAGACACACTGTGTCTTATAAAAGACATGTCGTGTGAACTACATATTTCACTCAAATGTGAATGTAACTGTCTCACACTTATATATATATATATATGACCCCAAGCCATCTTGGGACAATTATGACAGCTTAGGACAGACCTTTCGGAGGGAAACTCGATTGGAGGGAGTCCAGGAGAAATTGGAGGAGACCAAGGGAGATAGGAGGTGGTTACTTGAGAGAGAACCCTTTTCTTCTTCCTTCTTCTTCACTATTTGCAATAAGGATCTTCTTCTTCCTATTCTATCTGCTTGGGAGTGAAGAAATTTGGAGATAGTGCAGTAAGTAAGGACAGATCTTGACTTCTAGCCAGAGTTCTTCTTTCTACTACTTCTCACGGACATACTAGTTCTTTCTACTCTTTTACTATGTGCTTTGATGTTTTCTATTGATTTTACCTTATTTCTCTAGCCATGGATGAATAGAATCCGAATCTTGGACATGGGAGAATAACTCCCATGTCATAGCTTGTATGAACATATGAATTTTGTACTAAATGTTAGTTGCTTGCATGTTCTAAGAGTTGTTTTAGATCTGAAATGCTTGTTTGTGTGATTGTCCATCATACTTGCATGTTTTATGCTTTCTTTCATAATCTTAGAAGATGTGTTTAGAGTATGGAGTTACTCTTTTGGCAACTTGTCCTTGACCGCGAGAGTGGTTGGGATTAAGTTGAGGAGTAAGATTTGTGATTCAAAATGGAATACATACACGAGAGTGATGTATAGAGTTAGAATCATCATTACTTCACTAGGAGGTGAGTGATGACTACAAACCTCCTTTGCAAGTTAAGTAATATATTTAAATTCGTATTTTAATATAAGCTATGATGTGATAGTGAAATACCAAGTCTAGGTTCCTCCAAAATCTGAATCTTAACCTTTCTTAAGTGATAATTTATTGTTTTGTTTTAAATCTATGATTTAGTTGTTCTAATCCAATCATCTTGTGTACAATGACCTAGATTATTGAAAATCATAACTCTTGCGCCTAGCTAACCAATGCTCCTTGTATTCGATGTCAACTACAACTACTCTTGTATACTTGCGGGAAATAGATAGTTGAGTAAAAGATCATTCTTATGATTGAAACTCATTAGTGTAATAACCCAACAACCTCCCTCAAAGTGCCCTTGTTAATGTCTTAGTCTCACATAGAGTTTTCTACTATACGACATTTTCATAGTTTGGTGGTGAGACGCAATTTGGTAGTGAGAATTCTACTCTATTATATTCGATTCCCAGAGTCAAGTATCCATTACACATGATAATGATTATATTGTAGATTAATGGTCGGTCTAAGAGTAACTTAGACCCCTTCTTTTCTAGTATATCCATCACCATGAAGTCCATAGGGTATATAATTTTATTGTCCTTAACCAATATATCTTCGTAGATCCCCAGTGGTCTGAGTATGGAATCATCTTCCAATTGCAGCATCATACTAGTTTTTGGTAGGTTCCCTTATTCCCGACTTTTTAATCATGGCAAGGGGCATTAAATACTACTACTAACTAAAATAGATCATCTAAGACAATATGAAAGAGTTTATTGGTTGATTAGAAAATAAGAACAAAAAGTAAAAGTGCACCAAAAACAGTTGGTGAACAATCAAATTAATATCGATTTAGCAAATAGTAAAAGTGCACAAAATGCATAGATGAATATTGGTTTCCACAACAATATTAATCTGTGGATGCATTCTATCAAACAAATATAACATTTTTTCACTTATTAGATTTATTATTTGTAGCTTGTTCTACCAGCTTTCCAAGCATAGTACCCTATTTACCCTAGCAATCAATCTACTTTTCCAACATCAATACAAAATTCCAAATGATAAGAACTATCTCTGGGTAGGGTGTTAAGCCTACTTTCATAGTGCTTTAGTGACTGTGATGATAATGGATTTTCCAACTACCAACCTCACTTTTTTATCAATTAACAGTCCATGACAATCTGGTGATCGATCATAAGTAACTAGTGGGTTCTATAACTGTTAATTTCACTTGAAAAATCAATTATAACTTATTGTGATCAATCATAATTAAAATAGTTAAGCTTTTCCATTACCAAAATATAAATCAACAATTCTATTGATTCAAGATATCAACATACAAAGAGTAAACACCAGGCTGCTCCTAGGTCCTAAAGAATGGGGATTTAGCCCCTGATGCTCAACAACGAATTAAAAGAAGGGTAGAGGTAGAAGAAAGAATAAAAAAACTCCTCAAAAAGGACTCTGGATTCTTTGTCCCATCCTTCTGAATCTCTTATTCAACCAAGTAAGTCTATTGGGATGGTCTTCACATGAGATGCCTCCAACATGGCATGTCTTGCCCATGAGAGAGATACCTGATTCCTAAGCAAAATGCCTCTAGGTGTGTAGGGCCCCTAACCTAGCTTAGTGCTTGGGTATGCTTTCTTTGCTTAATAATGATATTTATAACCTTGTTCTAATCTTTGGAGATGTTTCATTATCTTGTGACATGCTTATGTTTCAAGTTTGGTCATGTTTGGATGCTATTTGAGCTATGTTTGCTTGTTTTGGAAAAAATTGCAATTTACTCAAGTTGAGGGGCTATCTTGCAATTTGCCACATGTAGAGTGTTCCCTTAGTGCGTTGGAATCTTAAGAGAGATAAATATTCATAGGGGCACCTTGGTTGAGCCTTGGATGAGTGGTGGCACCCTTAGGGGTAATTAGGGTTTTTAGAGTTTTGAGTATCTCGATCATGAGTACCCTTGGTGGTTGTAGCAACCTATGTTGCTACCTAGTGGGTGTTTTGGTGTGACTATACCTAGGGTTGGTGATCCCTTTTGTCTCGACTGAGACAAGTTGCTTTGTGCTTGTTTCAACCTCCCTTGGTTTGTCTCGACCACAATCTATATGTGGGTGACCTTTATAGGTCAAGACCCAACATAGGTTATATCACCATCTCATGCATGCATGTTTAAGTGGTTGCATGTTGGTTTATCAGGTGGACAAGTGTCCCTTTGGTGTCTTTTGGTGTTCATACATCATCTATACCCTACTTCCCTCCTTTGAATATATAAACCCTTTTCTTTCCATGAAAGTGATCTTTTTCATCCACCCTTCTTCTCCCTTCCCTTGTGTGCGTCCTTAGGGCTTGGTGGAGGAAAGAAAGTGATGTTCTTGGTGCCGTTCTTGGTTCTTTGGAGGTGGATCATCCTTGTATGTGGTGCCTTGGATTGAGATCTTCCTCCTTGTCATGGTTTCTTCCCTTGGTAAGTAGTTTTACCATCTTGATCACATTTTCCTTTTGAACCCCTATCTTCTTCTTCCTCTTTCCTTGGCCGTAGACTAGGGTTCTACCCTAGTGGTCTCCTTGAGAGAAACTCCTCTGCATAAAGGCCCTTAGACTATGTTTTGATGTGGTGGTAACTAGTGGGAGGATGATTCTTCTCTTTTCTCCTTCCTTCTTTGGTTCGGCCAAGGGTCCTTCTTGACCTTTTCTTAAGCTATCTTTTGACCAAGGTGTTCTTTTTGGAGGTGACCTTGTAGATGAGGTGGTAACCTTGTTGGATCTTGAGCTTGGAGCTTGATTTCTCTTCAAATTAGGCATGTTATATAACTCTCTACCCCTTCTATCATTATCACCTTACTTTTATGCTTGCATGTTCTTGTTTCCATATCTAACGATGATGTTAAGATGGTAGATGATGATCTTGTAATCTAGGGTTTATGACTTTGTAGTTTCTCATGAAGATAAATCTCTTTCTAAAGCCATAGTTTCTATGAGCACGTTTTTCTGAAGTGATTATGAGAGGGTAATCTTGCACGCATCTTGAGCTTTGGTTTTGTCACCATTTTTATGTTCAGCCATAATGTTTCCTTTGGAGTTTTGGGTGTTTTCTCGCATGTGTTATAGTTTGGTTTCTCTCTCCTAAGTGATTTTTCTTTGTTATCCTTATGGAACTTGTTCTAGGGTTTGTTGATCTTAGATTCATGAGTTTTAACCTTGTGACGTTTGGTTTCTTGGTTCTGTTTGACCATGTTATGGTCGAGATATATGTGGGTCTTGATGTTTTGGGCTCAAGACACCCATGTGTGGTATGGGGTCAACACAACCATCCGTGGTTTTGGGCGAAATGCCTATGTGATGCTTTGGGTCGAGCCATGTTATTTTGGTTTCGGTTGTGACCAAGGGTTGTTGTTTTGGTCGTGACAATGCACATGCTTTACCTTGTTTTGGGTCGTAACCCTAGGATGGTCGAGACATGTTGTGTAGATGGTTGGAATCATGATCTGTCCCGGTCAAGACTAGGCTTTGTCATGGTCACAACACCTTCCATGGAGGTGGTCAAGACACCTTGTTCCATGGTCGTAACACCTACTGTGGAGGTGGTCGGGACACCTGCTATGATACATGTTCGTGATACATGCATAATAACACGAAATGAAACACATACACATGTTATGATGATGATACTTAGGGATGTGATGTAATGATCTAATCACTTTATACTTGATGAATGTGTAGATATATATATATATCATGTGATTGTATGCTTCCTCTCTCCTACTCATATGCATCTAACATTGCAGGTTGATTGATACCATGGCTAAGTGAATTCTATGGTAACCTATATGTGATACATGGAGATGGTCATGCACATGTAATTGTTGAGGTATGATGTTATGTTGACAAACATAAATTATGTGTTTGGGTTCTATGACCTGGTGAAGGCTTGATGCCTATCGTGAGGTGGTAACCTCTAGTGATGTCATTGAGGGATTGAATCCCATAGTGAAGTGATATTGATGATGTCCTTGTGAATGGAAATTCTACAGGAAACATGTGGTGATAGTGTGACAAGTTCACACGTTATACATTTTATATCTTTTGAAGTTGTACTATACCCTTATTCTGGTAGAGTTTGTTATGGCTTTATAAGTTGTAACTCGATTGATGCTAAAAGATACCTAATTGTCTTAATTAATCAAGTGAAACCCTAATGATGTAGGTTCCCCGTGCCATAGATCCTTTCTAGTGTTAGCTTTAATTGCTGGATTGGTGAAACTAGTACAACTCAAAGCACATATTTTGAATATACAGGGGTGTAAGTTGAGTATCTCCTTGCATCCACAATTACATGTTGTGTGAGACGGCCATGCATGAGATGATCTCTTGGTGATATGGATGGCCATGCGTGAGCCATTCCTTCTTTTTAGAACGACCATGCGTGATCTTGTTCTTCTAGTGTTGTACCTATACCAAGGTGGGCTAGGTGTTATATATGTGGATGGCCATGCGTGAGCCAATCCCTATTCTTGACTATATGCCCTTGTTGTATTTGACTGATATGCCTTTGTGGTGTTTTCTCTAGTGCTTACCAAAAGGCGTGGGGAGGTCGTGGATTCTGACTCTTCCATTGACCTTGTATGTCACCGATTTCAACTTAGTAGTAGCCAGTTGGATTTAGGTGGTATGAATCAAATCCTCTGGGCAATAATAAAGGATGCAACACAGTCGTGTAGTGTATCTTTCTTAGGGTCTAATACAAATAACATTGGTTGAGCCCTTTGCCTTATCTTTTTACTGAGTTCTTGAATTATAAGACGATAAGAGAAGTCAATTGTTATACATGTTTTTCATATTCCTTCTTAGAATATTAATTGTTCTACTGCTCAGTGGTATCTACCTAGTCTTTCTTAATCTGTGTTATCTGTCGATTTCATATTATTTAGTTGAATCTTCTCAACCTACTTAGTATGATATATCTACCTGCTTAGTTATTTGTGCTTTTAATGAATGCTGGCAGAGAGTTATATCTCTCACTGGGACGTTTGGTCTCACCCCGTGGGTTTCCACATCTTTTAGGTGGTCGAGCATGAGGGTGTATAGATCGTGTTGTTGGGGCTGAGCAGTAAGAGGATCAGTAATTGTTGAAAGGTTGGACATGTTGCTTATGTATAGAAGTAGAGTCTTATGTGTCATTCTTGTACACTCAGGTCCTTGGGGAGGTTTTTGTTGTATGTATCGATACGAAGTTTTGGTTTTATTCCTGTTTTTGTATAGATATGGCATATATGTATATGAACATGTTATCCTGTGTAACATGATGTGACTAGAGAGCCTGTGAATAGTATGTTGCATAATATTTTGGGTAGGTGATATGTAATATAGGTGGCCCTGTGAACTCATGTGCAATGTGTTGCAACTTTATAGTTATATGAAATCAATTTTAATTTCATGTGTTTTATGGTAACGTGGATGTTTAGTTTTAATTATGTAATTTGGTTTTGAGTAATCTCATTTGTGGCGCATCGGGGTGTCACAAGGTGGCTATCCCCCTTATATAGGGAGAATCATGACACCACTTGGATGTGTATCATAGGATGCGCCTACACATGATCAAGACTATCAATTTAATGTCGATGACACCAACTTAGTTGGTGCCACTGACTCTCTCTTTGGCGCCAATCAGGGTTTACAATATCAGTGCCACTGACTTGGGCCAGTGGTACTGAGATACAATTTGATTCTTCCCTTTCTTCTTCTCAACCATTTATGCTTTGTTAGAAACAACCTTCTTTTTCATGTCAATACTACTCACAAAATTCTGTGGTACCGACTTGATTCTGCTTTAACAAAATATATTAGGCAATTAAGAAAATATAGCAATTTCATCCAAAATACATGTATCGGTTGAAATATTGATAAACAACGCACATTTTTTCAATTTAGGGAAAAATCATTAAAAATATCCAAATGAGAGAAATTATTCTCAAAACTATCCACAATTTTGATAGAGAAATCATGTGCACCACCCTTTGTCTGGTCAAGCCAATCGTATAACTGGGTAATCAAGTCATCCAATCGGCCTAGCTAAAAATGTTGATTTTCCTGCTGATTTCATTTGAGTTTGAGATATAAAATCGGGGTAGGACCGCTATTGTGATTTTGAGTTGCATGGTGCAGTTCCTACATACAAGCAAGAAATCGTATAAAAAGTCCTAACGATTTAAGCTCAAAAGCACAGTAATAAATTAAAGCAAATTAATAAGATTTAACTACTTGAAATGACCAAAACTAGTATAGAATGTGCAATGAAAGTGTGGTGAATATGCATTCATCACCAATGAAGAGACTGAGTCATCAAATCATGAAAGAACTGCTAACATTCACTTATGGACCTACACACAAGCACCTACTGAAGGGATCATAGACTTAACTATAAACCAGTGACATTCCTTCCCACCACCCTCTAATGAAAGTATTACATCCATTAATAATAGACAAAATATCGATGGAGATCCTACTGGCCCGTCTGCCGACTATATTAGTTGGGTGCATGCCAAAAGGCACATATCTCAATACTTGGAGTGCAAGTAAGGGACCACAACACTCACATGCTTTGGGTACACACCATTACCTTTAAATACATATCCCAAATCTTTGAAGCAAGGCACATCTTCTTCTCAATCAATTGCTATAAATTCCACACTTGCCATATCCTCATCAACAGACAAGGATGAGAGTCCAAGTCCTACAGTGTGTGTATGATTGAGGGATTTACATTTGAGAGGAGGATTGGAGAAACCTTCCCTTATATCAACACTTCCATCTGAGAAATCTAGAGGGGAGAGTGGGTTAACAAAGCTAAATTAATACATATGCAATTTAAAACTCAAAGGCATGTTAATTTCAACTTGATTAAAAGATAATGTAGTGGAAATATAATGCAAGTAATTTGACAATGAAATCAACCACACAAAAATGCAATATGTAAGGTGGTTACATCAAAGGTGGTCAGTCCACTACCTGGTTGTTCCCAACTAGGATTTCTAACATGTATTATTATTCCTTTTCTTAACCGATACAACATAAAAAAGTGGATGTATTTTGCTGATCAAGACAACCTTCATTTTCTATCTTGAGGAGAACTTGTACAACATAGTAGATCATAGTCAACCTCCCACCTTGCTTGCAACCTTCTCACAAGAAGTAGATCCGAGAGGCTTCCCCATAGCCTTCTCGCTAGAAGTAGTTGGAAGCAACATACAAGTAAAGAGAATAAGAGAGAAAGAAGAAATTACAAATCTCACAAGATATGCAATGTGCATCTCTATGTGAACAAGTGGTGATCAACTCTCTACAAGAAATAGGCAATGATATATTCGATGGAGTAGGACACTAGTATTGAGCTATGACATAGAGATAAAGATAGCAATGTAGAATTCTAAGCTTGGTGAAGGATGACATGTGATTGATTTCTCAAGTGCGATTTCTATATGTCCATAAGGCACTCCTATATATAGGAAACACTTAGTAATGGTCAATATAATTGTTGGGAGTGTTTAGGCCGAGTTAAATGCTAAAATATATATTAGCATATTAAAAGTCAAGTTTACAATGGCTAATTTTTCTACATAATGTTCTTGATTGAACTATACTTGGAGTGAGAATGGTTATCAAGAAACTTTGCAACGACTCTTTTTCTACAACAACTCTTTCTTGGTTTAGGTACATTTCAATCAAAATGGATTTTTTGGTTGAACAAGAGTTCGACTAAAATATTCCCTGTAAAGTCACTACTAAATATTTGGAAAAATTATCAAATGATTTTTATAATCACACCTAACTATCCTAAAGACTTGATATAAGTGTGGAAAAAGATTTAGGATAGGATTAGGCCAATCATCACTTGTTCTTGCATCATTCCTAGCAATTTGTACAAAATACACTTGTACAAAGCATATACATGGTACAACTTGACCTACAAGCATCCAAACACAAATTATAGTATGTTCTTTGATGCCGGATCCTGTCTAAATTCCTTAATCACATGATATTAAATATATACGTTAGTGTCACAAATGGGAAATATGCATCATCAAAATTAGAGTGTGGCATATCCAAAAAGCCAACAATATCCCCATTTTTGATGATGACAAATATTTCCATAAGATAATTTGAAAGTAAACAATTTAGAGCATAATACATTTAAATTGTTGTAGATAGCCAAAATTATCTTCATGGATTTATCTCCCCCTTTTTTGAGGTCAAAAGCGGTTATACTTACCAATGCCCCCTTAAGGAGACACTCCCCCTCAACAAGATACTTATTTGGATAGGGAATATGCATACCTAATGAAAAATAAGGATGTACCAATTGAATCAAAAAACCAATATGAATAGAACATTGTAAAAAGGATACATTGTATAGAAAAATGACCATATTTGGTCAAGGAACAAAATATTATCTAATTACCAATGAAAGGAATGTTAAGACCTTCATGATAAAATGATCCCATTAAGCAAAGTGCATCAAAAATACTCTAATCCAATGGTAAGGAACATTAAGTCCACCATTGATATAGAGATGACATGAAGAATACTAATTTTCTAAAGAATATCTCAATATCAATGCAAGGAATGTTAACTCCTCCATGATATAGAGATTTCCATTAAGAACAAAACAAGGTCAACAAAGAATCTCTAGACCAAAATTAATGGATGTTAGGCCCATAATTGATATATAGAAGTCATTAAGAACAAAATTTAACAAAGATGGAAATAAAAATAACATGATTTGAACTCCCCCTTAATCACATACTCATATATATTGAGATCAAATAAAGAAAATAAATACTAACATAAGTTATCCTTTTAAGAATAATGGCCATGTTTGCAACATGTAAAATAAATCATTTCAGACCTAAAAGACCAAATAAACATGTATCGAACTGACTGGAAGTACTAATTGCAAGATATCCAAATTAAAACTTGACATTTAGTACATTGGTCGAACTATATTTTTACTAAAAAGCCCCTCACTTGAGCTTTATTTTGACAGAGAGACAATTTGTTGGGAAAACTTTAATCCAGTAAAAATACATCTCTGCCAATTAACAACATATATATTTATATATATATATATATACCAATTGAGAAAGTAAACATTCAAAGATAAATTGATTAAGAAATGTCATTAAAAAAAATAAGATCCAATGATTCCCATGAACTTTCAAGCATCATCTGAAGGGACGTTTTTGGGAACCAAACCATGTTGTTCTCTTTCATCTTTACAAATGGGCAAGAAATTTGATAATGCCCAAATCCCCCACACCTATAGCAAGTAACATGATTAATAGGCATATAAGAACTAGATTTTGGTTTAACAAATATAGGCCTTGATTTTTATTTCTTATATCATTTCTCATAATATAACCAAGTCCATGAGTCCTAACATGGTTATAAGAATGCAACATGCTATTCAACATATTTCTACTATTTGAAAATTATCTATAGACATTTAACTTTTCATTTTCCTTAGCAAGACATAGAGAGTTTCTAGTAATAGAAGTTAAGAATTTTCTAGTAGTAGAAATTTTCTCTTCAAGTATATCAATTTTATTATTTAACTCATCATTTATTTCAAGGATAAGATCATAATCATAATGTGATAAACAAATAGGTTGCATCTCCATATTACTCAATTTATCTAAAAGATTAGAAACTTGATTTTGCAAGGAAGTGTTTTGAGAAACAAGCTCACCTAATGCTTTCTTATCTCTCATATTGTTAGTTTATCTCATTAAGTTCTTCATTTCAATTAGCAAAAACATTTTTCAACACATTTTTTGTTTTCTTATACTTTTCAACTTGATCTGAAGTATGTTCAACAAGTTCATCTTTTAAAAAAATTAAGACAGATACCTCATCATCATTACCTTGTGCACCTTCTTCTTCTTGTTCATCATTGTCTTTTGTTTGATAATGAATCATTCAACTCCATGATGACATATTTCTTCACCACTTGCCTCCGAGTTTGGGAAATCATCCCAAATAGCATGATATGCTTTCTTCTCCTTGTCCTTAAAGTTTTTTCTCTCTTCTTTTATTCTTGAGTTCCAGGCATTAATCCTTCCAATGTCCTTTCTCTACACATATGTGAAATCTAGTTGAAAAAGATATAATATTTTTTCAGAATAAGAATGTACATATTTCTTACATTTATGATGTACTTCTTCTTTACTACAATATGAGTTAAAGATGTGATTGAAGATCTTGCTTTGTATGCTACATCATTTTTCTTAGTAAGATTTTTCTTCTTCTTCTTATTCTTCTTCTTCTTCTTCTATTTGACCTCTTCTTGAAGCTTCACTTCATGTTCCTGCAAGTTTCCAGTGAGCTACTTCATCAATAGTTTTGAAAGGTCACTGGATTCTTCTATAGTAGTTACCTTATCTTTGAACTTAGGGGGCAAGGATCTAAGTATCTTAGATACTCTCTCTTCCTTAGTTATATACTTTCCTAAGGAACTCAAACCATTTATGAGAGTATAAAATCTAGCATATAGTTCTGCAATAACTTTAGTTTTAGTCATGCATAATAATTAAAATTTATGTTTTAACATATTAATCTTTGTACTCCTAACTTGTTGAGTTCCTTCATGTGTAACTGACAGTTTTCTCCATATATCATATGCGGCTCCATAAGAAAATATTCTATGAAATTCATTAGGATATAGATAATAGTATAACATACTTACTGATCTGGCATTTACAATTGCCTTTCTTACTATATCCAAATCCCATTCCTTCATTTTTGTTTTCAGAGGTTTGTATGGTAAGGCTAGATTCCTCAAGTGTGTGTTCGATGTGTCCATAAGGCATTCCTATATATGGAAATGTCTTAGAAATGGTAAATATAGTTTTTGGGTGTGTGTAGGCCGAGTTAAATGCTAAAATAGTTGTTAGAATATCAAAAGTCAAGTTTACAATGGCTTATTTTTTTCTACAGAACATTCTCTATCAAACTATACTTTGACCGTGATCCATCTTGGTCAATCTATACTTTGACTGAGAAGGGTTCTCATGCAAGTTTGCAACGGTTCTTTTTCTACAACAACTCTATATCGGTCGAGGTGTAGTTTGACCGAAATGGATTTCATTCGAAGAAGAGTTCGACTGATATATTCCTTATAAAGTCATTACTATATATTTCTAAAACATATCAAATGATTTTTCTAATGACACCTAACTATCCTAAAGACTTGATATAAATTTGGAATAGAGTTTAGGATAGGATTGGGTGGATCATCACTTGTTCTTACATAATTGCTAGCAAATTGTACTAAATGTACTTGTACAAACCATACACATGTAAAACTTCACCTACAAGCATCCAAACACATATATTATAGTATGTTCTTTGATGTTGGATCTTATCTAAGTTCCTTGATCTCTTGAAATACTAAATGCATGTGTTAGTGACTTAAATGGAAACTATTTGCATAACTGAAATTAGAGTCTGGCATATCCAAAAATCCAACACCATTCACACTGTAGAGGAGGTATGCATCTAGATTCAATACCCCCACAATTACTATCCTATTTTGTTGCCTCATTCCTCATAGTATGTTCATATCCATATCTTGCTTTCATGTTTTCATGCACTTCTTTTCTTGTAAATTAGTTTTATCACTTATAACATAAGTGGCTAGACTCATTATTTTGGGTTGGGAGTAGCCGCTAAGGCCTCTAACATGTAATATGCACATTCCATGGAAAGTATATACTCTTAATAATGTTTATGAACTTACTCTTGTTCATGAATGAATCACTTGCATGATTAGATACCATCTTGTAATGTTTGATTTCTAATGCCTTGAAAGAGTAGTATTAGATTAGACCCCAGAGTTTAGTAATGGTGATAATGCATGAGAGTGTTGGATCACTGGAGATAACGACCATATATTTATATGTTTTTGATTATTTATTTGTAATCTTGAGAGAAACATGCTTTAATCTAGATATAACCCAATAATGAGAGAGGTGGAAATAAAAACTTATGATGATTTTTCATAAACTATGATAAGGGTGTAGAGTGAGTATTAGTGTTTTCATATTGGTGAGTGTGCTTGGTTGGTTAAACCAACCCAAGTTCTATCCAGAATATCAAACTCCACCAAAAAGATCTGCTGCTTGTTTTGACTTGTTATCTTTGTTCTCATTTACTTCAATCCCTTTGTTCTTGTTTATTACCCATTTTTAGGAAACATAAAACTTATCTTTGATTTGACTTAGCTATGATAAGACTTTAAGTCCTAAATAGCTTGTCACCCTTATCCCTATGTTCAACCCTAATTCCTACTCAGGACCCTGTATTATCATTACGGGAATCCAAGGTATCATGTTATAGATTTAGACTGTGATTTCTCATGATCTATCACCATTATCATAGTGTTTTGGACACACAAATCATAGGTGATCAAAACCCAAGGTGGGTCAAAAATGTAGAGTTTGAAAATCAACTTGTTGTGGTTTGATGTAGTGTGTGTCTTTATGAAGAGGTTTGCAAGATGATTTGTAGAATTTATGAAGGACATTGTGATAACTCCTTTTAGATTCTTTCTTACACAAAGTGAACATCTATATCTATGTGTTTAGTTATATCATGAAAAACTAGATCACTATCAATCTATATTTCACTCTTGTCGCCACTGAAATAGGTGTAGCATCTAAAATGATAACTGCCATATTTCTTAGAAGCCAATGGATGTGCACTATTTTACAAGTGATATCCCACATTTCTCTATACTCTACCTTTCTATCAAAAAGAGATACAACATCATGTTTCTTACTTCTCCATGAGAGTAAGGAATCACCAAGAAGAAGACGAAAGCCACTGGTGGAGTTTCTCCTTGTTGGACATCCAGCCCAACAAACATTAGAGTATGCATGCAAAGTAGGGTTACAAGAATTTCTCAGGAGTAAAGTCCTTGTATGTAGAATATGACATGAAGTGAATCATCATGGAAAATACTTTGAGGAGCATATAAGTACTGTGATAAAATGCTACAACATGTTAAATGCCAGGCCTGGTGATGCACAAGTATAGTAGTTGTCCCACTAGTTGATAATACCTTGTGGGATAATTAATAGGTTCATCATAAGTTGTGTGAAATTTTGTAGGAAGTTCAAGAGGTGAATCTACATAACATAAGTTAGATATCTTGGCATGCTCAATGATGTATGTTTCATACTTTTGTTAAGAGATAAAAATTCCTTTCTTCCCATGAGAAATCTCTAGGTTTAGAAAGTAGCGAGGTTTCCCATGGTTTTACATCTACAATTATTTGGAAAAATAATGTTGTAGTTCATTTTTTCCTAAAACATCATCTCATGTGATAATAATGTCAGGTGATGCACATCATTTATGCACAAACTCACCAGAGAAAATTAATTCCTAGAGTTTAACCTTTTAAAATGGCAAACAAATCACCCACAAGCAAAAAAGTTAATTTAAGTATAGAAAGGTATCGATCCCATATAACATTTTTAAGAGTTTTACTCGAACCAATTGCTAAGAGTAATATTTAAAATCTATTTGTAGAGAGTGATTAAATCTAAACATGAAAGGAAAATTGTAAAAGTAAAATGATTTAATTCAAATTATGAAAAGATATGGGGGGTCTAGGAGATTACAACCATAGACTATATAATTACCTTACCTGATTAAACTCCTTAATTTTTATTAGTAGATCAGGGACCATGTGGATTTGTGTCCTTGCGGAGCACAAATCTTAGAAGGGTCAAACTTATATTAAACCTGGGACCTTGTTTGTGGATCCTTGTTCGACCATCCAATAAGTTCTATTAGGGATCTAGTCAATAGCTCATGAACATCTATTGGTGCTCTAACCTATGAATCAGGTGATGTCATCACAATGAGTTATAACTGACTAGATGAAATGGATAGATTAATCATAGAGCTCCATCAAATAATATCTTTAAGATTCTATGTGTTCATATAATGTTGAGATCTAAATCTCATCACCCAACAAGGATATAATCAATATAAACAAAGAACATGTGCACAAATTAGAAGAAAAATATCTGATCAATAGAATCTTGGAGTAAAATACAATGAAAGTAAGAAATAGGCTCTGGGGATACTCTCGATGTCCAAGTATAAAAACTACTCAGACATGATAAGCATAAGCACAAAGGAACATGTAAAAATGGGAAGGGTCATGTTGTTGAATCTAGCAACAAGATGGCATCTTCCATGAGGAAGATGACAAATCCTTCCTTCCCTTCTGGCCTTATGCACCCAAAGAAGGCTCAGGGGTGATACAATATGATATGTCCTTTATGCTTGGCCCCCCCTCCTTTTATAGGGGAAAAGTGGCATGGAAACCCTAAAAATGCTCTAGGGGATGACTGGGATGACTTGGTCTATGACATTAGTAGGTCAACTAGAAGCCTAGTCGGTCAGTTGGCATGGGATGATGCTTAAGCATGAAGGTAGGTTGATCAGTTGACTGGCTTCTTGTTTAATTCCATAAATGCCTCTATAGAAAAGATAAACATGAGACTAAGGTACAACCATCCTAGGAGGAGGAGACATGTATATTGTTTTTAAAAGTTCTCCATGTAGAAAAGCATTATGAACATGCATATGGTATAAAGGCCATAGACAGGCTGCTACAACAACAAGAATAGTTTTGGTAGTGGTCAAATGAGAAACTAGAGCAATTGTTTCTTCATAGTCTATGCCACACCCTTGAGTGAATCCCCTAGAAAATAGACATGCTTTTTATATTTCAAATTTTCCATCAACCTTATTCTTTATCTTGTAAATCCACTTGCAAATGACAATTGAAGCACCTTCTCGTAGAGGAATAGGATCCCAAGTAAGAGTGTGCTCAAGGCCTAGAGTTTTTCATGCATATCCTTCTCACAGTGCATAAAACCTACAACTTATTGATGCTGATATGTAGTATAATCTATTTGAATACCAATGATAAAAATGCATATTCTTACAAGTAGGAGGTGATCACTGAATGAGGATAACACAAATTTGATCGATGTTGGGATATTCTTGGCCCCACATTTGTGTCAGTAAAAGAAAGTTTTGCACTTCATCAAGAGCATATCATGTGTATTGTCATCTAATGATGTATGAGGATTACTAGGGTAGCTTCAATACCTACTACTAGTATGTGGTAGGAGGTTCAACAAGGGTAGCCTCAATCTCTATGTGTAGTCCACAAGGGTATCTTCATTCTCAAGGTTTGTGGTGGAAGTTGTTGTAATAGTGTATTCTTTATGATAAATGATCATGAACTTGTGAAATAAGGCGTGATATGTGTTTGTGGAAATATAGAAGGTGTATTATCAATAAAATGTAGCATGCCTTTCTATACACAAACATTGAGAAATGGGGTCAAAACAATGATATCTATTTTGTTCATCAATGTATCCCAGAAGGACACAACATGTAGATGTGCATCAAGTTTGTTTCACTAATGATTGAGGAAGTCAGACAAATCAAGTGCAACTAAAAACACGGAGGTGATTGTATGATGGTGGTTGGCTGTGGAGTTTTTTCATGTGGTGAGGCCCCACCAGATTTTCAATGGACTTGAGAATGATGAGATAAATGGATGTGGGGTTGAATTCTACCTAGAAGCATATGGGGATGCTAGAGCTAGTGAGCAGTGCATGAGTTGTTTCAAGAATTTATCTATGCTTGTGCTCTGAAACACCATTTTGTTTATTAGTGTAAGGGAAATACCATTAGAATATGGGGCCTTGAGAGTTGAGGATCTCATGCATTATAGTGTATGTGTACTCCTTTTTTCCATTTGCACAAAACACATGCATGAATTTATTGTGTTACGTTTTAGTGTTGTTGGTGAAACAATGGTATATGTGTGGAACTTTGGACCTATTGTGCATAAGGTAGACCCAGGTATATTTTATGAAATCATCAATAAAATTTACATAGTATTGGAACCCACTTCCCAAGGTCACGTGTAGATCCCTAATGCATTTCATTACACGCCAAATCACTAGCAGAAAATCCTAGAGTTTGACCATTTTAGTCATAATTAACTCGATGCAAGCAACATGAAATTCGATATAGAAAGGTATCAGTCCCAAAGAACGACGTTATTAATCATTGATTATGAACCAACTGTGATGAATAAAAGTAAGTTCTTCATTGTTTTGACCCCATTTCTTAATGTTTGTGTATAGAAAGGCATGATACATTTTATCACTGTATCCCAGAAGGACACAACATGTAGATGTGCATCAAGTTTGTTTCACTAGTGTTGAGGAAGTCAGACAAATCAAGTGCAACTAAAAACACAGAGATGAGTGTATGATGGTGGTTGGCTATGGAGTTTTTTCATGTGGTGAGATCCCATCAGATTTTCAATGGGCTTGAGAATGATGAGATAAATGGATGTAGGGTTGACTTCTACCTAGAAGCATAGGGGGATGCTAGATCTAGTGAGCAGTGCATGAGTTGTTTGAAGAATATGTCTATGCTTGTGCTTTGAAACATCATTTTTTTTATTAGTGTAAGGGAAATACCATTAGAATATGGGGCCTTGAGAGTTGAGGATCTCATGCATTGTAGTGTATGTGTACTCCTTTTGTCCATTGCACAAAACACATGAATGAATTCATTGTGTTAGGTTTTAGTGTTGTTGGTGAAACAATGGTATATGTGTGGAACTTTGGACCTATTGTGCATAAAGGTAGACCCATGTATATTTTATGAAATCATCAATAAAAGTTACATAGTATTGGAACCCACTTCCCAAGGTCACGTGAAGATCCTTGATGCATTTCATTACACACCAAATCACTAGCATAAAATCCTAGAGTTTGACCATTTTAGTCATAATTAACTCGATGCAAGCAACACAAAATTCAATATAGAAAGGTATTAGTCCCAAATAATGACATTATTAACTATTTATTATGAAACAATTATGATGAACAAAAAGTAAATTCTAGATAGAGAGTGGTTGATTTAAACTAAGTGGGAAATCAAAAGTGTAGAAATAAAACTAAATGATCAAAAGATAAAAGATATTGGGGGTCTAGGGATCACCACAAAAGACCATGCTTTTTACTTAAGCGATTCAACTCTTAAATTTTTAATGATTAAAATAGGACCACACAGATTAATGTCCTTACGAAGCACTAATCTCACAAGGGCTGGAATTATCTTAGCCCTGGGGTCCCGATGACTGAGGATCCTCATCCAAACATATAGCAAGTTCTATCAGGTGATCAATCTGACATTCAAACTCATGGGTCAAGGCCACATCACCACAAGTTATTAAAAATAAGATAGACTGAGTAAAATATCATAACCACCATAAGGGGTCTCGTTAGGGGATTATGGGTTCATTCCCATTGGGATCCGGGGTATCGTCACCCAACAAGGAATACATTCTGAGTAAATCAAGAATGAGTGCATAATTGGATGTTCTCATCAAGAATATGTGATTTCCATTCTAGTGTTCAAACTCATGGTTCAGATGGTCACGTTACTATAAGCTATAACAAACAAGATAAATTGGCTAAAAAGGGCATACTCTTGATTAGGGGTCTTATCATGAGATCATGGGTTCATTCTTATTGGGATTTGGGGTCTCATAACCCTACAAGAACATAATCTAAGTAAATAGAAACAAGTGCAAGATTGCATGGATAAAAAGATCATAAACACCATCACGGGTCTCGTTAGGAGATTATGGTTTAATTCTTGTGAGGATCCAAGATCTCATAACACCACAAGAACATAATCTAATTAGCCAAACATATGGTGCAAAACATTTATTCCCCAAAACACTGGAGTCAAATACAATCGAGTAAAGAACATGCTATGGGGTTAGTCCCCATGTCCCAATAAGGGAACTACTCAGAAATAATGGAATTGGTAGAAAATGTAGAAGACACAATACAAGATTCCATCCTATGTTTCCTTTAGAGTCCCCCCTCCTTTTATAGGGGAAAGGAGGGGGCAAAACCCTAGAAAAATGGCTGTAGGCAAAGGCTATATTTCATGACTTGGGACACCAGTTAATACATTAGGAATGTCATCGTTCGACTGGCATTAATCACTTGCTTCAACTCGGAAGTCCAATTGGTCAAATTTTGATTGCATTGATGTCATTCTCAATTTGGAAGTTGACTAGGTCTTGAATGCAAGTTGGTTGATTGGGATGATGAGTCAATTGACTGGTCTTTACATGTCTACTTTGATCTGACCATCATTTTCAAAGTAATGAGCTTTCTCAAATTCGAGTTTGACTAGGGATGATGAGTGGATCGAGTGGAGTTCTGGGAAGTCAAGATCTGGTGCATGTGGGTCGACAGACTAGGTAATTCATTCGGTTGACTAGGAGGCTGAAGATGGGATATGAAGCCTCTGATTCTTGGGCCTTTTGGGCTTTAGAGTAAATTGGCAATTTTCCTACAAAATCCATCATAAATCAAGCAAAAACTCTAATTAAGGGAGGAAAAGCTAAAATAAGACAATTAACTCTAAAACTAGAAGATAATCATGAAATGCTTCTAAAGAGAGATCTAAAATATGCAAATATAGTGGACAAATATGCATTGATTAACTACCCTGAACTTGAATGATGCTAGTCCTAGAGCAACATTAAATCAAAAGCAATGCCCAATAATACTCTCATACAGTCGTCCTCACTTGCCTAGCACTACTTGAACCCTTACTATCATGTATGGACAAGCGACCCTAATATCCTGGAATCATATAACACAATTATCTAATTCCCTACTCGAAATTTCTCATTGCTTGCTTCCATTTCAAGACTTGCAAAGAAACAAATTTCCTATCCTTTTTCCAGTTATATTCCCACAAATTCTCACAAGTTCTGCACAAGAACAAGGTTCATGGTTTTATTAGTTTGGGGTTATGTGGATTCCCATGGGTATAAAATCAAAGTGAAGGGAGGTATGGAAGAAGGTGGTCTCTCCTCTATTCGACTTGAGACCTTTTTATTTCTTTGTTGCAATTACATTGATTGTATTTTTTTGGTGGGCACTTTGGCATCTTTTCTTGGTGGTACACCCCCATTAAATTTTCAAGTGTATGGAAGAAGTAGTAAAGGGGAAAGGAGTTCCACCCTGAACTTGGAGTTCGACACATTTTCTTGGATTTTGATTATTTTTTGTGAAATGGAGGGTAATAAGGTGGTGGAAGAAGTGTAGAAAAAGGTTGGACTTGTGCAACTTTTGTTTTGGAATACATCTCATTGGGAGTAGCATGGCATCAATTAAATTCTCTTTGTAACTTGTGGAAATCGTGAAATGTTACAAGCTATTTACATATTTTTAAGTAGGGACACATTGAATTTGATTTGTATCTATCTATAACGGGTTGCCAACTTTCCCAAGGGTAGTGTTATTTTAGGTCACATGAGACTAGATGATTTCTAGCAAGGGAAACTTTTTGAAAATGTTGCAAGAAGGTTCACTAGTTCAAGGGGTCTCTTGTTTGCATGCATATATGGTCGACTAGATAAATACCAAAACTAAAGAAGAAAAGAGAAAATTTTGAAAATCTGAAGCTAAACTACATAACATAATGAAAATTGCTAAAAAAAAAAAAGATAGAATGGGTAGGATGGGTACATACCACCCACCTCCACCCCAAACTCAGAATTTTATTTGTCCCAAGCAAAAGTTAATTTAAGAATGGAGAGAAGAATTTCACTAAGATCACTAGGAGGCCCTAGTATCTCTACAAATGTCCATTTGAAGGGAATGTTTATGAGAGTTGGAGCCTTGAGAAATGGAGCTTCATGTGCACCCAATGATTGGGTGGTTGTAGAAGCTCAAAGGGGTTGTTAGGATGTTTAAAATAATGTTGCCTTTCTCCCTACAACCTATACAATAGGATCCACATATATGTTTTCATTAGAGCAGGAGGTATTGTTGATGTGTGTGGATTGGGGGCATGATAGTTCTCGTTGGTTGTCTTTAGGGTTAATTCTTCCCCAAAGACATGTGGTGGATCACATTTTTCAAATGAGAAGGTGGTATAAGATGAATCCACACTATAGTGTTGGTTTTGTAGAACAGGTGGAGGATCCAAATTGAGTTTCTCCTCATCACCCTGGATCTGCATGTACTAGACATGGTGCCAACATGGGAGGAACTATCTTATCAACCTGGTGCAACTTTGTATGTGACTGTGTGTCCTCTTCATCTGTCCCTCAATCAACATGATGGTATATGGAGGTATTAGGATCCTTTACTATGCCAAAAGGGAGATCTTATTCCTTTATGGAACATGTGCTCAACTTAGTGGGATTCAGAAGGGACTACCTCACAAAATAACATAGGCATGTGAAGTTTTTGTGGAGGGGGAATCACCTCATAGGGTCGAACTTGATATGGAACAAGGGGTGGTTGATGTGGAGTGTAAGGATCTTGGGTGAGGAAGCTATTCTTCAAAAGAATCCACCAACTTCTCATGGGAGAGTAATGGTACATTGTCCAAAATAGGCTCAATCAAGGTTGGTTGATCATTGTAAACAACTAGATCTGGGCCTAGAATAGGGAAGGGTGATAGAGCTTTAGGCTGTTTAGAGATTCTCTAAGCTAGCCAAGTGTCAACACTTTTTCTTATGGTTTCTTGTATTATAAATTTCTCCCCATAGTCCCATAGGCAACCATCCACTCACTCTCAATTTTATATTGTTGACCAGGGCCCCATGTGGTTGATGCCTAGACTACCTCAAACTCTTCCTGCCAAGTGGCCTTGGACTTGCAAGAAATCTATCTATCTTTGCTATAATAGCCTAATCTACCTTGTGTTGCATCTCTGATTTATTTCTCAACAACCTAGATTTCTCTTGCGTTGACATTAATGACCTCTCTATGATTGGCAAGGGACTGTTCTTGCTAACAATTTTCTTGTTCCTCACTGACAAGGTGTGACAATTCATATTTCTCCTTGGCGGGTTTAATATTGTGCACCAGGTTAAGCATTCACATGTTTTATTTGATTAGAGACATCTTGGGGCACTCAAGTATGTCATGATATGTGGAGCCACATCTCTCACACCACACATTTTGTGGCGCCAACTACTCTTTTTTAAAAATAAAAAAGAATGTCAGAATTTTTTTTAAAAGGAATACAAAATCTGACGAAAAACAAAATTATGAAACAAACTAAAAATGATAAAACTAAGAAATTGTAAAGCAAAACTAAAAATTACAAAACCACTAAAATTACAAAAACTAACTAGAAAGAAAAAGAAAATTTAAAAATACAAAATGGTTTAAAATTAATTCTTTCATCCCCGACAACGAAACCAAATTTGATACGTGTTGTTACACACCAAATCACTAGGGGGAATCCTATAGTTTAACCTTTTCAATGGAAATTAACTTGATGCAAGTAATGAGAAATTCAAATAGAAAGGTATCCGTCCCAAAGAACGACATTATTAAGCGTTGACTCCAAACCAATTGTGATGAACAGAAAGTAAATTCTAGTTTCAGAGTGGTTATTTTAAACTAAGCAGGAAATAAAAAATGTAAAAACAAACCTAGTTAACCGGATGATAAAAGATGTCGGGGGTCCAGGGGATCACATCCAAAGACCATGATTTACTTATTCCATTCAACTCCCAAGTTTTTAATTACTAAAACAAGACGATGTGCATTGATGTCCTTACAAAGCACTAATCTCACAAGGTCCAGACTTCTCTCAAACTTGGGGTCTTGGTGATTGAAGATCCTTGTAAAATAGTCCAACAAGTTCTATCAGGTGATCAATCCAATGTTTAAACGCATGGTCCAAGTATCTCATCACAAAAAGTGATAACAAACATGATAGATTGGGTAAAAAGATCATAACCACCATTAGGGGTCTCGCCAGGGGATTATGGGTTCATTCCCGTTGAGATTCAGAGCCTCATCACCCAATAATGAATATATTCTGATCAACTAGAGAATGAGTGCATAATTGGATGATCTCATCAAGAATATGTATTTTTGATTCTAGAGTTCAAACTCATGGGTCAGATGGTCATGTCACCATAAGCTATAACAAACAAGATAAACTGGGTTGAAAGATCATAATCTTAACTAGGAGTCTCGTCATGAGATTATTGGTTCATTCTTTTTGAGATATGGGGTCTCATCACCCCACAAGACAATAATCTAACTAAATAAAAACAAGTGCAAGATCGAATGGATAAAAAGATCATAACCACCATCAAAGGTCTTATCATTATATTATGGGTTCATTCTTGTGAGGATACAAGGTCTCATCACCCTGGAAGAACATAATCTATTTAGCCAATAATCAAGTGCAAAAATAGTTGGAAAACATTTATTCACTAAAATGTTGGGAGTCAAATACAGTCAAGTAAATGAACAGGCCATGAGGCTAGTCTTCATGCCCCAATAAGGGAACTACTGAGACATGATGGAAATGGAAGCAAACATATAATATGCAATGAAAGATGTGTTTCCATTTTTCCTTTGTAATCTCCTTTCATATTATAGGCGGGAAGGAGGGGGAAAACCCTATAAGAATGGCGACTGGTGGCGCATAAATTTCCTGACCCGGGGCACTGATCAACTAGGAATCCAGTAGGTCGACTGGCAGTAATTGCTTGCTTCAACCCAAAGTCACATTGGTCAAACTTTGACTACATTTATGAGTTTCTTGTTTTAGAATTTGAATGAGTCTTGAATGCAAGTCGGTCGATTAGGATGGTGTGTTGATGGAATGGTTATTAAATGTGTGCTTTGATTTGGATGTTTCATCCAAAGTAATGATCTTTCCCACATCTGAGTTTGACTGGTCTTTACTGGCGAGTCGATCAACTGGGGATGGTGTGTCAATCATCTAGAGTTCTGGGAAGCCAAGATCTAGTACATGTGGGTTCGACCGACTAGGTGAGTCAATCAATTGACTAGAAGGCTGAAGATGGAATTTGAAGCCTCTGATTCTTAGGCCTTTTGGGATTTGGAATAAATTGGCAATTTTCTTAGAAAAGCCATAATAAATCAAGTAAACACTCTAATTAAGGGAGAATAATATAAACTAAGAAAATTATAACTAAAACTAGAGTATAATCTCAAAATTCTCCTAAAGAGAGATCTAAAACGTGAAAAATAAAATAGATAAATATGCATTTGTAAATCCCAAAATATTAGCATGAATAAAATTTAAAAACGTTGATACTATTATAGATCGAGTTTGAAAAGGGGAGAGAAACATATTTTGCAAGTTTAAAACTTGTTCACTCATGTAATAAAGTGGAATTACAAACTGAATCGAGATTGCCAAACTTAATAAGACTAGTAAGATGACCTAAAGATACATGTCCTAATCTACAATGGTCATAAAATTGGTGAGAGCATTACTCCAATGGTGACAACGTGGGTGGTGTTTGTAATGTGAAGACTGGATAAATGATATAGATCATGAACTTTAGTTGTAGTCACAGTCTCCAAACCAAACATTGGTCATGTACAAAACACCAAGATTTATGAAAAATGACTCAAAAGTCAAAATCACAAATTTTGCCAACATATACAAGATTCAAATGTAATTTAGGAACATATAAACTTTTGGTAAAGTGAGATTTCTACTAATTGAGGATTGAGGTGTTATGTATCTAATTTGAAATAGATCAGTCAACAACTAATATATTGTTTTTGTTAGTGGATTCTATAGAGAGTAGACATTCCTAAAAATTAAAGAATTAGGAGTCATATGACATGTGGAACCTGAGTACCCATATTCAAGGAAGATGAAGATGAAGTTGTCCCTCCAATGCTTAGAGTTGTGGATGTGCTAACACTCTCCATATCCATGATCCCAAGCAATATGGTTGCAATCTTGATAGAAGATATAGTTTCTTTGCCGCTCCACTTACGATGGCAACAATGCTTGTTGTAGTTGAGGGTGAAACATGATTAGTTCTTTCCTTGTATTATTGATAAATATTTACATGAAGTTTGAAACATGCTATTAATAGATGACCCTTTTGTGACAATGTTTCCACAAAAGATGGTCATGAGATTCCTCCTGCAAGGCAATAGTAGTTGAAAGAGCCATGTCCACACCATATGGTATTGGTGGGGTTTAGCATTGGTGTTCAAGCCTTTACTAGTCAAACAGAAGTCTCATCTTCTATGAGTTCAAGGATGATGAATTCTAGATAAGGTGTGATCAAAACAATATATGAGGTTGGTTAAGTGCCTTAAGAAAGTGGTACAACTAGAACTCCTTATGTTTTCGCACACCTGGTGGAGCAAGAAGGTTTGTAGATGTTGCTTGGATGCCCAAGGCCATGCATTTAGTCATGGAGTTTAGAGATGGAGATATCACCTTGAATTGCACATGCTTCCCCCATCATAAGTTGGAATCTGTGAGCCCCATTTAATTAGGTGAACCAACTTTCAAGCTGGCCGATTAAAAGTAGTTGTGGCGTGTCCTTCAGTTATTACATCATGAAGATTGATGTGCATATGGCTGTGAATGGGAAGGGTAAGGGCTTACCCTTACCTACCAGTTTGGCAGGTAAGGGCATGTGTAATTCCTCACTCCACAAATATCCTTGCCCTCCCCTCACCCTTACCCTCTTGCCCATAGGGTAAATAAGGGTCAAGGGTGAAGTGAGGAATTTAAATGTCTTTAAATTTTTTTTCTAATATGAATGGTAATTTCCTTCCTAAAACATTTATATATTTAAGTGAAATATCAAGGTTCTACATAATGTCTATTAATCATTCAAAAAAAAATATGTGATCTTCTACAACATTTTACACATCATATGTATTTTATTGAAAATATATTATCAATGAAATGGTTGTTACATATACATAAAATAGTACTCCTAATACTGGTGTATGAACTAATAAGTTTCCCCCAAAAGAAAAAGGTTGATACAATAAAATTATATTAAATGACAATACATCGTAACAAGTTATTATTGCAAGCATTCAGATCTTATACCCTCCAAAATGCTTATGCATACAAAAAAAAAGAACAAATGAATTAGCTGATGCCATCATAAATATGCATCAAACAATACATAATGATTAAACCCTTCTAATATATATATATATATATATATATATATATATATATATATATATATATATATATATATATACATATATATACATATATATATACATATATATATATATACATATATATATATATATACATATATATGTATATATGTATATATGTATATTTTATAACTTCAAAATTTATATCATACTTGATAAAATAAGTCCTAAAAGAAGTACAAACACCACATAAGAAGGGGTATAAAATCCCATTATTTCATACACATGTCTTACACCTCCAAATTGATGTTGTATGCAAAATCAAATTATCTACATAAGAAGTAGATAATACTATATTGTAGTGTATTATGATGACCATATAATATTGAATCATCCATAGACCAAAAAATAATGAATATATATTTAATATATTATACATAAACATTGGTGGGTATTGGTTAAAGGGTATGTGTAATGGCTTGCTCTCAGCCTTACCCACCAAGGTAGTGGGTTAGAGGGTAGAGGGTAGGTGGGTAAAGGGTAAGACTAAAGGGTACACAAGTTTACCCTTACCCATTGACAACCCTAGATGTGAACAAAGTTGATGAGATATGCTATATATCATTCATTGCAAAGCTATCACTTAAATCAAGATTGATCACATCCCCTTTTCTGTCAGATGTAACATATTATGAGGTATTTCTAGATTTATCAAGATAAGAGAGAACGTGGCGCCCAAGAAGGTCATGAAAAACAATTGCCTGCCATTGCCACTAATCTTTAGCACTTTGTAGAAGAATACATTATGCATGGTCCAAGAATGAATTGTTAGTGATGTTGCCAATCTCCATTGTGAAACAACATAAGAAGATGACAAGGAGTAGATTGTGTGGCAAGGAGCAGGATAGATGTTGATGAAGTGGTGTGCATCCATACAACAAAATCAATGGTGGGTAGTGTTCTAGCTGGCTTGATCACACAATTCTTGACGACGGATTAGTCAAGGTGGATCACGGAAAAAAGATGAGTTGTTGACAATAGAAAAAAATAGATGGTGGAAAAAATAATTGATGGGAGAGATACCTAGCCCTAGTTAGGCTCTAATATCATGTTAGAAGATGTGAATCCCATAAATATATTTGTTGATATCCTTAAAATATGAGTATGTAATTATATGGTGCAAACATGTAAAAAGAATGATCCCATTATGTTAACCATGTATAAGGGATGAAGAGACGTGGTCAAATAAGTTACATGGGGAGAAGATACAAAGAAGGGAACTAGTGAATATTAACATTATTCAATATTAATAACTAAATTATATGTAAAGTTATTATAGAATATAAAAAAAAACTATAGACAAAGAGACATAATATTATTTTCCATGACTTGTTTATAAAAAAAGGTTTGTGGATATGAAATAAAGAAGTTATCCAATATAGTAGAAGGCATAAAATTGCTTTACTTATAGTTATGCATTTGCTTACTATGTGAATGTAGTAAAATCCAACGACAATAAAACCAATACTAGTTTATTCATGTTTTCTAAGTAGAGAGACTAGTGGTTGGTCCAAACCTAGTCTAGTCTATACATTTCCCGATCTATGTCGTACTAGGTATTGTTTTGTCTGCTACATTATTCTTGAGTATATTCAGAATGTACATATACTAGTGCAAACCGATGGATATCTGTCTGGTGCACTCATTAATGAATGTCAATTTAGGTCCATTTCCTAGGCCATTATTTTTTTCTACTTTTGGACCTCATTCGGTTCTGATCTAAAATCATGCTAACTTGTTGGAATGAAAAGACCAAATAGCTTAAAAATATATATACACTATAAATGCACTCAATAATTATGTAACCACAACCCCCCCTGTTATCTTTAATTAATACGGACCAAGAGGGAAAGGGCCATTTGCATAATTATAGGATCAAGGTTTAGCAAATAACCAATAATGATTAAATTTTCATTTAATGGAAAAGAGTTTGATAATAATATGAAGATACAATCTCCTATAGGGAGTTACATGGAAAGGAAAAACTAAAGTTCACAACATGAAGTAAATCTATCTATAAATACTCTAGTAGACTTTAATCATCTTTCCTTTTAGGGCCATATTCTCTGAAAGTGTAACACACTAGATCTTGGACCCTACCCTGGAAGTTGACATTTTGGACTTAGCCAAACAAGGTTGAAAGTTAGACCTAAATAGATGTTTAGTATAACCCCAATGAGCCAATGCATGTATATATCACCTTAATGTAACCTAATGTTCTAACATTAATCTTAAGTTTATAATGGATACATAAAATATGCCACATAACTCATTTTGGTGGTAATATGAAGATAAGAAACTTAATTTGATGAATAATTTAGATAATGGGCTGTTAATGGGCCATATGAAATATCTCATAAAATAATTCTCAAAATTAGAAACAAACTTCAAATTCTAAACCAACATATCAAAATTATCCTACATGTCAAATTTCATCTAATTTGGACAACCTTGAAATATTAGGATAAGTTTAGGAGAGAGAAAATGAGTAAAAGGAATAAGTAATGAATAATGTGATTATTTGAATTCAAAATATATAGATAATGGCAAATTCATATTCAACACATTCAATATTACTTGTGGATGAAGTTTTGTCCAATTTGGAGGTTGTTTGTGCAAGTTATACAATTTTAGGTACATTCTGGACTTTTTTGCAATTTACCCAATTGGAAGGTTTTCTTTACAAATTGTCACGTGCATTATAATATTTAGATATCCCTTACCATTCTCGAATTTTTTAACCATGGGGCACCTAGTTGCACCTTGGTTTGAAGGTGTTACTTTCCAAGGGCATTATAGGGATTACCCTCTTTATAAATGAGCTTATCTTTAGAAGCTATCAACCAATGGGGTTATTTCTTTGATTGGAGGTCAGTTGGGATGGCTTATAAGTATCTATAAACTGACATTTTATATTCAATAAGACTCTATGAGCTGTCCTCTTGCATGGCCATGAGATACCTAGGCTAAGGACACATGGAAAGCTCCATGGACACCTCATGCTTGACTTCTTCCTTATCCATAAAGATTTGCATGTCCATAGGCACCCTTAACATTGGACACATAGAAAGTAACTTGACACCTCGTTATTGACTTCTTCCTTATCCATAAAGGCTTTCATGTCCATGGACACCCTTATACATGACATGGAAAGTCTCACAGACACCTCATACTTGACCTCTTTCTTTATATATCCATATCTACCCCTTCCCAACTCCAAATTTGAAAACTCTTGCTCTTCTGTCTTTCCTCTAGCTTAGAGAATAGCTCCTACTCTGTTTCACCACAAAGGTTCTGTCCCAAGGTAAAAGAAGGTTCCTGCCTTGGTGAAGAAGGCTCCTGGGGTTCCAAATTTTCTCTATTTAAGGTTTCTAAAACTCCTCCTTGGTTATTTCAACCAAAACTAGTAAGTTTCCTCCTTTCCTTCCCTATTTTCATGTTGTTAGTCTTCCTTCCACATTCCTCCAGGTCAGAACCATGACCTTCTATGGTGAAATCCCAACTAAAACCCATAAACACCTCATGTCCATGTTCTTTTGTTAGGGTTTTTCACCTCTAAAGTGGAGAAGGTGCTTCTTGCTCGAGATAGGAGCTTTGTTGGAGAAACCAGCCTCTCTAAGCTTGGGAACCTTACTTATTGGACCTTTCCACCTTCACTAGAGGTTCTTTGGAGGTATAGGCTTGGATCTAGGACTGACTTGGACTGTTTAGACTCTGAAGTTGAGGTATGATGTATTCCCTATTCTTCTATGTTGAGCAATTCACCTATGCTTATTCATTCTCTTTGTCCTATGGACATTAGCCTATACACAATGTTTTTTCTTTTGAAAAGCATGGTTCATGTTGACTACCTTATTTGATATTGATCATGTGATCATGGCTATTCTTTTTAACTCTTATCTTATGTTTTGTTCATGATGGAACTCTAAAAGATGACATGTGATGTCTTTTGCCCACTTATGAGGAGGATGTAATGTTGGTCACTTATGTGGTGACTAGTTTATATATTCAGCCTATACTTTCTACTTACCTTGACATTTAACATGCTATGTGATTCAATAACACTAGAGTAGTGTAATTGCATTGGTTTTTATGGCA
The DNA here is from genome assembly GCA_963693085.1 of Alisma plantago-aquatica. Taxonomy (NCBI): domain Eukaryota; kingdom Viridiplantae; phylum Streptophyta; class Magnoliopsida; order Alismatales; family Alismataceae; genus Alisma; species Alisma plantago-aquatica. Next base: position 422,885,521 of record OY856411.1, read on the forward strand.
AATGTGTTATTTCCTTTCGAGCAGATGTGATATTTCCTGCTCTTTTGGGATGGAAATGAACCTCATACCCAGGGCAAGATGTGTGATTCTTGGACCATGTTTTATATATTTGGGAGATTGACAGTATTCCTTTCTCTATCAGGTTTCAAGTTTATGAGACTTGGCCTCCTTTGTGTTTATATTGTTCTAGGGCTATGTTTATCTCATATGCATGCAGGTTGATGATATGGGGTGTGTGCTCTAATTCTTTACATGTGCTTGTGTGGCACAATATTTTTTTTTATGTTAAATAGACAAATTTCATTATGGAGGGGCCATACGACATCTACATGAGGAGAAAAACAAACTAAAATACCACACAAAGATCAAGAACAGATACAAACCACCACAAAAACTCATATCGGAATCTGATAAGGACAATGATGTATAGATTCCTCTTCTCCTTCGCTGGCTAAGGCAGCTTTCTATGAGGAATACCTTCAACCTGAGTATGTATATGTGGTAGAGTACCTGCACCAAATCGGTGTTCCAAAAGGATATTTTCCCCGCACTTGCTGCCATACAAATTCCACAACAAAATTGACTGAGAAAGAAAAATCTACCACGAGAAGAGAATCAACGCTGATTAACAGTGAGATAGACAAAACAAGAGAACAATCTAAATAGAAAGCCAATAAAAGAGAAAGGGATAGAAAACTCGTCAAAGCCAGTCTCAACGATAGGGAGGAAGAAGATCGCTGCCTACAAAGACACCACATACACACACCTCCCACAGAAGAGACCCTACTGATGACAGGCGAGAAGAGGCCGAGGGGGAGCGGGGCACCGCTTTGCGGCGGCCAAACCCCCTCCCCCAGCCTGCCGCCTATGCAAGAAGAAACGCTAGCGGTGCTAGGGTGAGAGCGGGGAGAGAAAATGATTTTGCGACAGTTGCACCCTTCTGTGTGGCACAATCTTTATGTTTTATTAATGGCACATATTCTTTTGTTATCATATGATTTCAATTCCTTTTCTCTTTATACCCATTTGGGTGGTCCTTATCCTGTCTATGGGAAGCCTTTTATATTTGATGTCCTTTATTCCATATCTTGCTCAATTTCCTATTTAGTATTCACATACCAGCCTTTGCTGATGTCGTCTATTTTCTCTTCTTACTTGGGTATACTTCCAACCCTAGGTGAAGGACTTGGATGATAAGGCATGAAGTATTGGGCTAGCTTAAGGAGTTAAAGCTTGGAGACAAATTTGTTATGGTTTAAATTTCCCTCTACTTAGATCCTTATGTTGTATCATACATGTAAACCCTTATGAGATATTATGATGTACTTTTGTAATCTTTTGTGAAAATTGAATATAGTCATTATTTTTATTCCGCTGCTATACTTTTGTTGTTTTGAATACCATTTATTGAAATTTGAAAATGTTACACCTATTCCAGCATACCTTTGAGTGTGTTTGGAATGGATGTTTTATTCTTCAATTTTTCTTTAGTAAGGGGGTGATCCCGCACTCCTTACAACACGGTATCAGAGCCCATGGTAGTCGAAATCTGACTATTTCAATTTTGTCTCCCTAGTTAGAATCCTTGCCTTAACTTAAAGTGACATGTTTGCCCTAGAGTTGATCAATATATGATGAATGGTTGATTTAGGATTATGTAGATTTCACATTAGAATAATGATGAATAGATCCTTATAATACTTACAAGTAAAAGATGCATAAGTAACCATAGTAACTTGAGGTTTTTTAGCTTGGCCTTTAGGCAACTACTAGGACATGAAGTTGAATGAAAAGGTGTCTAGAAAGGATTAGGTTTAGGGGTTGGCAAGATTTTCATACAAACTAATAGCTTGGTTTACGAGGACTCCCAAATCCATATGATACCGGCCTATCCTGAGCTGATATGAATTGTTTAAAATAGAATGATTTTAGGCAATAGTAGCCTTAGACATCTATATGATTTATCTTTAGGGACCCTAATATGTCGAACTAGTCTCCAAGGTGTAAAGACTTGTTTGAGGATGGACAAGAGAAAGTTAACCCATAGTTCATAGTTAGTCTTTACAAGTTATGTTTTTTTTGCATGATGCTTATGTAGTTAGATTAAAGGAAGTGTAGTTGAACCTTTTGTGCCTGATGAATAGTTTTGACTAAATATGATGAAAACTTTAAGGGGTGGTGAATAATTTGTTTTATTATATGTGGATGTTTTTATTTCGAGGACAAATTCCCTTTAAGGGGTGGTGTGTTGTAACATACTAGATCTCAGACCCTACCCTGGAAGTTGACATTTTGGATTTAGCCAAACAAGGTTGAAAGTTAGACCTAAATAGATGTTTATTATAACCCCAATGATATAATGCATGTATATATCACCTTAATGTAACCTAATGTTCTAACATTAATCTTAGGTTTATAATGGATACATAAAATATGCCACATAACTCATTTTGGTGGTAATATGAAGATAAGAAACTTAATTGGATGAATAATTTAGATAATGGGCCATTAATGGGCCATATGACATATCTCATAAAAATAAGTCTCAAAAGTGGAAACAAACTTCAAATTCTAAATCTACATATCAAAATTAACCTACATGTCAAATTTCATCTAATTTGGACTACCTTGAAATATTAGGATAAGTTTAGGAGAGAGAAAATGAGTAAAAGGCATAAGTAATGAATAATGTGATTATATAACTTCAAAATATGTAAATAATGGCAAATTCATATTCAACACATTAAAGATAACTTGTGGATGAATTTTGGTCCAATTTGGATGTTGTTTGTGCAAATTATGTAATTTTAGGTACATTCTTGACTTTTCTACAATTTACCCAATTGGGAGGTTTTCCTTGCAAATTGTCACATGCATTATAATATTTAGATATTCCCTTCCTATTCTCGATTTTTTGAACCATGGGGAACCTAGTTTCACCTTGGTTTGAAGGTGTTACTTTCCAAGGGCATTATAGGGATTACCCTCTTTATAAATGAGCTTATCTTTAGAAGCTATCAACCAATGGGGTTATTTCTTTGATTGGAGGTCGATTGGGATGGCCTATAAGTGTCCATAAACTGAAATTTTATATTCAAGAAGCCTCTATGAGCTTTCCTCTTGAATGGCCATGAAATCCCTAGGCTAAGGACACATGGAAAGCTCCATGGACACCTCATGTTTGACTTCTTCCTTATCCATAAAGATTTGCATGTCTATAGGCACCCTTAGCATTGGACACATGGAAAGTAACTTGAAACCTCGTTCTTGACTTCTTCCTTATCCATAAAGGCTTGCATGTCCATGGACACCCTTATACATGACACATGGAAAGTATCATACTTGACCTCTTTCTTTATATAGCCATATCTACCCCTTCCCAACTCCAAATTCGAAAACTCTTGCTCTTCTTTCTTTCCTATAGCTTAGAGCATAACTCCTACTCTATTTTTACACAAATGTTCTATCCCAAGGTAAAAGAAGGTGCCTGCCTTGGTGAAGAAGGCTCCTAGGGTTCCAAATTTTCTCTATATAGGGGTTCTAAAGCTCCTCCTTGGTTATTTCGACCTAAACTAGTAAGTTTCCTCCTTTCCTTCCCTATTTTCATGTTGTTAGTCTTCCTTCCACCTTCCTCCAGGTCAAAACCATGTCCTTCCATGGTGAAACCCCACCTAGAACCCATAAACACCTCATCTCCATGTTCTTTTGTTTGGGTTTTTCACCTCTAAAGTGGAGAAAGTGCTTCTCGCTCGAGATATGAGATTTGTTGGAGAAACCAACCTCTCTTAGCTTGGGAACCTTATTTATTGGACCATTCCACCTTCCCTAGAGGTTCTTTGGAGGCCTAGGCTTGGATCTAGGACTGGCTTGGACTGTTTAGACTCTGAAGTTGAGGTATGATGTATCCCCTATACTTCTATGTTGAGCAATTCACCTATGCTTATTCATTCTCTTTTTCCTATGGAAATTAGCCTATACACAATGTATTTTCTTTTGAAAATTATGGTTCATGTTGACTACCTTATTTGATATTGATCATGTGATCTTGGATATTCTTTTTAACTCTTATCTTCTACTTTTTCATGATGGAACTCTAAAAGATGACATGTGATGTCTTTTTCCCACTTATGAGGTGGATGTATATGTTGGTCACTTATGTGGTGACTAGTTTATATATTCAGACTATACTTTCTACTTTCCTCTACATTTAACATGGTATGTGATTCAATAGCAATAGTGCAGTGTAATAGCATTAGTTTTTATGGCAGATGTGTTATTTCCTGTCGAGCAGATGTGATATTTCCTGCTCTTTTGAGATGGAAAGGAACCTCATATCCAGGGAAAGATGTGTGATTCTTGGCCCATGTTTTATATCTTTGGGAGATTGACAATATTCCTTTCTCTACCAAGTTTCAATTTTATGATTCTTGGATACCTTTGTGTTTATATTGTTCTTGGGCTATGCTTATCTCATATGCATGCAGGTTGATGATATGGGGTGTGTGCCCTAATTCTTTACATGTGCTTGTGTGGCACAATCTTTATGTTTTATTAATGGCAAGTATTCTTTTGTTATCATATGATTTCAATTCCTTTTCTCTTGATACCCATTTGGGTGGTCCTTCTCCTTTCTATGGGAAGCCTTTCATATTTTATGTCCTTTGTTCCATATATTGCTCAATTTCCTATTTAGTATGCACATACCAACCTTTGTTGATGTCATCTATTTTCTCTTCATACTGGGGTATACTTCCAACCCTAGGTGAAGGACTTGGATGATAAGGCATGAAGTATTGGACTAGCTTAAGGAGTTAAATCTTGGAGACAAAGTTGTTATGGTTTAGATTTCCCTCTACTTAGATCCTTATGTTGTATCATACATGTAAACCCTTATGGGATATTATGATGTACTTTTGTAATCTTTTGTGAAAATTGAATATAGTCATTCTTTTTATTCCGCTGCTATACTTTGGTTGTTTTGAATACCATTTATTGAAATTTGAAAATGTTATACCTATTACATCATACCTTTGAGTGTGTTTGGAATGGATGTTTTATTCTTCAATTTTTCTTTAGTAAGGGGATGATCCTGCACTCCTTATAGAAAGGCCATTTCTTTATATAGTTTGCAGATTAACCTAAAATGGTGTGAAAGAAAAATGTGGTAGTTATATCACTATTCTGAGTACATGGGTGAAACCAAATATATACATGTAGGTGTAACAACATCAACAACCATAGAAACAATTACCATTACATAATTGAATATGCATCTTCTTTTCTAACTTTTTGACCCACATTTGCTCACTCTTTGTGGTATACCCTCACTTTAGAGGAGTGTTTGTGGGGTACCCTCTCTTTAGGGTTTGGTCCCTTCAATGGATTCTCATAACCTTACCTCACCTAGCTTGGTTTTATGTCAACCTTCCTATCATGACTTGGTTTGTTAGTGATGTTCCTATATCTTGATCACCAATCATTCCCATAATGAATTCTTTCTCCCACATGCTCATTGAACTCACCAGAGATAGAAATTTGGGGTTCAGGCAAGTTATAGTTATATAAGATGATACTCATATGGGCCTTATAGATTGCAGGAAGTAAAAACAACAAAGCAATTTAGTTGCAATCCCTATGGGAAAAAAACCTCAAAAGTTGATAAGGAGAGTATTCATAGGCCGAACCACATACCTTTCCTCAAGAACAAATTAATTTCCAAATAAACAAGAGAAAATGCAACCAATCAAGAAATCAATCTGTAATAAATGTATAACACCCAAGTATTACATTTATATACAAAAAATATCCATAAAGCCTTACTTGGGCTTTAAGTTAGGGTTTTGGGGCTAAATTTGGGTTTAATTAGGGTTAGGCTTCCTAAACCCTAATTATCACATATTAAGACTTTTTAGGTTAGGAAACCATAATTTTGGTAACATATGTGTCATTTATACTATATTAGATCCAAGGTTCTCTTTTTTGAAGTTAGAGCAGACTTTACTTATTAAGACCAACTAATCAAGATATGGCCACTGATTCTGTGAAATTAGGGTTTACATGTGTTAAATATCACCAAAGTTTGCATCTTTAAGTATAACAAACGTCCATCCATGTTTTCCCAAGCCCCATGGGTCAGTATTTTGTCCACCTTCATGAGTTCCTGAGGTCCAAGGGGTAAATATGAGAGGCACTCCATAAGTGCATAAGGCCCATGAGGTTATGAGGAGATCACTCCAAAGGTACCAGTACCCCTAGAGACCTTAAGGAAATGACTAAGGCAAATGATAAATGAGATAAAAATATTAAAGAGGCCATAAGTCATGTAATGATGTTTAGAATGAAATCATAAAGGGAATTGTGCACAAACTCAAGAGTGAGAAAGACACTATCCTTTGAGTTAATGAAATATAAGAATATGGTGGGATTAAGAGGTATTCGTGTTTTGGAATTTTGGTTAATGATAAGTCAACCAAAATGTGAAATTATAAGATAATGTGTGGATACACCATATTTACTCTTAGAATGGGATGAACTTTGTAGTTGGGCCGCAGTCAAACACAATTTCATCTTATTATGAGTGAGAGATATTGGGTAGACACATGGAATGTTTAAAATTAACCTATGAGAATGAATACCCTATGATGAGTTTAATGATCTGATTTGGGGTTTGAGGTGTTAACTTACCCTCATGAAAAATAAATAAATAATAGGTTTGAAACTTAGGCGAAAAGGTAATCACCAAGCGAAATTGAAATAACAAGTGAAACTATAATAACTAAGTGATGATATCATGTAATTATTGAGGATGTGGATATACCCTGAATCGAATTTGGGTATCAATCCTAGTAATATTTTGAGGAATTTACATATCAATAAAAGTTGTTAAAGATAACCCAAGAAGGGTTGCTAACCCTAAGGTTGTAACTAAGTTGGGTTACCTTTCCCCTAAACCTTACTAGGTGTGAATTTTGGGGACAAAATTCCTTTTAAGGATGGGTGAATATAATATCCTCAAATTTGTGAATTTGAAATATATAAATATAAGTCTTGAGTTGATAAGTAAAATCCCTAAGTGTATTGTTGTCGGAATAATAATGTTATCCTTGTTCCACAAGGACCTATTAGCATAGAAAATAGTCTCATGTGCTCACTTGGGCCATGGGTTTCACCTCCTTTTCAGGGATTTGAGGCCTCAAATAGAATGATCTTAAAAGGAATGATTGGACTACCCATATCACCAAAGTGCACCTCCTTTTAGGGACCCCATCACTAAAGAACTTTGTGGTTAAGTGTGCTTATCCCAGAGTAGTACTAGGATGGGTGACCAGTCGGGAAGTTGATCCTAGCTTGCATGAGAGTGAGGAAAAATTGCATAGTTAAGGCTAGTGCTGATTTGTGGGGCCGATCGTTATTCCTAAAACTCTACTAGAGCCTTGGGCAGTGGGCTCGGGCTTTACAAATGGTATTAGAGACATAACCCCTCCAGTATTTGGGACCCACATGGGCAAGTGTGATGCACTGAATTTTGTCTACTTTTCATAAGCTAGTTTGCCATGCAATTTATACATAATTGTTCATTTTCATACCACTTATCCATTGTTTATCAATATTTACCTGTGAAATACTATTACATCAAAATTATGTATTTTTACCAAATTATACCAATTTTCTATATTTTATTCAAACTTACATTGGTTTTTCCACATTTTAGGTAATTGGAGCACTTTTAAGGAAGCTCGGAGCTACTGACCCCAGAGTCGGTGGTACCAACTTAAGGCGAAAATCCAAAAGGTAGATTGAAGAAATCTCGATGCTACCGAGGAGCAACTCGGTGCTACCGAGGAGCAACTCGGTGCTACCAAGTTAGTGTTCTAAACCACCAAAAAGGTAAGTCGGTGCAACTGAATTATGATACTAAAATCAACAAGAACTAAGTTTATAAACTCAGTGCTATTGACCTGCTAGTCGTAAGTACCGGTATTTATAAATAGGAGAATTTGAAAACCACAAAATAGCAACTCTGTGCTACCGACTTGCTAGTCTGTAGTACCGACATTCAGTAAGGGTTTTGAGTTAGTCTGAGACTCGGTGCCACTGACTTCCTTTCGGTGGTACCGGCTCATCACGACCAGTGCATATTTCAAAATATGCCAGATACAACAGTCTGGACATAATTACGGCCAAATTCCCACTTATAATCTAAGGAGAGTTCGGCCAGACCTATCTATCGTGTTTTAATCTATTGCAACCAAGCATAGAGTTGTGTGAGAATACAACAAAGGAGATGACCACATCCCATGTGACTCATGCACTTTTAGAGAGTGGATTTGCAACCAAAATGTTGCAGATTAAGACACTAGCTACAAGAGATCATCCATATGGGTTTCTCCAGGGGTTTACATTAGTTTTCTCATGTTTCCCCATTTTTCTTCTTTCCTTCCATGGATATGAAAATAGAGATCATGCGAGTCTAATCCCCTTATTCTTTAGGACCCAAGAATATCCCAGTCTTGCATTGTAATTGACTTCAATGGTTTAATACATATATTTTCTTAGATTCAGACATAATTTAATGATAGGTTAATGAATTTTATGTGCTTGATAACTACAATCAATTTGTTGGATCGTTAATTGCTTAGTGAGAGGGATTTAGGGTTGGATTAATCATAGAATTGCATAGCTAATACTGTGCCTCGTGAGACAACCTATGACTATGAACCGAATAGTCAAGAGATATCATTAATGCACCAATCTAACTCTAAAATCGTCACATGAGTAGGATTTTCTTTAGTATAGATAGTGTTTTACTCTATGTGAGAGGGTAATATTAGCCACATGTCCCTTTATCTAGGATTTATGATAAATATTAATCAATGAGTTGGAGTGAATTGTAGTGTAATCCATGGTGAAATTAAATTCCTAAGGAAGCCATCCAATTTGTGATCACAATCCACTTAATTTAGTTTTCAATTCTTATAATTAGTTTAATCAAACAATCAATCACTTTTCACTAGGTCTACTGATTAGTTTGCAGTTAGTAGTAGTTTCTACATTAACGTTTCCCTAAGTTTGACATTCAGATTTCATGGGACTATAATACTCGACGCGTAAACTTGCATTTTGCACACATAGTTTGGGCGTGTCAAGTTTTTGGTACCATTGTTGGAGAAACTCCAACTCCAACACAACGAGTGCTATGACCAACCACTCTAGGCCATTTTTATTTTTTCATTTACTTTCCATCTTGTCTTTAGTCAAGAGAATAATTGAACATTTCTCTATTTTCAATTCACTAGTATTCTGTGTTCTCACATTGCTATTAAGTTTCAGGTACTAGTCATTGTTCACACCCAAACCACAGATTACGGGAAATCCACTCCAACAAGTACAAGCCCATAGGAGATTCACAGTAAAGCAAGATAGTTTGGAGCCTTAGTTTAAAAGCTCATCCAAACCCCACCACCACATGCAGAGTAGGCAAAAGTAGTAGACATGGATCTAAACGTTGTAGAACATATTGAAGATGGGCATGAAGAACATACTATCTAGGAGAAAGTGAAGGCATCCACCACCACAATGTATCTTGGAGTGATTAAAAGGTAGACAATCAATGTAGGTAGTTACAAAATAGATCCCAGACTGGTGTCACTAATTAAGTCTCAATCATTCTATGGCCATAGTATGGAGGATCCAATGGATAATGGCTTTGTGGAGAGCTAAGATATGTTGAATATTGATAGGGTTCTAGCCATAGTAATCTATTTAAAGTTGTTGTCCTGTTCATTGTCAGATAAGGCAAAAGAATGGTTTCTTAGTCTTCCATCAAAGTCCATCGAAATTGTGGGATGAGCTGATTAACGCCTTCTTCGAGTGATATTTTCCACCTTAGAAGACAATGAGATAGTTGGAAAGATCCACTACTTCAAGTAGCATGTTGAAGAGTCATATTCAGAAGCATGGGAGAGATTGAAGGACATGCTCAGGAAAGTCCCTCATCATGGGGTTGAAATTTATGGGTAGGCGAAGACATTTTATTATGGACTACACAAAGGTGAGAGGACTACTCTTGACAATGTTGGGGCAGAATTCTTTCTAAAGAACAAGGCTGCAAGATGTCATGAGATTTTAAATAACATGACAAGGAATTAGTCCTGGGGTGACATGAGAGAAGCACCAACAATAGTTGAAGATGCTAAGGAATCCAGGGAGTTTGCATAACTCCAAGCTCAGAAAGATAGACTCACGAGGAAGCTTGAGCAAAAATCTGACACCTCATCTGGAGGTGAAGAGGAGGAGTGCATGTACTCACGTCAGCATTACCAATAAGATAGGGGTCCCACTATGATAAACAAAATTGAAAACTAGGGGTGTATGTGCCAGAAGTCTCATTTCCCCATAGCCTGTATGGAAAACTAGGGGGATGAAAAACTCCAGTGCAATGTTTGCACACATGCACCTCAGTAGATATAGGGTCAACAACAAGTGAGATACCCCATCTTCACCAATTGTGCAAGAAAAGGCACTTTAGAGTTCGACCATTGCCATGACCACACCCCCAGTTTCAAAGAAGGATCATGCATATCAAGAACAGGTGAAGGTTCTACTTCATAGTGGAACAGTCACAGTCAATAAAGAAGCACCTATAATTGAGAAGGAGCAGGAAGAATCCATCCCATCCATAGAGGACGTGCCAAATTATGTCCAAGGAGGTGTAATTGAAGCAAGCTTAGAGGAGGAGACCCCCAAGGTGCCATATATTCCACCACACAAGCATGTAGAGAAGCCACATGTGCCATTTCAAAATAGTTTGAAGCTGAGAAAGGTGGAAAAGCAATTCAAGAAATTCTTAGGCATATTCTAAAAGCTCCACATCAAGATTCCACTTATGGAGGCGACAGAACAGATTCCCGCACATGGAAGATTCTTGAAGGACATCATAAAAAACAAGAGATGGATAAAAGATACAAATGTCTTACATGTTGATGAAGTGGAGAGTGTAATGATCCAGGGAAAACTATGAATGATGAGAAAAGACCCATGATGTTTCTACATCCCTTGTTATATAGGTAGCAAGCATTTCTAACAAGCAAAGTGTGACTCTGGGGCAAGCATAAATCTCATGCCACTCTCTACCTTCTGGAAGGAGGGATTGAAGAAAATGATGAAGACGTCCATGATAATCTATTTGGTGGACAAATTGATTATGAGGTTGTGTGGGATATGCGAGGATGTGTTAGTCAAAGTGGACAAATGCATTTACCCTATTGATTTTGTGGTCATGGATATGCACGAGATGCAAGGATTCGAGATGCTATTAGGAAGGTCGTTCTAAGCTACGAACGATGTGATGATTTCCATGGGTAGGGGTTACTTGACACTTGTGATAGATGATTATAGAGTGGAGTTTAGACTGCCAAATGTTTCTTTACAATCATCTCATGACAATCCAGGCTGAAGAATATCACTTTTTGAGCCTAGGACATTAAACAAGGACACTTATGGGAGGCAACCAATTTGATTTCCATTATTTACATTTTGATAGGACTTTTTATTTTTAAAATTTTTTATTTGTCTTATTAGAAGTTTAATTGATGTAATAAGGTGCCTTGATGGTTGTTTTAGTGTGTAGGAAGAGTCAGAGTTGATACTACCGACACTACTATCGATACCACCAAAATGATTAATAATGTTCAGTAGGGATTTCCCAAAAAAGTTGATACCACCGAATACAAAAGTCAGTGGTACCAAGTCCTTATCAGGTCGTCTACACAAAATAAGTACTAATGACACCCAAGTCAGTACCACTGACTCTTCTTAGAAAAATCACAAAGCTACAAAAAGGGTTGTCGATACCACCGAAACACAAGTCGGCGGTACCATCTCGTACAACTCAAAGGAGGATGAAGGGTGTCATATCTCTATACCACCGACACCGATGGATAGACACAATAGAATTTGACCCAAAGAGGCCAATGGGAATGTTTTAGCCACCACCGCCACCCTTCAGAGCACATGGTACCCCCCGTTCCACCTCTTCATTTGAATTCTGACTGTGAGGACATGGTCAAGTTCAAGCTTAGTGGGATGTTGAATGACTTTATGTTTTTATCTTTTTTATTCTATTAGTTCTTTTGTTTTTGCAAGTATAGGATCGACATATATCTAGTGTAATCATGGAGTCTAATTGTCATGATTTTGTCTAATGTTTCATGCATTTGCAATGATTTTTTTTAAATGATTATATCTTGTTAAGATGAATTTCCAATGTTTAAGACACCACCACCTAGAGGAAGTGTGTGGGTTAGTCATCTTGAGGACACTTAATATGAATGAAAATCTTAATCTATACAAGAGTTGTGGATGACGATGGGGTTTTAGCCCAAACTGACCAAATATATATTGGGGCCTTAAATGGGATTTTTAAAAAGAAACTCTAAGGTTACCCTATACACAGGTTGATAGGAGAGGGACATATCATAAAATTAGACATGCATTGTCTCTTAATCATGTGATTCCACTCACTTTTCATGACATTTCACCCACCACCTTAAGATGATCAAGTAACCTAAATTTCTTCCTTTTGATTGCATTGCATAGAATGATGGATGACATGATAGTTAGTCTTTTTATTGCATTAGTTAGAAGAAGAAAAAACATATTTTCATATCAATTAGTTGCATAATAAATTTGATGTAGATTGCATATTCTTTTTGTGCCATTCTTTCATCATGTAGCCATGTCTCTTCCTCCACAAGATAAATTAGAAGGATACATATCCTTATCTCTCATTGAAAATAAAAAAAAGAGGATCAATGCTATTCGATGAAAAGATCAAGAATAAATTCTCAACCATACTAAAATAAGAGGATAGAAGAATAAAAAAGAGAAGATCAAATGAAAAAAGAGAGAAAAAGATACCTTGAACTTAAATATGTTTTTTTCTTCAAGGAGAAGTGAAAATAGCTACATGTATGCATTCTTTTATTTCACCCTCATTAGTAGATGAGACGTTCAGTGCATGCATCAATACCCCAAAAAGGTAGGCATTTGGATTCATGCATTTCTAATTTCCTTCATGTCATATGTTCATCATGTTTTGTTTTTGCATAAATGATTCACGTGTTACTTGTGATTCTTGTTTACAACCACCTACTTCATTCCACCCATTGCTCTTTATGGTAGGCCATATATATGCTTGATCTACTCATTCATTTTTAACTAAGGAAATACTTCCAATGTAGTTGGTTGGTAGACTAGAGCAATACATATTGGAAATCACATGGTGCATCAAGAAAATTCCCCATTGACTATGGTATTATCTTCCCTATTAATAGTGTTTTGTTGATATAAGAGTTGACACCTTTAATAAACATTTTTGGTCACTACAGACTAGTTATTTGTTCAGTGGTTGGTAAGGGCCGGTTCGGGATTGCAAGATGGCGATATGTGAGAAATGTAGTTCATGTTGTATGTCCTCTTGCTGACTTGTCTTGGGATTGCAAGATGGTGATATGTGAGAAATGTAGTTCATGTTGCATGTCCTCTTGCTGACTTGTCATGAACAAATCCAAAGGTAGTGTTTCTTGAGAGCGAGCAACATTTAAGCTTAGGGGATTTTGAAGCACTGAATTTTACCAACTTGTTGTAGGCTAGTTGCCATATATTTCATGCACAATTTCTCATTTTGATATCATTTATGCATTATTTATCACTATTAGCATGTGAAATACTATTGCATCAAATATTAAGTATTTTTACCAAATTACGTCAACTTTTTATATTTTATTCAGAATTACATTAGTTTTTTCATATTACAGGTAATTGGAGAATTTATAAGGCAGCTCAGAGCTATTGACCCCAGAGTCAGTTGTACCAACTTAAGGAGAAAATCTAATAGATTGATTGAAGAAATCTCAATACTACCAAGGATCAACTCGATGCTACTGAGTTAGTGCTTGATATCACCGAAATGGTAAGTCACTACAACCAACTTACGATCCAGAAAGTAACAAGAATTGAGTTTATCAACTCGATACTACCAACCTTCTAGTCGATAGTAGGAACATTTATTAATAAGAGAATTCAGAAACCAAAAAATAGCAATTTGGTGATACTGACATGCTAGCCAGTAGTACCAACATTCAGCAAGAATTTCGACTCAGTCATAGACTCAGCACCACAAACTTCCTATCCATGGTACTGACTCATCACGATCAGTGCAGACAGATTATGCTGGATCCAACTATTAGGACTTAATGACACTTAAAGTCCCACTTATGACCTAAGGGGAGTTTGGCCATACCTATCTTCCACATTTCAATCCATTGCAACCGAGCACAAAGCTGGGAGAGGAGACAAAGAAGGATACGACGTTATCTCAGGTGATTCTGACACTTCCTAAGAGTGGATTTGCAGTCGAAATGTTGTAGGTTAAGACACTAGCCAGAACAGATTATCTAGATGGGTTTATCTAGGCAGTTACATTAGGTTTCTCATGTTTCCCATGTTTTTCTTCTTTCCTTCCATGGATATGACAATAGAGATCATGCAAGGCTAATCCCCTTGTTCCTTAGGACCCAGAAGTAGCCTGGCCTTACTATATAATTGACTTTAATAAATTAATACATATACTTTTTGAATCTGGATATAATTGTAGGAAAACTTATGAATTGTATGTGCTTGATCACCATAATCAATTAGTTAGACCATTAATTTCTTCATTAGAGGGATTAAGAGTTTGATAAATCATAGAATTTCATAGTTGATATCGTGGCTATGAGAGGGCATACAACTATGAAGGGAAGGCCAAGAGATATCATTAATGCGCCTATATAGCTCTTAAATTTCTATGTGAGTAGGATTTGCTTTAGTATATGTAGTGTATTACACCGTCTGAGTGAGTAATATTTTCCAAATGTACCTTGTCCAACATTTTGGATAAATAGTTATTAATGAATTGGATCAAATTGTAGTGTAATCTGTGGTGAAACTAAATTCCTAAGGAATCCATCCAATCTGAGATCACAATCCACTTCAAATAGTTTTTAATTCTTGTAGTTAGTTTAATAAAAAATCAATCACTTTTTCACAAGGTCTAGTTGATCAGGTTGCAGTTAGTAGTAGGTTTTGGATTAAGTTTCCCTAAGTTTGACATTCGGGCATCATAGGCCTACACTACTTGATGCGTACACTTGTGTTTTGCATGCATAGTTTGGGTGTGTCAATGTGGCATGCCAGTATTGAGCCGTGCGGTCCACAGGCATGTTGGAAAGGATTGTCCATGGTGATGTAGCCACACTTGTGCTAGTTTATCATGATCGAGAGCTGGATGTATATGGGCCATTCTGGGTCTGCACTAAAATGGGGAAATACTATGAGGCCATATAGTTAAACCTTGACGAGGATGTCAAGAGTCTAAGTGGGGGAGATTGTATCATCCCAGGATTTGAAGCCTCAGATAGGATGATCTTAAAAGTAATGATTGGAATACCCATATCACCAAGGCGCACCTCCTTTTCAGGGAGCCCATCACTAAAGAACTTTGTGGTTAAGTGTTCTTAACTCAAAGTAGTACTACAATGGGCGACCAATCGGGAATTTTATCCTGGATTGCGTGTGAGTGAGGACAAAGTGTGAAATTAAGTCTAATGGTGGTCTGTTGGGCCAATTGTCATTCCTAAAACTCTACTAGAGCTTTGGGTGGTGGGCTTGTGCTTTCCAAATTATTTTTATCTTTTTTTATTTTAAGAAGGTTCATGGGGCACTACTACATATATGACATATTGCGTCGATCTTTTTTCAAGAGAAATAGATGATGTTATCTTTAGCATCAGTTTATTAAAGGAAACCACCGTGGTTTGACCAGATGAGAAAAGATGGGCTGTGTTTTTATCATCGGTCACTTCTCAAAGAAATCAATGCGATATATCGCTCAAAAATATAGAATTTCACAAATTTTTTGCATGACATTTCACTTGCCTCCAAAATCCTATATTGTCGATTCTTTTACTAATATTTTCCCACCCCAATTGATGTTTTTCGTCAGTTGTATCTTCAACGACCGATGAGAAAGATGTACGTCATCATGTGTCCCACAGAAATTTTCCCACCTCACTTGGTGTCTCTCTTCGGTTGTCCTAACCATAACCAAAAAATTAAGTATCACTAGGTTGCAGGGTTAGGTGTCAGTTTGTTGTAGGCAGTCAACGACAAAGTCGTAATTTTTCTAGAAATTGTTCATTTATAACCAACGAGTTACACCCTAACTCTTTGATTATCTGAAAAAACGACATGGTAGGTCTTACTTAAATCGCAAGAAACCCTTTTCCCCTCTTTCCCCTGCCCGTGTTTCTAGAAATTGTTCTCTGACAATTTTTCTAACGATTCCTCTACTGCTAGTTCTCCGGCCATTGCTGCCTTTATTACTTATACTGTTGGTTCTCTTCTCCAGTGCATTTGTCGGCCGCTAGAGATGCTAATAGTCTCTTCTCTACCACCAAAAACTACTATTACTGATCTATCCTCTACCAACACTACTCCTCTAACGCTACCACTGTTGGTCCTCCTCCGCCAACCTCCTTCACTGCTTCATCTACCAACCACATCTTCTTTGTCGACACCATCTCAGTTCTTCCTCCTCCACCACTACCACTGTAAGGATCCTAACCTTCATTTCAGGTTTACCTTATTTGCTTTGCCTAAACCTTGTGTTAAGATGCTTGCTAATCACCTAAGGTTGTGATTAGGGTTCATTTGTGCTTTGTTGAGAGTTGGAAGTGCAACTTGCAAATTATCCAAGTTTTAGGGTTGATGTGTAAGTTTGTCACCTTGAGAGATGTTTTCTCTCTCCTTGCATCCTCTAGGGTTGAGAGGATGAGTTGGGCTTGTTGCTTGAGTAGTTTCGGGCCTTGTTGAGCTTTGATGGGCTTTGCTTTGCTTTGCTTTGCCTTGTTGAGGCCTTGTGTTGTGCAAAGAGCACCTTGGTGATGTGTGTCGCCCAGATGGGGTGTATCACCCAGATGGGGTGTGTCACCCAGTGGGCTGTGTTGCCCAAGGTGACCACTTTGACCTTGCCTTGTTTTTTTCACCATACCTTGGACAAGTGGTTGATCCTTTGTTAGTTGGTGGCATGACATGAGCATGTGGTTTAGCAAGGTGGCATGGCTTTGGACAAGTGGTGCCTTGGACATGTACATGTGGAGCAACACCAAGGTGGGCACCCCATAAACCCTCTTGTATATAAACAACCCTCTCCTTAGTTGCTTAGCTCTATAGTTCCTTTAGTTTCTCCTTTCTCCTTTGGTGGCCGATACACCTTCCCTTGGTAGAGAAAGCTTGGTGGGCAATCCCCTTTGGTGGAGTCTTCTTCTTCCTCTTGTGGTGGCCGAACCCTAGAAGGATCTTGCTTCCTTGGTAAGCATCTCCTCTCTCTCCTTAGCACCTTCTTCTCCTTCTTTTTGTTCTTCGTCCATGGTGGTTATGAGCTTTGCATCTCTTCTTGTGGTGGCTGAAGGTGCAGTGCTTTGGAGCTAAGAGCTTAGAGTTTGGTGCTTGGAGCTTTGGAGCTTGAGGAGCTTACTTGAGGTGGGTTACATAACTCCTAACCCTAGATATACTACCTTCTTTTATGTTGCATGTTCATATCTGATCTTGATCAGCCTTGCATCTTGTTGGATATGTTTCTTGCTCTAGTTTGTACATTTGATCTTGTTGGACTTAGTGGTTATGATGTTGATAATTGTGTGACCTTGGACCTTGTTGGCCGAACCTATGGTTTAGGGTTTCTTTTGGGGCAATACCCCTTTCTCTCTTTGGTTTTGAGAAGTGAGCTTGAGCTCTAGTGGTGTAGGAAAAACCCCTATCTTCCTTAGTCGTTGAGAGGTGAGTCTATACTCTAGTTTCTTGGACAACACCCTTCTCTCACTATCGATTTGAGAGGTGATCCTTTGGTTGTTGATGACCTAGTTAAGGTTTAAGAATTGACTGATATGGATGACCTACCCTGATGCCTGATATGTGATGGAGGTTGTGCAATACCCCTCTCTTTTGGTTGTTGAGAGGTGAGCCATATCTCTTGATCTATTAGGGTTTGATGATGGTGATCTTGAGGTTGGTGATGACCTAACCGATATGGACCTTATGCTTTGCATGATACCCCTCTTCTATGGATTTTTGGCTTGGATGATAAGTTAAGTTGAGTTCTATTGGCTTTGTTGCCCGAGACGGTTTTGGGAGTAGATACCTGTGTTTTGTACCTTGGGCGACATAGGCTAGTTTTGTTGTTGCCCGTTATGATGCTTGGGTAGTGAAACCCTAATAGGTGCCTTAGTGGTGAATGAGATGTAGTGCCTAACCCAGTTGGACGATAGGCCATCTTGTGGTGCCCTAGTGTCATTTGTTGTAGTAAGTCTGTTGGGTGACAGAGTGTGGAGCTTGGGCACTAAGACCTTGGTCGATATAGTGATGATGGTTGCCTGATATGAAACCCTAACCCTAGTGGGTGATAAGGTCTCGGATGATAAGAGGTTCCCATATGTTGCCCAACACACCTTTGCACTTGGTTGCCCGATACCACCTTGTTCTTCATTGCACGATACATACTCTTGGATCAGGTTGCATGACACAGCACTAGCCCAGGTTGCACGATACCCTTGGTGCATGGGTGCACGACTTGGATGGCCGATATGTGTGGCTAAGTGCCCTAGCCGTTGGAGTTTTAGTGAGAATTATGATCCTGCCCGCTAACCCTTTTGGGTGAGGGATGGTGCTGCCCGCCACATCTCTAGTGAGGGAAGATAGTACCTTTGGTGAGGGTTATGCTTAACCTGGGAAACCCTAGTAGTTACTTTCTTGTACCTTGTGGATGATGGGTTATGGATGAAAGGTTGTGACCGATGATGTATGACTAAGCTATGGTTGTGAAATCCGTGGGGATGTATTCCTTGATAATGATCATGCACCTGAGATTTTAGGGCATAGTGGATGCTCGTGGTTTGATAATAATAATGTAATTGGTTTACAAGATGCATCTTTGTGCTTCATGTAATTGTAATCATGGATGTTGTTCCAATCATATACCTTCAACCCTAATAGCATGATAATCGTAAAGATCTATGTTTGGTGATTCAGTTATCTCTCTTGATATGCATACTAACCATGCAGGTGAATCAAGTGAATTCATAGCCCTATAAGAGCTATGAGGTGTATGTGTTCTGTATAACATGCAATGATGATAATCCTTAACATGTATCACCCCTATGATGTGAAAAGGGTATGTTGACCTAATAAAGGTTGAGTGCCTAGTTGAGGTGTTATCCTCTGATGTTGAGATAAGGGATTTGTATCCCATGGTGATGATGTAAGCCTTAATAGATAGTGGCATTGTGTGATGAGGGATTGAGATCCCATGATAATGTGATAGTGATAGTATTAATGTAACTCAATGTTGTTATGTTTTACAACTTGGTTGCCTCAACAATCCACTTAAAATATACTAATTAATTACAGTAGAACATATCATGTAGTTTGTCCTGGCCATAGATCCATCACCGTCAGTATTTGGTGATGGTGAAATAGGTTTATCCTACGGGATTACCTGGAGAGCATATTGTTGAATATGCGAGGTTTTCTCCTAGCCGAAAGTAGGAGGATTTGAGTACAACTGCGGTTGGGTATAGAGCATGGTGAATAGGCCCATGGTTTAGTGATTATAGAGCATGGTGAATAGGCCCATGGCTCAGTATTATAGAAGGGTAGCCTGTGGAGCTAACCCTGTGGTTGAGGCCACTCAAGCAAGAGACTGTGGTCCTACTTTGGGTTCGCACACTAACCATGAAGAGGTGAGGTCATGGAGTCTGGCTCTCCCAATGACCTTGTATGGTACCAGTTTTTGGGCTTCGCAGAAAAAGGTTGGATTTGAGCGGGACGACTCACTTCCTTAGGGAATAATAAATCGTAATCTAGCCGTATAGAATATATTGCTTAAGGCAAAACACAGAACATTGATTGAGGCCTTGCTTGTACAGTTGATCTAGTTATACCTTGCAACCATTTGTACAATCCTTATATTTTGTGATAAGTTCTTATAAAGATTATTTTGTCAATCATGTTCCATAAAGAAATATCTGGTTATATGCCTCCTGTATATCTGGTAGGATTGTTAATAAAATAAGTTCTGCTCAGGATATTTCTCTTATGATCTGTTGATATCAATTATCTTCTTTACTTACTTTTCCTGAAGTTTTATAGTTTTGGCAGGGAGTTATGTTTCTCACTAGGACTGTGTGTCTCACCTCGTTGGTTTACAACCTTTTTAGGAGATCGCGCTAGATGTGGTGGTGGCTGTGAGGTTGTAGCCGAGTAGTAAGAAGAGCAGTAGGAGGCAAGAGATGGATATGCTGCCATTTTGGTTGTTTTGTAGTAGAGTCCTAGAGTCATCCTTGTACTCTCAGGTCCTTAGAGGCATTTTGACGATGTTTTATGATATATAGCTGATGTAGCTTGTATATCCTACTGCTGGCCTGATGTGGCCCGTTATGTATGTATAAACAGATAATGAACTCTGGTGCTGACATTACAAATTGTTCTTATAAGCTGTGGACATATATCAAGGCTTGTAAATGTTTATACGACATGTTTCCTTATAGAATGAGGATCTGAATGTAATAGTTCTCTTTTATCTATATTCCGCAAATGGTTTTAATTAACCTGTGTTTTTGGTAATATGTGGTTTATGGTGTTTCCACACGTTTAGCATGGCATTTCGTTGTCTGTGTGATAGCGGGATGTGGCGCAACAGGTTTGGTATTAGAGCTCTAGGTTTGCTGAGTTTACAGGGATCTAGGACTATGTTTGTGTCTGTTCTTGTGAGTATTCTAGATTTTCTAATAATAACCTTCTGCCCTCAGCGGAAGATAAAGCTTAAGGATGTCTGGAAATCATGAAGAACATGCTGCCGAGAGTAGTGATGTTGCATCTGTTAATGGAGCACGAGTGCAGGCACATGAAGATCAGGTGTCTGAGGTCCCCCAACTTGACCCAGCCATTCTTGAAAACCCTGCATATCAGCATCTTATGGGGCAGTTGATGGCTACAATGGATCACATGGTGGATAGATTGCTAGTTCCTCCGCCAAGAGCACATGCTCCCCATGGTGAATCTTTGGGTATTGGGAAGACCTTTCAGCGGCTTTGTCGAGTCGGATCTTTAGATTATGATGGAAGGGTTGATCCCGTGGATGCAGATCTGTGGTTGATAGGTCTCGAGAAGGCCTTTCGGATCCTTAACATCCCCAAAGCAGACAAAGTCAAGCACACTGTCTACCTTCTGAAAGGTAGTGTTGGCCACTGGTGGGCCATCGAGGAGGAGAAGCGACCCGGTGAGGTGATCTGTTGGGACGTCATCCGATGGGAGTTTGTGAGCCGATACTTCCTGAAGACGTATCTGGATGAGAAGATCAACCAGTTTGAGCGTCTGCGCCAAGGATCGATGAGCATCACCGAGTATGAAGCCACGTTTATTTGAGGTTTTGTCCTCACATGGCGGCAACAGATGATGAGAGAATTCAGCAGTTTGAGAAAGGTTTGAGTGTCGAGCTGTCAACACCTGCCACAACTTTGGAGAATTGGGAGCGGTTTTCCATGTCTGTGGAGTCTGTCCAGAGGATTGAATGGTCAGTCTGAGAGAAGAGAGAGACTATGACCAAGAAAAGGCCTGCTTAGTTTCAGAAACAGATGTTTGATAGCCACAAGAAGTCGGGGTTTTTTGCACCTTTTGTGAGGCAAGGCTCTAGTGCACCATCACAATTGTCTCCGAGTAAGGGAAGAGGGCATAGATTTTTGCCATCCAGAGCTTACAACACAGCTTCAGTAGCAGTGACAGAGCCATCTAGGCCACACTTTGAGGACAAGTCATGCTATCTCTGTGGATAGACTGAGCATTTGAGGTCAAATTTCCCAAGGAAAGATGTCGAAGTGACGCAGCAGCCGAGGCAGAATCAACATGGGTCAGATAGATAGAAGTCTAGTGGCAACCGAGGGTGAGGATGTGGTCAAGCGTCGCAGGAAGGATTGTCTGTTCAAGGAAGCAGGGGACGTGGACAACAAGAAACAACTCGATTCTATGCTATGAGTCAGCCGAAGGCGATAGTCAACCCACGAGTGGTGGCAGGTCAGATGGAGTTATTTCATTCTGATTTGTCTTCTTCTTACTTTATATCTGTTCTGGTTGACCCAGGTGATACACACTCTTTTATCACACATAGTACACTTGATAACTGTCTTTTACCTGTTAGTTGTAAGAAGGATAGCTTGTTGTTAAAAACCCCTCTTGATGGTTCATCGATGCTTCGAGAGGAGTGCCCATCTTATGCTCTATCTTTTTCGGGACACAATATACAAGTGGATATTATACGACTTGATATGCATGGATTCGATGTGATCCTTGGGATGGATACCTTAGAGAAGTATAAGGTTGTGTTGGACCATGGTACCAAGCAAGCAGTGTTTGTGGACAGAGGTGAGAAGTGGATCTTCTAGGGAGATAGGAAGATTCTTTCGACATGTTTAGGGTCAGCTAGGGTGGCAGAGAAGTTGATGCGGTAAGGATGTAAGGTGTTCTTATCCCATGTTGTGGATATCAAGGCAAAAGGTCTTAACCTTGAGGAGGTTCCCATTATCTGAGAGTTTACAGATGTATTTCCCAATGAGTTCCCTGGTGTTCCCCCACCTCGAGAGATTGACTTTGAGATCAATCTAGTATCAGGAACACAACCAGTTCCTTAGACACCATACAGGATGGCTCCAGTCAAGATGGCAGAGCTGAAGAAGCAGTTATAGGAGTTGCTAGATAAAGGTTTCATCAGATCGAGCACATCATCGTGGGGTGCTTCGGTCCTATTCGTAAGGAAGAAGGATGGATCGATGCATTTGTGCATAGATTATTGGCAATTGAACAAACTTATGATCAAGAACAAGTACCCGTTACTGAGGATAGATGATATGTTTGATCAGTTGTGTGGTGCTACAGTGTTCTCAAAGATTGATCTACGGTCTGGATATCATCATTTGAGGATTAAGGAGGTGTACATACCAAAGTCAGCTTTTAGAATGAGGTATGGTCACTTTGAGTTCGTGGTTATGTCGTTTGGGTTAACCAATGCGCCAGCTGCTTTCATGGATCTAATGAATAGGGTGTTCCATCCATTTCTAGATTAGTTTGTTGTAGTCTTTATAGACGACATCATGATCTATAGTCAGTACAGTCATAAGCATGAACAACATCTTCGACAAGTGTTGACTCTTCTACGCCAACACCAGTTGTATGCCAAGTTTAGTAAGTGTGAGTTCTAGTTGGAAGAAGTAACTTTCTTGGGTCATGTGATATCTGTAGAAGGAGTCAGAGTGGACCCCAAGAAAGTGGAGTCAGTTGCAGAATGAGAGCAACAAAGACGCCAATGGAAGTTCGTAGTTTTCTAGGTTTAGTAGGATACTACTAGAGGTTTATAAAGGATTTTAGTGTAATCGCGTTGCCGATGACAAAGTTGACCAGGAAGGATGTACCTTTTGTTTGGGATGATCGTTGTCAACAAGCTTTCCAAAGTTTGAAGGAGACGTTGACTAGAGCTCCAGTGTTAGTGCTGCCAGAGCCTGGGAAAGGGTATGTTGTTTTCTGTGATGCTTCCAAGAAATTCTTAGGTTGTGTGCTGATGCAGGAAGATCATGTGGTTTATTTTGCTTCGTGACAACTTAAGAAGCATGAGGATAATTATCCGACATATGACTTGGAGCTGGCTGTGGTGGTCCATGCATTAAAGATTTGGAGACACTATCTTTATGGGTAAGTGTGTCAGATCTTTACAGATCATAAGAACCTAAAGTACATCTTCTCACAGAGTGAGCTGAACATGCGACAACGTCACTGGATGGATCTGATCAATGATTACAATTGCACTATTGAGTATCATCCTGGTAAGGCAAACATGGTAGCTGATGCGCTTAACATGAAGTCTTCTTCTCTTCCTATGAAGAAGGCACAGTTGAGTTCCTTGGTATGCCAAAGGCGGGATATGTTTGTCTCTTTGCGATAGATGAATGTATAGTTAGAAGTTTCCTTGCTGGCAGGACTGTTGGCACAGATGCAAGTAAAGCCTACATTGAGACAACAGATCAAAGATGCACAGTAGGAAGATGCTTCAGTTCAGTTAATCAAATTAGAGTTTGGCAGCGAAAAGCATGATGGGTTCCATGATCTGAGGATGGACTAGTTTTCTATCATGGTAGGATGGTGGTCCCCAATATTGATGATTTAAGGATGTTAGTGCTCAAGGAAGCACACACATTGATGTATGCCATGCATCCAGGCGTCACCAAGATGTATCATAATCTGAAAGATCTGTACTGGTGGCCTGGCTTGAAGAGAGATGTAGCTGCATTTGTGGCTAGGTGTGCGGTATGCCAGCAAGTCAAGGCTAAGCATCAAAAGTTGGCAGGTACATTGCAACCCCTACCGATACCGCAGTGGAAATGGGATCATATAACCATGGATTTTGTAGTTGGTCTTCCAAGGACAACTAAGAATCATGATTCCATTTGGGTGATAGTGGATAGATTGACAAAGTCTGCTCATTTATACCTATGAAGATAACTTATACAGCAGAGAAGCTTGCTTAGGTGTATGTGGATGAGATAGTGCATTTGCACAGTGTGCCCGCAATGATAGTTTCCGACAGAGGTCCCCAATTCATGAGTCATTTTTGGGAATAGTTGCACAAAGTGTTGGGAACGTAGTTGAGGTTCAGTACTGCTTTCCACCCGCAAATAGATGGACAGTTTGAAAGGACTATTTAGACTTTGGAGGATCTTCTCCGAGCATGTGTTTTGTAGTTTCTAGGCAGTTGGGATGTGCATCTCAGTTTGATAGAGTTCACTTACAACAATAGTTACCAGTGGAGCATCGACATGGCTCCTTGTGAGGTTTTATATGGCAGGAAGTGTAGATCTTATTTATGCTGGTATGAGTTGGGTGAGTATTAACTTTTGGGTCCTGAGTTAGTGTAGAAGACAATAGGAAAGATTAAAGTGATACAACAACAGTTGAAAGTGGCATAGGACAGACAGAAGTCATATGCAGATAATCTTTGATGACCCCTAGAGTTCTAGGTGGGAGACAAGGTGTACCTTAAAGTCTCACCATGGAAAGGTGTGCTAAGGTTTAGCCGGAAAGGCAAGCTGGCACCCAGGTATATGGGGCCATATCCGGTAATAGCACGTGTTGGCAAGGTAGTGTAACATCCCTGACCTGGGTTATGCTTTAACCCTAGGTGTTTTGATTAAGAAAGATGATTATATGCTTAATCTCATCTTGTGAAAAGTAATTAAGGCTCAAAAGGAACCTATGTTTCAATTTTGGTCCTGTTTGAACAATGTTGAAGCAATGTTTGCTTATTTTGGACTAAAGTGCAAATTACCCAAGTTGAGGGGTTAAATTGCAAATGTTGCATGATAAGATGTTCCTCTGATGTTGAGACATCATAAGAATGAATATGATGTAGTGGTATGGTTTCCACAAGCTTGGACACCAAGATTAAGCTTGTAAAGCAATCCTTGTGCATTAAAACCTAGTTTTGGTGTAATGTGCAATTTACCCAAAATCTAGGGTTCAATATGCAAATTACCACTTCAACAAGGTCCCTAATGTTTCTTAGCATCATTTAGAGCAAAGAAAATGAGAGGGACTCCTCATTTGAATTAAGTTGTAGGAGAGAGAATCTTGACATTAAAATAATCAAGAATAATGCCTAATTGAAACCCTAATTCGATTTAGGGCAAAAATGAATAAAAATAATTGAAGGGCTTTCAACTAAAATGTTTTGGGTTGATTTTGAATAAGTATGGACGTTCCTTTAACAAGATAAGGAACGTAAATATCTTAAGTAGGTGAAATTCCACACCTTTTTATAAAGAAAAGTAATATCCACTCACATGTGGGATATTATATTATAAGCATTAAGGTGATTAATTTGCTTTTCTTTAAATTGAGGATAATGAAGGAGAATTAAAGGCAAGGAAGGTTCCTCATACCCAAGGTAGTTGAGGGGGAAGAGGCGGCCACTTTATTGGGATTAATTGGATTTTTATAAGGCATTTTCTCTCTCATCAATTTCCTTATAAAAGTGCCATTTCCAAGCCCAAACCAAGGCCTTTTTCGGATTTTCTTCTTCCCCTTGACCAAGGAGCTAGGGAGGATCAGGGAGCACGTCCCCAACCTGTGGGTAAGCCCTTGACCTTCGTTCTCCATGATTTCATGGTGGAAATCGAAAATAAATTATGGATTCCTTCTTATTTCGATCTCCTCTTCAACCCTAGCCAACTTTTACAATCAAAAGCTTGAGGACGAGCCTAGTGGGAGTTGCAATAGCTTCATCCACCATTAATGGCGTGAGCTTGGAGCTTTGGAGCTCAATTGGAGGTGGGTTTTATAACTCAAACCCTTAAACATTGCTATTGCATCAATTCTCTATGCTTTGTTGATTGATTTCTTCAATTTTATACACTTTTGTTTCTTTGATGTAAATTCCATCAAGAACGGTTGCTGTTCTTGGGTGCACGAAGGAAGATGATGATGAAATCATCATAAGAAAGCACCTCACCAAATATCTTGGGAGCAAACAATCTCAAAAGTTGGGACCAAACGGTTTCACCAAAACCGTTTGGTGGAAAACGGGTTCAAACCCATTTGAAGGAGTTGACCAAGCATTGACCGTTTGGTAATCTCGTTCCTAATTATGTAGGCTAATGACCCTCCAAATTTGAGGGGTTAACTCCAAAGGAATCATAGGTTGAAGGCCAATCAATTAGACAAATCGAATTGAATTAAGTGCTGATTTTCAACCTGAATAACTTGACCTGCTTGGGAAAACGGGTTCAAGACCGTTTGAGATGGTTGACAAAGCGTTGACCGTTTGGGATTCCTGTTCATAATGATGTTGTTTAATGACCCTCCAAATTTGAGGGGTTAAATAAAAAGGAAGCATAGGTTGAAGGCTAATCAATTAGGAAAACCTAATTGGATTAAGTGCTGATTTTCAACCTGATTAACTTGACCTGCTTGGGAAAACGGGTTCAAGACCATTTGAGTGAGTTGACCAAGCAATTACCGTTTGGGATTCCTGTTCATAATTATGTTTATTAATGACTCTACAAATTGGAGGGGTTAACTCCAAAGGAATCGTGAGTTGAAGGCTATTCAATTAGGCAAACCCTAATTGAAAACAGTGCTGAAATTCCAATGAGTTAAGTTGAGATTTTGGGTTGATTAGCCCAAACGGGTTCAAGACCGTTTGGGGATCATACAAACGGGTTCAAGACCATTTGGGGATCACCCCAAGACCGTTTGGAGGTCTGTGGTCAAGTATAGTTGACCAATTGAAGGTCCAAAGGTACCAAATCATACTGCAACTCAATGCTGATTTGTTGATCAACTCGATAGACCAATCCATGATGATTTTTCACTAAAGTCCAAAGGTTGGATGAGCCAAACGGTCTCAAGACCGTTTGGAGCTCATACAAACGGTCTCAAGACCGTTTTTTGGTCACCCAAGACCGTTTGGAGGTCTAGGGTTGAGTATGATTAGGTGTTTGAAGGCCTAAAGGTACCAAGTTGATCTGCAATAAATTGCTGAATTGGTGAGCACTTCAATAATCCAAACCCTACTTGGATGGCTTGGTTTTGAGTGATACGATGGGAAAACGGTCTCAAGACCGTTTGGAGGTCATCCTAACGACCTCAAGACCGTTTGGGGTCAGGTCATACCCAATTTGGATGATGGTTCAATGGTTTCAAAGCAACTAGTCTTACATTGATTAGTGTTGTTGAATCATCGATTCCAAACCCTGATTCAATTGAATCAAACCCTAATTGATGATCAATTGAGGGTCAATTGAGAGTCAAATCAGTTGAAGGTTTACCTATTAAACTCAATTGAAGTATGAGGGTAGGTCCAATTGATGACTGGTTCCATGAATTCAATGATTGAAGGAATCAACATTGAAAACCCTAATTCAATTGGATACCCTATGTAATGGAGGTCCAATGTGATTGAATCTCTTGAGAATCAAGATGATGAATGATACATTGATCCAATGTTGATTAGTAATGATAATCAAAGAAGGTACAAAGGTCGAAACCCGAATAGTACCTAAGGGATTAGTGCCAATTAAGGGATGAATTCCTAATTGCTTATAGGGTCAATGACTTGATACACTATGTTAATCATAGTTGTATGTACTCAACTAAAGGGAGATATGACCTATTCAAGTTGAGAAGTTGATAGCATGAATTCATACATGAATATGATTCATGTGGTGGTTAAGAGTTATAATCCTTAAGTAAAGAGATCATGAAACCCTAAACATGAACATAAACCCTAATTGACAGGGTTATTGAACTCAAACCCTAGTTGAGGGTGTATCCTTATGAAACCCTAGTTGAGGGTGTATCCATGTGAAACCCTAACTGAGGGTGTATCCATGTGAAACCCTAGTTGAGGGTGTATCCATGTGAAACCCTAATTGAGGGTGATTTCATGAGAAACCCTAATTGGGAATGATTAGCAAACCTTGAATATGGGAAACGTGATATGAAACCCTAATGAAGGGTGATGCTATATGTAATCCCTATTCTAAAGAAGGGAGATGGTATGTGAAATCCTAATCCCTAATGAAAGAATAGAATTCATACTTGAATATGATTCATGAGGGGAACTTCTGTAGCACGACCGTGGTAGCTTCACTTTGCACGACCGTGCAAGGTAGCACGGTCGTGGTGGCTTCCCTTCGCACGGCCGTTCTTGGTTGCACGGTCGTGGTGCTCTATGCTTGATTTAGAGGTGATTTGAAAGTGACCTCATATGATCGTATACCTTGATATGATTATAAGTCCAATATAATTGGATGAAGGATAAATAAGATATGTTATGAGAAACCCTAGTTGAGGGTGTATCATTGTGATTGTTTATAAGCAACTTTATAATAAAGTCATGCCTTAAACTAAGATAAGTCCATATCATGTGAGATAGCTGTACAATTCTAATGTGTGGCCTTTGCATTATATGCTAAAGGTAAGAGATTAGTGATGGAATGTACTAAGAAGGAAATACCTTAATACAAGATAAGATGGATAACTCAACAAAGTTTGAAATGATGAGAAAGTGATACATCAAGATATGATAGTTATCACATTCAGCATTTCAGGGTTTATATGCCTTGATGTACTTCAAATCCAATATAATTGGGTAAGAAACATATGAAGTGTGTTATGCAACTATTACAATGAAATGTAATGAGTTGTTACACCTTGATGAGTGTTAATTAATGTACCTTGAGAATGGGGTTAAGCCCAAATGATGTGTATGATATAATCATACCATGATAAGGATGAGAAATGAACTCATACCTTGAATTGATGATCATTAATGCTATATGATGAAAGTAATGTTTTAGAATAATCAAATATGATATCCTTGAATGCCCCAGAGGTATGGAATAATGTATTAAGGGTTGAACAAATAATGAGATCATGAACTCTTTATTAATGAGAAATGGGGAACCCTAACCCTAATTTGGGTAAAGGGAATGAAAAGCCCTATTTGATAGTAAACCCTAATTCCTGGTAGAGGAATAATGGTGTTGCTATCACATCATATGATGTGATGAATATCTTGTATGACTATTTTCATGCCTAATAACCATACAGATATTATGAGATGATGTATATAGCTAGTGTGAGCTGTGACATTTATATAATAAATGTTGATTGGCATTATGTGCCTTAATGTTGTTGTTGCTTAGTAAAAGAAGCAATATGCATGGACTTTTATGAGTCACATGAGTAAGTTGTTACCCAGTGAGAGGTGACAAGATATTTCATGGCCTTGTGAGCCAGGTGTGATGCTTGTGTAACAAGTATCATGAATGCCTTGGTCAGATGACCTGAAGGTGATAGTTACCTGAAAAAGGTATAATAATGCTCAATGATGAGTTAAGGGTTTGAATACCCAGAACCATATGATTATGGTGATGAGAAAGTGAAGGGATGATAATTCCCAGTATTGAAATGAGGGACTGAGTTCCCAGGGTCTTTGAAAGACTGATAAATATCTGATAAAAGTAGTACATGTCTCTTTATAGCATTGTTGTAATAAGTTATGTTTGAGAACTTGGCTGATGCTAAAATAATATGAGAATGTACTTAATAAATCAAGTGAAATCTATTCATGTAGTGCTCTGACCATAGATCCATCATCGTCAGGAATAGGTGATGGTGAAACGGGTGCCTGCGGCAAAACCCGGAGCACATATTTTGAATATGTGGGGGTATATGGGCGAAAATATCCTTACGTCTTCTTGAAGAGATTGTTGGAAGGTAAACAAGAAACCTCTCAATCCTTCATGAATATGTCGGGATGGATGTATCATGAATCTCCCAATTATACTTAATGTCGGATCGAGGAGATAAACAAGAAATCTCTCGATTGGCGATGAGAGTGCAGTTGACGCTGTAACTCTGTAGCGAAGGTGCCAGAATACCCTAGCTAGCTAGTTAGCAGAGACACGAGATGTCCTGCATGTGGTCTCGTACTGACCGAGACAGATGAGGTCATAAGAATCCGTCTCTTTTGATGACCTATGTATGGTACCGAGGCGATTTCGTAATGGTCGGTTGGAGTATGAGCGGTATATCTCATCTCCTCAGAGCATAAGTGTGATTGTAAAATGTAACCAGCCGTATAGCATGTTTGCTTAAGGATTGAATACAGAGATTCATTGGCTGATGTTGCATTTCTTTGTGCATTCCTTAGTAGATAAATGTTAATTATGTTTCTTTATATTCTCTGCAAAGTAGACAGATGAATTACTTATCTACCATGGGTAGATGCAATGACCTCCTTGAGAATGGAGATTATCTTATTCTGTTCTATGATGAATAATTCTGCCTGATAATGTAAAAGTAACCCCTATCAGTTTTAATTTGATAAACTGCAATAACAATGTTTTTGGCGGAGATTTATATCTCTCGCTGGGGCAATTTTCAATTGTCTCACCCCCGTGGGAAACATTTTTAGGTATGCATGGAAGGCAGAGCAGAAACCCTAGAACCGGGAAAGAGCAGCAGCAACAGCAGGGACAACAATAAGATCTTAGGTGGAAATATTGTCTGTCTAGTCATATAGATAGTAGTCTTATGTGTCGTCTCTGTACTCTCAGGTCCTCGGAGTTTTAAATGTATCAATCTGAATTTTGGCTTAGTGCCTCGAAGTTTTTATACTGCATGTGTATATTTGTTAACAGGGCAGTCAATGTTGTAATCCTTAAAAAGTAATGGTACAAGTTGTGTACTTGTGAACCAGGATGAATTTGGAATACTTTGGTTCATGGTTAAAGAGTTTTCCTATGAATGGATCTCTTTGCAAAAAGTTTTAAATTTTCAGTGATTTTCAGTAATCCGCTGCAAATAATTTGCTTCCGCATTAGTTAATCCTATTTTCGCGACACGGTCATTTCAATTAGTGGTATCAGAGCTCTAGGTTCGTTGAGTCTACAGAGATATAGGACTAAGTTGTTGAGTCTGTGTTAGTATCCTCCAGTATACCCTATAATGATTTCTGCTTGTGCAGAGAAAGGGTAAAGTTTAAAATGACTGGAGAGCACAATGAACACATTGCTTAGGGCAATGTTGTTGCACCAAGAAGAGGTGCAAGGGATCATGCAAGAATAGAATGAGTGCTTGAGAATCCCCATTTAGACCTGATCAGGATAGAGAATCCTATGATCATGCTCTTGTTGGGAAGATTAGGGCAACATTAATGCATATGAGTGGACTGGATGCTAGGCTTACAACCTAGGTTATCAGTCCTTAATACAGAAAGCTTGAGCTTTAAATGAGTTCCTAAATGACTTAGTCATGTTGGAACAAGGGAAAATATGGAAAAGATTAACTTATAGCAAGAAAGTGGACTCTGCTATGAGTTCAGACAGATAATAAATATGTGATGGTAGTGCCCAAGAAGGGGCAATAAGCTGAGAAGTAGAGAATGGTCTCTATAATTCTAGAGACATTTGCCTAATGGTTTTAAAAAGCCAAGTTTTTGGTACTAATAGTGCAATAAATGCCTAGTGTACCAGGGAAGTAGCCACTAAGTAAGTGCAAAGGTCTTAACCTTTCACCTGTAAGATTCTATGGCTTAGTTTTTGCTTCAGTAATAAGACTAGTAAGACCATGATATGAGTACAAGGTATGTTATAAATGTGTACATGTTGAGTACACTAAACCCTTTTTGTTATAAAAAGGAGGATTGTTGATATTGTTTTCCCCATTGGTTGCTATATAGGGATGAAATGATGAGAACTAGAATTTGAATTATGTTCAATATTCTTTTAAATGCTCTATATTGATCTTACCTCCATGAAAGAGGAAGAGGTATAGAAGAGATGCCTGGATAAAATACAGGGATGTTAAATCTTATGTTATGGTAATATGAAAAGAAAGGAATATGATAGAATGTAAGTGCATACTACTTGATCTCAGTACTTGTAAACCCTGATCAGGTGTACAACTATTGATGATACAGTGAGTATGGAAACTCTTAGATTGATATCTTTTTGATTGCCCTGATCAAGCAATCATTCTGATACAATCTAAAGAGTATCATGAAATTGAAAATATGATATGGATAAATGTATCATATCTTAAGAACAAGAAAGAAGAATCTGATAGGAATTCAGATCAGTATGTGTATATGAGGAAGTAAAAGTATGACCCTCATATGATGAGAAAGAGAACAAGGGAGGTGATCCCTATTCTATAAAGTTGTAAATATGATAAAAGAAAGATGAGAATATAATGTGTTTTCAACACATGAGACTGATACCAAGGTAAGAGATTCTGGTATCTGAGAATTATCAGATGGTTTAGATTGGCTACCTGGAATGGTCAACTATGAAATCAGTCTGATTATATAAAATGATATGAACATCATATGTTAGGGGTTTATGCTTTGCATAAACATAACAACTAAATATGTCTTTAAGATAAGTTCTCATTTGATTCTATGAGAATATTGTGTGAAGGAACTTTGTGTTGATCAAAGTTCTATGATGTCTACAAAACAATGAGGTGTTATGAAGAGACATGATGATATGATGAATGAATGATATATGTTCCCTTTATTTGGGATTTCGGGGACGAAATCCTTGTTAGGGGTTTATAATTTGTAACATCCCTGACCTGGGTTATGCTTTAACCCTAGGTGTTTTGATTAAGAAAGATGATTATATGCTTAATCTCATCTTGTGAAAAGTAATTAAGGCTCAAAAGGAACCTATGTTTCAATTTTGGTCCTGTTTGAACAATGTTGAAGCAATGTTTGCTTATTTTGGACTAAAGTACAAATTACCCAAGTTGAGGGGTTAAATTGCAAATGTTGCATGATAAGATGTTCCTCTGATGTTGAGACATCATAAGAATGAATATGATGTAGTGGTATGGTTTCCACAAGCTTGGACACCAAGATTAAGCTTGTAAAGCAATCCTTGTGCATTAAAACCTAGTTTTGGTGTAATGTGCAATTTACCCAAAATCTAGGGTTCAATATGCAAATTACCACTTCAACAAGGTCCCTAATATTTCTTAGAATCATTTAGAGCAAAGAAAATGAGAGGGACTCCTCATTTGAATTAAGTTGTAGGAGAGAGAATCTTGATATTAAATAATCAAGAATAGTGCCTAATTGAAACCCTAATTCGATTTAGGGCAAAAATGAATAAAAATATTTGAAGGGCTTTCAACCAAAATGTTTTGGGTTGATTTTTAATAAGTATGGACGTTCCTTTAACAAGATAAGGAACGTAAATATCTTAAGTAGGTGAAATTCCACTCACCTTTTTATAAAGAAAAGTAATATCCACTCACATGTGGGATATTATATTATAAGCATTAAGGTGCTTAATTTGATTTTCTTTAAATTGAGGATAATGAAGGAGAATTAAAGGCAAGTAAGGTTCCTCGTACCCAAGGTAGTTGAGGGGGAAGAGGCGGCCACTTTATTGGGATTAATTGGATTTTTATAAGGCATTTTCTCTCTCATCAATTTCCTTATAAAAGTACCATTTCCAAGCCCAAACCAAGGCCTTTTTCGGATTTTCTTCTTCCCCTTGCTTGCAAAACCGACCAAGGAGCTAGGGAGGAGCAGGGAGCACGTCCCCAACCTGTCGGTAAGCCTTTGACCTTCGTTCTCCATGATTTCATGGTGGAAATCGAAAATAAATTATGGATTCCTTCTTATTTCGATCTCCTCTTCAACCCTAGCCAACTTTTACAATCAAAAGCTTGAGGACGAGCCTAGTGGAAGTTTCAAGAGCTTCATCCACCATTAATGGCGTGATCTTGGAGCTTTGGAGCTCAATTGGAGGCGGGTTTTATAACTCAAACCCTTAAACATTGCTATTGCATCAATTCTCTATGCTTCGTTGATTGATTTCTTCAATTTTATACACTTTTGTTTCTTTGCTGCAAATTCCATCAAGAACGGTTGCTGTTCTTGGGTGCACGAAGGAAGATGATGATGAAATCATCATAAACAAGCACCTCACCAAATATCTTGGGAGCAAAGGATCTCAAAAGATGGGACCAAACGGTTTCACCAAAACCGTTTGGTGACCAAACGGGTTGCAAACCGTTTGGTGGAAAACGGGTTCAAACCCGTTTGAAGGAGTTGACCAAGCGTTGACCGTTTGGGAATCTCGTTCCTAATTATGTAGGATAATGACCCTACAAATTTGAGGGGTTAACTCCAAAGGAATCATAGGTTGAAGGCCAATCAATTAGACAAATCGAATTGAATTAAGTACTGATTTTCAACCTGAATAACTTGACCTGCTTGGGAAAACGGGTTCAAGACCATTTGAGATGGTTGAACAAGCGTTGACCGTTTTCTATTCCTGTTCATAATGATGTTGGTTAATGACCCTCCAAATTTGAGGGGTTAAATCAAAAGGAATCATATGTTGAAGGCTAATCAATTAGGAAAACCTAATTGGATTAAGTGCTGATTTTCAACCTGATTAACTTGACCTGCTTGGGAAAACGGGTTCAAGAACGTTTGAGTGAGTTGACCAAGCGTTGACCGTTTGGGATTCCTGTTCACAATTATGTTGGTTAATGACTCTCCAAATTTGAGGGGTTAACTCCAAAGGAATCGTGAGTTGAAGGCTATTCAATTAGGAAAACCCTAATTGCAAACAGTGCTGAAATTCCAATGAGTTAAGTTGAGATTTTGGGTTGATTAGCCCAAACGGGTTCAAGACCGTTTGGGGATCATCCAAACGGGTTCAAGACCGTTTGGGGATCACCCCAAGACCGTTTGGAGGTCTGGGGTCAAGTATAGTTGACCAATTGAAGGTCCAAAGATACCAAATCATACTGCAACTCAATGCTGATTTATTGATCAACTCGATAGACCAATCCATGATGATGTTTCACTAAAGTCCAAAGGTTGGATGAGCCAAACGGTCTCAAGACCGTTTGGAGCTCATCCAAACGGTCTCAAGACCGTTTGGTGGTCACCCAAGACCGTTTGGAGGTCTAGGGTTGAGTATGATTAGGTGTTTGAAGGCCTAAAGGTACCAAGTTGATCTGCAATAAATTGCTGAATTGGTGAGCACTTCAATAATCCAAACCCTACTTGGATGGCTTGGTTTTGAGTGATATGATGGGAAAACGGTCTCAAGACCATTTGGAGGTCATCCAAACGACCTCAAGACCGTTTGGGGTCAGGTTATACCCAATTTGGATGATGGTTCAATGGTTTCAAAGCAACTAGTCTTACATTGATTAGTGTTGTTGAATCATCGATTCCAAACCCTAATTGATGATCAATTGAGGGTCAATTGAGAGTCAAATCAGTTGAAGGTTGACCTATTAAACTCAATTGAAGTATGAGGGTAGGTCCAATTGATGACTGGTTCCATGAATTCAATGATTGAAGGAATCAACATTGAAAACCCTAATTCAATTGGATACCCTATGTAATGGAGGTCCAATGTGATTGAATCTCTTGAGAATCAAGATGATGAATGATCCATTGATCCAATGTTGATTAGTAATGATAATCAAAGAAGGTACAAAGTTTGAAACCCGAATAGTACCTAAGGGATTAGTGCCAATTAAGGGATGAATTCCTAATTTCTTATAGGGTCAATGACTTGATACACTATGTTAATCATAGTTGTATGTACTCAACTAAAGGGTGATATGACCTATTCAAGTTGAGAAGTTGATAGCATGAATTCATACATGAATATGATTCATGTGGTGGTTAAGAGTTATAATCCTTAAGTAAAGAGATCATGAAACCCTAAACATGAACATAAACCCTAATTGACAGGGTTATTGAACTCAAACCCTAGTTGAGGGTGTATCCTTATGAAACCCTAGTTGAGGGTGTATCCATGTGAAACCCTAACTGAGGGTGTATCCATGTGAAACCCTAGTTGAGGGTGTATCCATGTGAAACCCTAATTGAGGGTGATTTCATGAGAAACC
Source organism: Alisma plantago-aquatica (assembly GCA_963693085.1). NCBI lineage: Eukaryota > Viridiplantae > Streptophyta > Magnoliopsida > Alismatales > Alismataceae > Alisma > Alisma plantago-aquatica. The sequence continues at coordinate 422,922,118 of OY856411.1, forward strand.
CTAATTGGGAATGATTAGCAAACCTTGAATATGGGAAACGTGATATGAAACCCTAATGAAGGGTGATGCTATATGTAATCCCTATTCTAAAGAAGGGAGATGGTATGTGAAACCCTAATCCCTAATGAAAGAATAGAATTCATACTTGAATATGATTCATGAGGGGAACTTCTGTAGCACGACCGTGGTAGCTTCACTTTGCACGACCTTGCAAGGTAGCACGGTCGTGGTGGCTTCCCTTCGCGCGACCGTTCTTGGTTGCACGGCCTTGGTGCTCTATGCTTGATTTAGAGGTGATTTGAAAGTGACCTCATATGATTGTATACCTTGATATGATTATATGTCCAATATAATTGGATGAAGGATACATAAGATATGTGATGAGAAACCCTAGTTGAGGGTGTATCATTGTGATTGTTTATAAGCAACTTTATAATAAAGTCATGCCTTAAACTAAGATAAGTCCATATCATGTGAGATAGTTGTACAATTCTAATGTGTGGCCTTTGCATTATATGCTAAAGGTAAGAGATTAGTGATGGAATGTATTAAGAAGGAAATACCTTAATACAAGATAAGATGGATAACTCAACAGAGTTTGAAATGATAAGAAAGTGATACATCAAGATATAATAGTTATCACATTCAGCATTTCAGGGTTTATATGCCTTGATGTACTTCAAATCCAATATAATTGGGTAAGAAACATATGAAGTGTGTTATGCAACTATTACAATGAAATGTAATGAGTTGTTACACCTTGATGAGTGTTAATTAATGTACCTTGAGAATGGGGTTAAGCCCAAATGATGAGTATGATATAATCATACCATGTTAAGGATGAGAAATGAACTCATACCTTGAATTGATGATCATTAATGTTATATGATGAAAGTAATGTTCTAGAATAATCAAATATGATATCCTTGAATGCCCCAGAGGTATGGAATAATGTATTAAGGGTTGAACAAATAATGAGATCATGAACTCTTTATTAATGAGAAATGGGGAACCCTAACCCTAATTTGGGTAAAGGGAATGAAAAGCCCTATTTGATAGTAAACCATAATTCCTGGTAAATGAATAATGGTGTTGCTATCACATCATATGATGTGATGAATATCTTGTATGACTGTTTTCATGCCTAATAACCATACAGATATTATGAGATGATGTATATAGCTAGTGTGAGTTGTGACATTTATATAATAAATGTTGATTGGCATTATGTGCCTTAATGTTGTTGTTGCTTATTAAAAGAAGCAATATGCATGGACTTTTATGAGTCACATGAGTAAGTTGTTACCCAGTGAGAGGTGACAAGATATTTCATGGCCTTGTGAGCCAGGTGTGATGCTTGTGTAACAAGTATCATGAATGCCTTGGTCAGATGACCTGAAGGTGATAGTTACCTAAAAAAGGTATAATAATGCTCAATGATGAGTTAAGGGTTTGAATACCCAGAACCATATGATTATGGTGATGAGAAAGTGAAGGGATGATAATTCCCAGTATTGAAATGAGGGACTGAGTTCCCAGGGTCTTTGAAAGACTGATAAATATCTGATAAAAGTAGTACATGTCTCTTTATAGCATTGTTGTAATAAGTTATGTTTGAGAACTTGGCTGATGCTAAAAGAATATGAGAATGTACTTAATAAATCAAGTTAAATATATTCATGTAGTGCTCTGACCATAGATCCATCATCGTCAGGAATAGGTGATGGTGAAACGGGTGCCCGCGGCAAAACCCGGAGCACATATTTTGAATATGTGGGGGTAAATGGGCGAAAATATCCTTACGTCTTCTTGAAGAGATTGTTGGAAGGTAAACAAGAAACCTCTCAATCCTTCATGAATATGTCGGGATGGATGTATCATGAATCTCCCAATTATACTTAATGTCGGATCGAGGAGATAAACAAGAAATCTCTCGATTGGCGATGAGAGTGCAGTTGACGCTGTAACTCTGTAGCGAAGGTGCCAGAATACCCTGGCTAGCTAGTTAGCAGAGACACGAGATGTCCTGCATGTGGTCTCGTCCTGACTGAGACATATGAGGTCATAAGAATCCGGCTCTTTTGATGACCTATGTATGGTACCGAGGTGATTTCGTAATGGTCGGTTGGAGTATGAGCGGTATATCTCATCTCCTCAGAGCATAAGTGTGATTGTAAAATGTAACCAGCCGTATAGCATGTTTTCTTAAGGATTGAATACGGAGATTCATTGGTTGATGTTGCATTTCTTTGTGCATTCCTTAGTAGATAAATGTTAATTATGTTTCTTTATATTCTCTGTAAAGTAGACAGATGAATTACTTATTTACCATGGGTAGATGCAATGACCTCCTTGAGAATGGAGATTATCTTATTATGTTCTATGATGAATAATTCTGCCTGATAATGTAAAAGTAACCCCTACTCAGTTTTAATTTGATAAACTACAATAACAATGTTTTTGGCTGAGAGTTATATCTCTCGCTGGGGCAATTTTCAATTGCCTCACCCCCGTGGGAAACATTTTTAGGAATGCATGGAAGGCAGAGCAGAAACCCTAGAACCGGGAAAGAGCAGCAGCAACAGCAGGGACAACAATAAGATCTTAGGTGGAAATATTGTATGTCTAGTCATATAGATAGTAGTCTTATGTGTCGTCTCTGTACTCTCAGGTCCTCGGAGTTTTAAATGTATCAATCTGAATTTTGGCTTAGTGCCTCGAAGTTTTTATACTGCATGTGTATATTTGTTAACAGGGCAGTCAATGTTGTAATCCTTAAAAAGGAATGGTACAGGTTGTGTACTTGTGAACCAGGATGAATTTGGAATACTTTGGTTCATGGTTAAAGAGTTTTCCTATGAATGGATCTCTTTGCAAAAAGTTTTAAATTTTCAGTGATTTTCAGTAATCCGCTGCAAATAATTCGCTTCCGCATTAGTTAATCCTGTTTTCGCGACACGGTCATTTCAGGTAGCTTATAAGTTAGAGCTACTGCCAGAGTTGCATAGGTTACATCTGGTGTTCCATTTCAGTATGCTGAAGAAAAGTCATCCAGATATAGGGACAGTGATACATCTAGTTGAAGTTGAGCTTGAGGAAGATGTGACCTACGAGGAAGGTCCAGTGATGATTCTTGGCAGACGTGTGAACAAGTTGAAAAGGAAGGACTTGGTGCTTGTGAAGGTTCTTTGTCATCATCATGGCATTGAGGAAGCCACGTGGGAGCTCGAGGAAGAGATGAGGAGGAAGTATCCCTCACTTTTCTCTTCGGATTTCGGGGGCAAAATCCCTTTGTAGGATTTTATGGCTTGTAAGGACCCTGACCTTCATTTTGGATTTACCCTGTTTGCTTTGCCTAAACCTTGTGTTAAGATGCTTGCTAATCACCTGAGGTTGTGATTAGGGTTCATTTGTGCTTTGTTGAGAGTTGGAGGTGCAACTTACAAATTATCCATGTTTTGGGGTTGATGTGCAGGTTTGTCACCTTGAGAGATGTTTTCTCTCTCCTTGCATCCTCTAGGGTTGAGAGGATGAGTTGGGCTTGTTTCTTAAGTAGTTTTGGGCCTTGTTGAGCTTTGTTGGGCTTTTCTTTGCTTTGCTTTGCCTTGTTGAGACCTTGTGTCGTGCAAAGAGCACCTTAGTGACATGTGTTGCCTAGATGGGGTGTATCGCCTAGATGGGGTGTGTCACCCAGTGGGTTGTGTCACCCAAGGTGACCACTTTGACCTTGCCTTGTTTTTGTCACCATACCTTGGACAAGTGGTCGATCCTTTATTAGTTGGTGGCATGACATGAGCATGTGGTTTAGCAAGGTGGCATGGCTTTGGACAAGTGGTGCTTGGGACAAGCACATGTGGAGCAACACCAAGGTGGGCGTCCCATAGACCCTCTTGTATATATACAACCCTCTCCTTAGTTGCTTAGCTCTTTAGTTCCTTTGGTTGCTCCTTTCTCCTTTAGTGGCTGATACACCTTCCCTTGGTAGAGAAAGCTTGGTGGCCGATCCCCTTTAGTGGAGTCTTCTTCTTCCTCTTGTAGTGTCTGAACCCTAGAAGGATCTTACTTCCTTGGTAACCATCTCCTCTCTCTCCTTAGCACCTTATTCTCCTTCTTGCTTGTTCTTTAGCCATGGTGGTTATGAGCTTTGCTTCTCTTCTTGTGGTGGCCGAAGGTGGGGTGCTTTGGAGCTAAGAGCTTAAAGCTTGGTGCTTGGAGATTTGGAGCTTGAGGATCTTGCTTGAGGCAGGTTACATAACTCCTAACCCTAGCTATACTACCTTCTTTTATGTTGCATGTTCATATCTGATCTTGATCAGCCTTGCATCTTGTTGGATATGTTTCTTGCTCTAGTTTGTACCTTTAATCTTGTTGGTCTTAGTGGTTATGATGTTGCTAGTTGTGTGACCTTGGACCTTGTTGGTCGAACCTATGGTTTAGGGTTTCTTTTAGGAAAATACCCCTTTCTCTCTTTGGTTTTGAGAAGTGAGCTTGAGCTCTAGTGGTGTTGGAACACCCCTCTCTTCCTTAGTCGTTGAGAGGTGAGTCTATACTCCAGTTGCTTGGACAACACCCTTCTCTCACCATGGATTTGAGAGGTGAGCCTTTGGTTGTTGATGACCTAGTTAAGTTTGAAGAGTTGACTTATATGGATGACCTACCCTGATGCCCGATATGTGATGGAGGTTGTGCAATACACCTCTCTCTTAGTTGTTGAGAGGTGAGCCAACTCTCTTGATCTATTAGGGTTTGATGATGGTGATCTTGAGGTTGGTGATGACCAAACTGATATGGACCTTATGCTTTGCATGATACCCCTCTTCTAGGGCTTTTTGGCTTGGATGATATGTTAAGTTGAGTTTTGTTGGCTTTGTTGCCCGAGATGGATTTGGGAGTAGATGCTTGGGTAGTGATTGTTACCCAAAACCATCTCGGGCAATAAATCCAACAGAACTCAACTTAACATATCATCCAAGCCAAAAAGCCCTAGAAGAGGGGTATCATGCAAAGCATAAGGTCCATATCGGTTTGGTCAACAACAAAACTAGCCTATGTCGCCCAAGGCATCATATCTGTTGGCTTTGTTTCCCGATATGATGCTTGGGTAGTGAAACCCTAATAGGTGCCTTAGTGGTGACCGAGATGTAGTGCCTAACCCAATTGGACGATAGGCCATCTTGTGGTGCCCTGGTGTCATTTGTTGTAGTAAGTTTGTTGGGCGACACAGTGTGGAGCTTGGGCGCCATGACCTTGGTCGATATAGTGATGATGGTTGACTGATATGAAACCCTAACCCTAGTGGGTGATAGGGTCTCGGATGATAAGAGGTGCCCATATGTTGCTCGACACACCTTTGCACTTGGTTGCCCGATACCACCTTGTTCTTGCATGAACGATACATACTCTTGGATTAGGTTGCATGACACAACACTAGCCCAGGTTGCATGATACCCTTGGTGCATGGGTGCACGACTTGGATGGCTAATATGTGTGGCTAAGTGCCCTAGCCGTTAGAGTGTTAGGGAGGGTTATGATCCTACCGGATACCCCTTTTTGTGTGAGGGATGGTGCTTCCCGCCACATCTCTAGTGAGGGATGACAGTACCTTTGGAAATGGTTATGCTTAACTCGGGAAACCCTAGTAGTTACTTTCATGTACCTTGTGTATGACGGGTTATGGATGAAAGGTTGTGACTGATGATGTATGACTAGGCTATGGTTGTGAAATCCTTAGGGATGTATTCCTTGATAATGATCATGATCATGAGATTTTAGGGCATAGTGGATGCTCGTGGTTTGATAACAATAATGTAATTGGTTTACAAGATACATCTTTGTGCTTCATGTAATTGTAATCATGGATGTTGTTCCAATCATATACCTTTAACCCTAATAGCATGATAATTGTAAAGATATATGTTTGGTGATTCAGTTATCTCTCTTGATATGCATACTAACCATGCAGGTGAATCAAGTGAATTCATTGCCAAGTAAGAGCTATGAGGTGTATGTGTTCTGTATAACACACAATGATGATAATCCTTAACATGTATCACCCCTATGATGTGAAAAGGGTCTGTTGACCTAATAAAGGTTGAGTGCCTAGTTGAGGTGTTATCCTCTGATGTTGAGATAAGGGATTGTTATCCCATGGTGATGATGTAATCCTTGAGAGGCAGTGACATTATGTGATGAGGGATTGAGATCCCATGATAATGTGATAATGACAGTATTAATGTAACTCAATGTTGTTATGTTTTACAACTTGGTTGCCTCAACAATCCACTTAAAATATACTAATTGATTACAGTGGAACATATCATATAGTTTTCCCTGGCCATAGATCCATCACCGTCAGTATTTGGTGATGGTGAAATAGGTTTATCCTGCAGGATTACCTGGAGCGCATACTCTTGAATATGCAGGGTTTTCTCCTAGCCGAAAGTAGGAGGATTTGAGTACAACTGCGGTTGGGTATAGAGCATGGTGAACAGACCCATGGTTCAGTGATTATAGAGCATGGTGAATAGGCCCATGGATCAGTATTATAGAAGGGTAGCCTATGGAGCTGACCCTGTGGCTGAGGCCACTCAAGCAAGAGATTGTGGTCCTGCTTTGGTTTCGCACACTAACTACAAAGAGGTGAGGTCATGGAGTCTGGCTCTCCCAATGACCTTGTATGGTACTAGTTTTTGGGCTTCACAACCAAAAGTTGGATTTGAGCGGGACAACTCACATCCTCAGGGCATAATAAATTGTAATCCAGCCGTATAGAATATATTGCTTAACACAAAACACAGAACATTGATTGAGGCCTTGCTTGTATAGTAGATCTAGTTATACCTTGGAGCCATTTGTACCATCCTTATATTTTGTGATAAGTTCTTATAAATCTTATCTTGTCAATCATGTTCCATAAAGAAAAATCTAGTTATATGCCTCCTGGATATCTGGTAAGATTGTTAATAAAATAAGTTCTGCTCAGGATACTGCTCTTATGATCTGCTGATATCACTTATCTGCTTTACCTGCTTTTCCTGAAGTTTTATAGTTTTGGCGGGGAGTTATGTTTCTTGTTGGGACTGTGTGTCTCATATCGTTGGTTTACAACCTTTTTAGGTGATCGCGCTAGATGTGGTGGTGGTCGTAAGGTTGTGGTCGAGCAGCAAGAAGAGCAGTAGGAGGCAAGAGATGGATATGCTGCCATTTTGGTTGTTTTGTAGTAGAGTCCTAGAGTCATCCCTGTACTCTCAGGTCCTCAGAGGTGTTTTGATGATGTTTTACGATGTATAGCTGATGTATCTTGTATATCCTATTGCTGGCCTGATGTGGCCCGTTATGTATGTATAAATAGGTGATGAACTCTGGTGTTCACAGTACAGCTGGTTCTTATAAGTTGTGGACATATATCAAGGCTTGTAAATGTTTATACGACATGTTTCCTTGCAGGATGAGGATCTGAATGTAATAGTTCTCGTTTATCTACTTTTCACAAACGGTTTTAATTAACTCGTGTTTTCAGTTTTATGTGGTTTATGGTGTTTCCACACGTTTTAGCGTGGAATTTCATTGTCTGTGTGATAGCGGGATGTGGCGCTACAACCGCCATCCACAACCACATGTTTCTTCTCCTCCTTCTTCTTCTCTTCCTTTCTTCTCTCTCCTCTGTCTATTATCTCATCTCCCTTTCCCCTATCCACCTTGATCCTCTCTCCTCCTTTCCCTGCCCTAAGATTTCTTCTCAGTATTGAGAAGAAATTATGCAGGATAGGGGAAGGAGGAGAGAGGAAGAAAGAGGAGAGGGGGAAGGGAGATGGAGATAACTGAAGGATGAGATTGTGATTAATTGTATAGAGAAATACTTTCATATTTCAATTTGTAGTGAACTATGATGAAATCTAGAATATATCATATGAATTGTGTCAAAATTTGATGAATTAATGGATATTTTGATGAATTATTGCATGCTCATTATTGATTATTTGGATTTGTTAGGATTAGTACATGCTCATAATGAATCTATAACTTAGATGAGGAGACAATCAAATTGTAGGACTCACTAATGAAGTTTGTGACACCTAGATTCAAGTGCATGAACATGACTCTAAATAATTTGAATTAACAATGATGATGCTTATGTTGACTATATTGCTCAAATCATGTGATTTCCCCCATTTAATATGTATATATGCTATTAATTAGATACCTGATTCAACTGTAATATTTCACACTAAGTCTAAATAAATCCATGTTGTATGATGTAACATGATAATGAACACGCATGACCTAGTTTGAGATATTGAAACTAATATGTGAATAAACCCTAATTTGTGAATTCGAATATGTAATTAAATAATAATTTGTGAATGAACCCTAATTTGTGAATTCTTAATCTATAAACTCTAATATATAAACCGTATATTCAAAGATTAAATTTCTAAACCGTGTCATTGGCCTAGAAACTCATTCGAGATTTACTCACTAGGAGTAAACCTTGGGTATTACCTATTTTGGGACAATTCTTGAGCATTTATCTCACTTAGGATGTAAGTTTACCTCCTTCTTGTTACACCTTGTCTACAAAGGAGAAGATAATTTTTTAGAATGCTTGAGTAATGTTAAGGTACTATAGGGATACTCAACCAATGTCCGCAGATTGGTATCAATGAAGCTAATAGGTCTTAAATATCATGATTGTCACACTCTAATGCAACATATATTGCCCATGGCTATTTGATCTATCTTTCCTAAGAATGTAAGGTTTGTAATCACTAGGTTTTGCTTCTTCTTCAACACTCTATGCAACAAAGTAATTGATTATTAGATTCTAGATAAGTTGCAAAGAGAAGTGGACATTATCTTGTGTCAAGTTGAGAAATATTTCCCACTTCATTATTTGATACTGGGGTACATATATTCGTCCATTCAACTAGGGAAGTAAAAATGTTGGGTTTAATTTTCTTGCATTGGATGTATCCTTTTGAGTGGTACATGAATGTTTTTAAAGGTGATGTTTGGAACCATTCTCACCCCCTGAAAGGAGTATCATTGAGGGATATATTGCTAGGGAGGTTATAGACTTTTGCAATGACTTTTTGAGTTGCAACAAAACCTCTACTAATATTGTCAATACTAATGTTACATATGGCAAAGGTATTTTGCGAGAATGAAAGATAAATATCATTCATGAACAGTGGGAATAAACACACTTGTATGTTTTACACAACATTGACAATGTGGGTATTTATATCACCGAACGCACCAATGAGCTCCGGACAAGTTATCCCCGAGCTAGTTCAATGTGGCTGGCAAGAGACCATAATCGACATTTATTAGGTGGTTTGAAAAGAAAGTATTCAATGAACTATATCAAGGACCAAATAATGTTACATAAACTATCAAATGGCTCACGTATAAGCCAAAGACCCACATTACATCTTATAAAGGGTTTGACATAAATAAATTTTCATACTACACAAAACGTCAAGATGATAAGAGTGTCGTCCAAAACCATGGGGTCACCCTTCAAGCGTCTTCATTGCATTTTTATAGTGCCAAGGATAAGTGTAGATCCATGTGAAGGAAAGATGTCTTATTATGGTTTCATTGAAGACATATGGGAAATTGACTACATAGAGTTTAGAGTTCCATTATTTAGGTGTAAATGGGTTGATAGAAACAAAGGAGTTGCATTTGACAAACTCGATTTCACAATCGTGAATTTTGAGTGGATACGTGAGAAAGATGAACCCTTCATCATGGCATCAAAGGTAAAGTAGGTATTCTATATCGACGATCCTGCAAAAGAAATTTGATATGTCATTCTTCATGGGAAAAGATAATTCATTTTAGACCCTGTTGATGAAGAAGAATGCTATGACAAGTATTTTAACTCTAGTCCTTTTTTTGTTGCCTTACCATGTGTAAATGTTGAATCTTACACTAATGACTATACACTTGAAGATCACAAAGAAGGATATTTGTTTAAGGTATATTGTTCATATGTGATCTGGCATTTTTTTTGCATTATATAACATTTATTTTTTCATATGTGATTTGAATTTTTCATATGTGATATGACTTTTTATATGTGATCTGACTTTTTTCATATGTTTACTTTTGATTTTATAGATGGAATCTGACCAGGAGAATAGTGATCTCGAGTGTTAAGAGCCTGAGCATGAGGATCTTGAGCATCCTGACCAGGGTGTTGATGGGTTGATAAATCAAAACATAAGGGATCTAGTGGGACAACTATAATGAAAAGTGCCTCAAATAGGCAAGGGAGGAAGGACATTATTAAATTCAATGAATTAGACAAGTTGATTATGAAAGAGTTTGTCAACTACTATGGGTCCTTGGTCAAAGCAAAGTCCTTCTTCTTGTTGAGGATTGGAGACAAGTGAGTACGAACAACAAAGACCTCATATGGAGGGAGTTAGAGGTGATATAAATGCATTTACATTTTATAGTATTTTCTTATTCTTTCTTTTAACATTTCTAAATAGTAGTGAATGTTGAACCTTTTTAGAACCAATATGAGATTAATGAAAAGTTGTATCAAGATTCTGTTATGCATCTCATAGGGAGAAGACATATAGATTGGCAGACAGTCCTTACAAGAGACTACAACTTTAGAGACAAGAAGGATTTGGACTCTAGTCTTAAATGGAAATATATTGATAGTAATGATTAGAAGGAGTTTGTTGAGTGGAGAAAAACAGATGCGTTCAATTTATTACATTTTTATAATTTATTATAGTTACTTAATATTATAATATTTGTTTGTTGAATTAATTACATTTTTATCATTTCTTATGGTTACTTAACAATATTTCTTTATTGAATTATTTAGGCCATTCTTGACGCTATTTTAAACATTTCTAGATGAGAGAGCAAGAGTGAATGCAAGAGTAAGGGCAAGAGCAAGGGCATTCGACTTCTACCCCTTCCACTATCGAGTCTTCTAGTTCTTTTGGAAGGTTGCCTTGCTATATTGAGGGGATCTATGTAAGGAAAAATACACAGAGAAATTCCCATCCAAGCAACACGGAGGTGGCTTCAAAAATGGTAAATTTCTTGGTTTCACAATATGTCCATTTTTTCCACTAGATTGTTAAATGTTATTGATTTTTCGATTTTTATTATAATTAGTTGGAGCTGGGAGCCCAAACAAAGGATGTCAAGTTCACCCCTCAAGACACACACAATGAATCAATGTTTGCTCTACGGATAGAAGAACATCATGGATGTGTTAGGGGCACTGGAGTTGGGTATGGGATAAAATCTTTTTTTGGTGAATCGCAAAAAAAGCACAAACATGCCAAGAGAGGGGGTAGTAGACCACGAGTACGTGCAAAGATTGATAGATGCAACCTTGGAGAATTTCAAGGCTTCTCGGTGGCTCAAGCTTCTCCAACAGTCACAAAAATTGTTCATCACTCACCCAAAAAGTGCATTAGGAGTAGTCCCTCAGACCCGCATGGCACAACCGGTGTAAGATCAACTCAAGTCAATTTATATATACATTGTGATAAAATAATCCCTCAAGTCAATATTTATGTTTGTCAATTTAAATTTTGTGGCTCATAAAATTGTAGGTGGCTAGAAAATGTTGTCTTGCCATTGATGTTCCATTACACAATGTCGTGGTAGATGTCGATGCTTCTAGCATCGGTATAGTTCATGGTATACCCCTTCCCACTGATCACCTTCGTGTGAGAGTCATACATGTATTTTTGACAATGGGAGATGCATCTCTTCCATACAAGCACTCATATGCCACCATAGTTGGAGAGATAAAAGGCAGCTTTATTGGGTGCCCCAAATGACTTATTATATTTCTTCAGGTATGAAAAATGTATATTGAAATTTATTACATAACCAAAAGCTAATATGAGAATACATGCATGTATCCAACAATATCTAAGAAGTCCCCTAGGGTTCTAAAGCCTCCACCCCCACATTTTATTCCATAGGAGTTGTTCAACTCCTTAGGCCCTAGCTGTAAGACGTTGACAAGATGGTTAGACAGTATAGACCATCTTATAATGACACTATTATAAGATGGTCTACACTGTTATTCCTTAGGCCAAACAATACCACGGTGGTTACCCTTGGGGAGGAGGTTGTAGGTATAGAACGCGACATTGTTATAGTGTTGATAGATGTTTCTGATCTATTTCAGTATGATTGGTTGAACACATCAATGATAGAGCTTTGGATATGGTGAGTCTGAATACCCCATCATATGTGCTTAATTGTTTCTTATATATTAACTGAGTATATATATATATATGTGTGTGTGTGTGTGTGTGTATAAATGTATATGTATGTATATATATATATATATATATATATATATATATAGAGAGAGAGAGAGAGAGAGAGTTAGGCTAGAATACACTCAAGTGTGTTTTCATATCAAGACTATTTTTTGCAAGATGTAAACCATTGATCTTTATCGTCATACTATAACTAGGCTACATACAAATTTTTAGCCCATTTGGATGAGTGTAAGTCACTCATCTGAGGGCAACAAAATCAACATGTGAAAATAATTTGAAATGCATAATTTTTGTGGTCTTTATAACATGACCTATAAATGTCCAAATGTGCTCAAATTTTGCATTTGAGCTATTCACAAGATGTTTAAGAAGATCAAAGGATTAGATTTTTTTAAAAAAATATTGCGTCATGAAAAACTACGTGAGTGTATTCTTCTCTGAATACACTCGTGTGTATTCTAGCTTGACTCTCTCTCTCTCTCTCTCTCTCTCTCTATATATATATATATATATATATATATATATATATATATATATATATATATATATATATATATATATATATATAGTTCAGTCATTTGTATTATGTGATTTTTGAGTTCAGAATAGCAAATGTGGGATTTCTAATGCCATCATTTATTAGTGATGTACTTAGAGATCTGAGTGACGTCAAAGATTATGTGACTACTATGATGCATTTTTTTGGTGCTTCCAAGAACGTAATATTATCTCTCGTCAACATTATGTAAGTTTTGGGCTTGTTGTTTATATATCTAACTTATATATACAATTTGCTGTGGAATTTAATTTTTATTTTATTTGCCTTCTATTCACTCAAAAATAAGCATTCGTAGTTGTTAGTGATTGTTCCCGAGTCTTGGAATGTGCATTTCTTTAATCCTTTGGGTATAAAATTGACATCAGATGAGGGAGACCCAATTAAATTGGTGATTCATGTGTAAGTATACTTTTTTGGTGCCCAACATATTTGTTAATGTTTGCATCATATGACAATTTAATAAAGTAACATATCTGTTAATATAACTTATAGGGGTGTGAAAGAATTCAGTATTTGTGGAGGGAAAGTAGATAAGAAAAAGAAATCAGTACTTTGGAAGAGAGTTGATGTATATAGTATTCTCATTCTCATTGCATAATATATTACCAACACTACTTAATTACATTTATTAAAATAATTGTAAATATACAGTCTCCTATACAAGACAATGAATGGGCACACACATACTGCGCGATGATGTAGATGAAGAGGTTGTCACTCACGTGGAACAGATTTAATGTATAGAGAATGTAAGTTATTAGTCTTGAATTATATTTAAGTAGTCTCATTTGATAATACAAACAATCAAATCTAATTAGAAGTCTCATTCGCTGTGTAGTTTTTGAGAATACTAAACCCTATACATTGGAGCAGCTGACTGATCTACATGAATAATGGAGAAACTACTTCATTAAAAATGTGGATTTGAACAAAAAATGGGAGGGTTGATTGATTTTTTGTAGTTCAAACTTGGATGTTATATTTTTGTTTGTTATATTATTATGCATTGTGGTCAAATGGATTGATAATTAGCAGGAGTGAAACTGAGTACATGCATTGCAATTTCACCCAATCTCATAGTGTGAATGATAGAGCCAAGTTGGACAGAGTAGATATACCAAAATGTGATAAATTTTTTTACTTGGGTTCTACTATTCAAATAGATGGGGTGTCCAAAATCACTGTAGGATGGTTGAAATGGAGGATTGCAAATGGAGTATTATGCGATTGAAGATCCCTCTTAGGTTAAAAAGTAAGTTTTATAGAATAGCTATATGACCAACCATGATCTATGGGAATGAATGTTGGGTGGTGAAGAAACAAGGTTTCAACAAGATGAGCATAGATGAAATGTGTATGTTGAGATGGATGTGTGGGAAGACAAGAAAAGATCGCTTGAGAAATGGCTATATCATAAATAAAGTGGGGATGGCGAGCATTGAGGACAAGTTGCACGAAGACTGACTCAGATGGTACAGACATGTGCAATACAGACCGACTAATGCACATATATGTAGCAATGCTATCTAGTCAAACATATTAAATATAAGAAGAGGAAGACCTAAATTAACATGGGTTGTGCTTATAATCATATCTTTTGAATGTCTACATCTCAACCAAAATATGACGAATGATAGAGATGAATTGAAATGAAGGATCCATGCAACCGATCCGAATATAGTTGGGACTGAGGCTGAGATGATGATGGTGGTGGTATTCTTATCATACATTGTGGGACTTAAAATCTTAGATGTTTAATGATGTTGATATGTATTTGTGTGTATGAATTGAATGTGAAGTGCATATGTGTGTGTGAATTGAATGTGAAGGCATGAGGTAGAGAATGATGTGCATTTGTGCATATACGTATAAAAATGAAGTGTGGCTGAGAAATGAAACAATTGAGTTGTGAGTTCGTGGATCTGTGTGCATTTTAAGTGAAAAATAAAGAATGTGTGGCATCTTTGTGCCTATTTTGTATGTATATATTTTTCTTGTAGATTTTCCAGCCTTTTGTTAAGATACAATGCTTGCAGAGGCCTGCAGGTCTTTAGAATTTTCAATTTTGAAGAATTGTAGGTAGCAGACAGCCCAGCAGTTGAACAGTAGGTTTGTAGACCTGCTATATAAAAAAATCATTAACATTTCTCATCGGTTATTTATAAATAACTAACTACATATACATTCTATGTCAGATATTTACAATAAACCATCAGAGTATACCTAAAATTTATACTATTCAATCACTGATAAAAGCAACGTCATTGTATTCTGCGTCGGTTATTTATCATTACCCAACCAATGGGGAAATTTTAAAGGCATTAATGTTTGTTATAACTGACAAAGAACGGTCAAAGGTGACTACAAATACGTTGCCAACTGCACATTACATTGTCAATTTTGCTGTTACATGGATCCGAGGACAAAAGTATTATCGTCAAATTTTTGAACCCACAAAGAATGTCTTGAGTTTTAGCATTGTCCACTTGGTCTTTAGTTTATAATTGATGCTATATGTCTAAAATAACTGACGCTATATCCCCATTATGTAGTAGTGGGGATTTGACTACATGATAATCAATTATAGAATTTTGTTTAACATGTTAGAAATATTATCATTCAGTACTTGGAAGTAAAGACTTACTAGACTATGTCATGAGATGAATTCAAAGAGATATGAATAATTAGATTTGCGTTATATTATGCTATATGAAAAGTTAATCAAACATTTTATAATCATAAAAATAAATAACAAAAAAACAAAAGAATAATATTATGAATTGTCATCTTGTTTTATGGAAAAATGTGTGGTTAGAAAACAAAGAGGTTACCTAAAACAACATACGGAGTAAAAACATCAAACTAATTTACATTTGTTACAATTTTGCATTTGCATACTACATTACTACATTAAAATCAAATGAATAATAACAAAAAGCACATCTTTCTTTCTTTCTTTCTTATTTAACTAATGGGAATCTTATTCAATCCAATGGTGACCAGATCCATGGGTTTTTCCATCCAGACAGGATCAATTCTTAATCATTTTGCTAAGAGTTTTTGCTTATTTGAGTTATAGTCTTATTCGGTCTGTTAAGTTCCACGTTTGGACTGATGTATAACCTAACGCAAGCACCATTGTTCATGTTCTTGCATAGCTAGTATGTGCTACAGATAAGCACCTCAATTGTACTAGTATGTGAACATTTATCCTATTATTCCTAGATGTTCTTAGCAAAACAAGGTATCCTATATTCTAGCTAAACATGTACCATGTTGGAATAAGATGGAACTTGTCCCCATGTACCACCACAATATAATTTCATATTACATAAATAATTTATAATTAAATAATCACATACATTTGGGGGACAATATATTTCTTGTATCCTCTCCCATGTCTTTTGATCTTCTCTTTTATGTCCTCACCCACATCCTTTCATGATTGTTGTTGACCCCTCCCTAATCACAATTAATGGCATTTGTCTTTGTTGCATCCTCCTCATCTATATCCTTTCACCATCACTAACAATCACAATAGTATTAGGAGGTTTCACTACCATCAAGTTCCTATATAGTTGTTGTCATATGTGTCCACATCACTTTTCTTTCAAGGGTCTCCACACATGTCATGGCAAGCCCTTTTCACCAAGTAGTTTCGCTAATCATTTTTTAGCTGTAAATTTTTCCTTTCCGATTCACATTGGGGAAATCAGTAAGATGTTAGAGTACACTGATGCTTGTGAAGGCTTAGTCATTGATCTATGTTCTTACAAATGTTGTATGTGTGTCTTATGTATTTCCACCCAACCTTGGTCCAAGAATTTCCTCCACCTTTCTTCTCACTATTATGATGCAATTACCACTTTACTCCGCCATCCTAGTCAGGATTTGATAAACATGATTGTTGACTTGCCTGCCCCCGTCAAGCCTGGCTTTCTGGCTCCGATGCTTTATATGGCCATCAACATATTGAACCACCATTTCCTCTTGTGAATCATGTCGAGCTCAATGTGAATCTTATTGATTCTGTCTTTTGTGTGGGTTTTCCTATGGTAAAGAGCATCCATCTTCTTTCTCACTTACCATTCCCTAAAACTATGTGTGCAGTCCTACAACAAGTGGACTCTTATCCTTGTTCCATTGATGATTGGGTTCATCTTTTGTTCCTCCCTATGTGTGTTATCTACTACTTTTATCCCAGGTATGCCCAAGAACACTAGGAACAAAAGTGTGCTTCACTTCAACAACTTATGATCCTTAAGGTCATGGAAATATGAAATTTAGGACCCAATGGTATCCAACCACTCCTTGCCCATATCTTGATCTATGATTGTCCTTTTGTGCATGTACAACATGTTGAAGCCACAATTTACCATTACAAGACAAAGATCAAGGATGGACAATTTTCTACTACCATCCAAGTTCTCTCCTTTAGCAGCATTGCTCATTTAACCCAACTATTCGTTTGGATCTCAAAGCAAAACAACCACAATGCCCCCTCTTATGGTGCAACCCCTGTTAGATATTTTTTACTCTCGCTTTGTTGCTTCGTATGCTATGGTTGAAGAGGAAATATTATCCTTCCATAAATAGACAACTTATGCTCATGACAATCTCCGTGTACAACACCATCTTGCTATGTGTGGTGCACCCACAACCATTAAACATGACTTTTTGAATGTGGTGTCAATTGTGGTCAACCTTTTTCTTATCATTCGTTGTCCTGCCTCCCTAGCACCCTATGTTTCCAATTCCCCTTTTGAATCTTCTTCTCAAGGTATAATGAAAACTAACATATCACGGTTGGAACAATTTGACCTCACCTTGATTCCAAAACTGTAATGAAGGGTATCTTTCCCGATCATGTCAATTATTTTAAGGATCATCAATTTGGTGATAGTAACATCAGGGGTGGTGAAGACTTTCTACACGCTGTCAGTGGCCTTGTCCATGACCAAAATGATTTTGACACTCTTACGATGGTCCGTGTTCACTTCAATAATGCTTTCAATATGATTGATAGATCCACCATATTTAAGGATATCCATCTTCATTGCCCAACTATTACTTGTTGGGTTAAATTCTATTATAGATCCCCAACTCCTCTCTATATGGATCAAAATGAGCCTCTTTTGTTATGGCAAGGGTCAATCAAGGTGATCCTTTTGGGCCAATTATCTTTTTGTTGGTTCTCTTTTGTTATGGATAGGGTCCATCAAGGTGATCCGTATGGGCCACTTGTCTTTTTGTTGGTTCTTCATCATCTTATTTTGCAACAAAAGGATGAATGTAACATCAATCATCTATATGTCTATCTTAATGATGATACCCTCATTGGTGACACTACTAAAGTCTTCAAGGCACTATCTATTATCTAAGAATGAGGCCCAAGCTTTGGTATTCATATAAATATTAAGAAGATGGAAATATTTTGTCCTTTAGATGATCCAATATGAGCCATAGAGTTTAATATGTTCCCTACTCATATATCTTGTCCTATGGTTGGAGTGAAGAATTTAGGAGGTTCTATTTTGACAAATTCAATTTTTGCCTTAGAGCTTGTTAAGGAACATTTAACTAAACTCTTGCCATGATCGATCACTTGGCTTTGATTTTGGACCAAAAATGTGAGATTCTTCTTCTCAGACCTTGTGTTGGGATGCCCAAGATGTTGTTTGCTCTTTGAATGAGAATCCCAACATCTATAGAATATGCATTGGATGATTTTGATTGTGGGCTTCATCAATGTCTAGCACGCATTGTGGTTGACAATGTCCCATTCATAGTGATCTATAGTGGCAATTGGCCACACTTCCTATGTACCTCAAATGTTGGGGCATCAAATCTTCGCATGATATCAGCAAGTTTGCTTTTGTTTCCTCGCAGATCCACACACAAGAACTCCAAGACCACATCATGCAAGAGGTTGGATCTACACATATAGAAGCCTCTTTTGTTACCACACATGAAGCCATCCATAAGATCTTGCCATCCCTTTACTGGTTCCAGTTATCATGTATGCCTTCCAGTACTCCAAAGACCCAATCTATTTTAGTAAATGCTTACTACAAATTTGTTGTCCAACAATTTACTACAAGTGGCCTCTCTCAACGACATATAGCTATCCACATTTGTATCCAGGATGACCATGTATAAGACTTCCTACTTGTTATTCATATTCATGGTCTTGTTTTGTCTGTGCCACCTATTGAGTATTGAGCTATCCATCATTATATGATCATCTTGTACCTAGGTGATGAACATTGTCCATTTTGCAACGTTGCAGACGTCAACGCCGGTTACAACCCGTTCCTAGCTTTGCCGGTAATCTAAGAGATTTAAGATAATCTTAATGCTTGTCATACTTTTGTTAGTAATATTTTTATCTTGTGGTTTATCTTAACTTTAGTAACCTTAAGTACTTGTTTGGAAAATTCATAAT
Source organism: Alisma plantago-aquatica (assembly GCA_963693085.1). Lineage (NCBI taxonomy): Eukaryota > Viridiplantae > Streptophyta > Magnoliopsida > Alismatales > Alismataceae > Alisma > Alisma plantago-aquatica. The sequence goes on from OY856411.1 coordinate 422,941,406, forward strand.
CATGGCTTAAGAGTACTATAAAGATCCGAGTTGGATTAATATAGCATTAACCCATAATGTATGCAAGAAGAGAGTTAATCACATTGGAAGAAATAATTAATAAATAATTTTTATTTGGTAATATTATCAAAATAATACTTTAGAATTGTAAATAATTCAATTATGAATCTAACAAAAAAATAATGAACCAAAATGGAGTTAAAATGAGAGACCTATGCCCTTTTTAGTGAACAAGTACAGAGTGTCATGACCGCGACGATGTGTCGTGTGTCGCTACCATGACGTTGTGTCGTGACCGCGACAGATGCCACCCATGACAGTCAATCGTAAAACGATCATATCTCGGGCTATACTTATCCATTTTCAACGAAATGAAGTGCGCTGGAACCACAATTTGATCTTATATCATCTTAAACTCTTTGCTAAATGAAAGGGTGACCTGAAGGTCAATTTTTGGGGTGATGTTTTGGGAAGAACGTGAAGAACAGTGGAAATCCAAGGGGGTTGCCACATATCCGACTTGGTAAGTAGTTTTAACAGTTGATTCTTCCTTCTCTTCATTTAGCCTTGCTTGGAATCCCTAATATAGTGAATTTGAGGTTTAGGTTAACCTATGATCTTCATCTTCTAACTGTAGTAGACCTCCTTTAGTGTTGAAAGGAAGAAGAAATCACTGATTTGCTAGGGTCTTGATATGGATTCGAGATTTTTAGAGATGGGCTACGTGTCTAAGGTGTTACACACCTTAGGGTGAGTGGGCATTTCCTTTATATATTAGATTGCATGAAAATGAGTTAAATCATCAATAATGTTTAATTGCTTAGTATGTGAGTACAAACCTTAAATTGCCTTTTTGATCTAGCTTTTGCAAAAATGATATGAAATGGATTCTTCTTATATTTTGATGAATTTCAGATGATAAAATCATATTATAAATGGATACAACCCATATTAATGTGAATTCCCTAAGTATTTGCAGAGGTCATAAGAGTAAACTGAAATTTAGGGTTTTCGGGCTATGACTGAAATTGTTGTATAATAAGATAGAGAAATATGTGTATCTGAATCTCATTTATTATACATGATTGTTTATCTAAATGTGTAGTACATATATGTTAGATACTATCTTGGATATCATGTGATGTAAATAGTGTTTTCTTGATATCTCAGTAAAGTGGGTGAAACCCTAGATGAGTGGAAATGTGGAACTTTATGAATATATATGGTGAAATGCATTTGAAGTGATTTACTTGACACCATAGACTTTATTTATTCAATGTTATTCTTGATTCATGATATCTCAATGAATGCCATGGAAACCCTAATTTAGCTCAATTCCAAGATTTCATACATATGTTGATTGTATATGACTTGTTGAAAGTAATCTTTATTCATTGAATATTTATGACATATTAAATCCTTATGTGAGTCATGTGATAAGTGATTGAGGTAAATGAAACCCTAAGTATAGGGTGTTCAGTGAATCAAGTATTGTGATATCAATGTTTCTCGGTATGAGATATGGTCATGCTTAATAGTTCAGTTGTGGTAAATGTCATTAGAAGGTTTATGAAATGAACAGTTTACAAAGCTAAATTAAAATATGTTGATGTGATGATTGAATTGTGAATTTAAAGGGTGAATTAGACATTTAGATGCCATGAACATTGTAGAATCCTCACAGGATGATGCATGTGTTGTGGGGAGGAAACAATTTCCCGACTGGAGGTAGTCCAGATCAAGGTAAGCAGAAACACACCAGTAGGGTGCGGGGGTCTTGACTAGTAGGGAAAACTCCTTATAGTTGTGTATACCCAACACCAACTGGAGATGTCGGTGGTACATGTGTTACATGTTTTTGTGATAAGTGGTCAGTAGGTCCACTGATGCACAATAAGCCTGAGGGCTTTGACTCACTGCCTGAGTACCCAGGTTGAGAGGTGAAGTCTAAGATATTCAGCCACTCCCATTATCTGCCGAGAGGTAGACATGTCGAGGCCCGTTGCATACAAGGTCTTACTCGAGAGATAGGCTTAGGTACCTGGACATGCTTCTAAGGCTTGTACAGTGAGATCGTAGCTTGGTGCAATTGTTACAACCCCAACTTTTGGGTTCATTTGGTGAGGAATGTAATTTCTCATATTCAAGATATTGGAACAAATAATGATATAATTTGTTTTGAATAAATGGATTTCGTTTACAATAGACTTAATGATTGTTTTGTGTGCTTTATTGGCTATTGGGCCCAATACCAAGGAAAAGACAAAAGGAACTCCATTATTAATAAGAAATGGAGAAAACAAAAATGTAGAAACCTCTAGAAGGCAAAAGAATATAATCCAAAGGTGGATTTCATGCCCCTTGCGTTCCAAGGAGTCCAAAATTACAAAGAGAAAGCAAAAAGAAAAGAAAAGATCAATTAAATATTTCTTTATTAAGAAAGAAATTGAAAACGATGATAAAATGTGGGAAATAAGTGAAAAGAGATATAATTGAGTTACCCTTGGTGGAGTTTCGTATCCAAAGGATTCCTAATGTTAAATGGAATGCCAATGAGTAAAATAAAAAGAAAGATAAAGAGAAATCCTCAAAAAGAGATATTTTAATAAGAAATAAACAATATAATGAGAAATAATGAATATAGATGCATCTAGAAGGATAATAAGTATCTTTAAAAAGGAATTTCGAAATATTAGAGTTTCTTGGGGTCCAAGGAGACCCAATGGAGAAAAAGAAATAGAAAATACCAAAAATACAAAATAAGAGGATAATTTGATACATAATTAATGGATTTTGTGGCATTGTTAAAAAGGAGGTATTTTCTACTAAAAGAAAATAGAAATCCGTGCCAATGGATTAAAAGGCAAGTACAAAGAGTATAAGAGAGAGGATTTTCGAATTCCTAATTGCCCCATGAACTTGGTTTATTAAAAGGATAATTAGGAGAGAGAAGGTTGCTTCTCAATAAAGGAATTGGATTCCTATTGGGAAAGGACTCTATTTTTTCGAGGGCAAGTATGTTGGGGCCTGGATACTCCCCCCTATATAAGGGAAGAGCCCATGGTTGAGCCCAAAGGATATCCCACATGTTTCCCTCTCTCTTCCTCATCTTCTTCTTGCTTCTTTGCATTTGAAACCCTAACAATGGGGGTACTATGACCCCGGGGAAACAAGGAGCCATGGGCTGGGATTCGGTGGAAGAACGATGCTCCTACGACACCACAGAGGATCACGGCCATCTTTCCCGAGCCCTAGTTCTTGCGCGACGACTGCAGGAGAGCAACAGTCCGTCCGCGGGTTGTAGAGCTAGGAAGCTTGAATTGGCCATCTTGGAAACGACCCAGCAGCATCCTCATGTGCGTAGAGGCATGACGGAGGCAGGGGAACCTCCCTGGAGGTCGTTAGGGTCGGAGAAGAGGAGACGGAGCCACATCTTAACCTTGCTGTAGTGGCAGCTAGGTCACGCAAGGAGGAAGATGACCAGAAGTGGAGTTGGACGGAAATGCCCCTCTGGGTATTGCTGAACTAGGGAACCGCGTGAGGGTATAAGAGTAAAATCATTATGTTTCCCAAATCGGTTGCGTTGCATGGGAGAGGCCGACATGGCAGCCTCCCATTGGCTCAAGTAAGTTTAATTTGCAAAAATTGTATCTCCTTATTAGTAACTTGGATGAATGTGCATAAAATATGAAAGTTGCCCAGAAAAATGAGGGGAATCCATTAAAAATATATTTAGAAGATTATTCCTCTTGCAATTCGAAAAGTAGTGCAATTTATCAACTTTAATGTATTAATGATTAAGAAACCCTATTTTGAGATGATTAATAGACTTTAATGGATGATTAAAGTTGATATTAGCCTGTTAATCATGAAAAGATACATTAAGATAAAAAAGGATGAACTTTGCATGTAATTGGTTTAATTTAGAGTTTCATGTGCATAAATATGCTTTAATGGGCCTTGAAACCCTATTGATGGTAATTGTGACTCTTAATAGCTTTAATTGTTCAAAATCATGATTAAAGTTGAGATATGATAATTCTAAGCTATTTCGAGTATAAAAGTTCCTAATTATGGATAAATACCCTTAATGTAGTACTTAGGGTTTTCTAATGGATAAAGGTAGAATTAATGACGAATAGAGTTCATATGTGAATTAGACCATAATGAACTATGAATTGATGATAAATGGGCATAATGAACTTGTCATGGATTAAAGGGATAAAAATGGTAGCTTTAATGTAAAAGAGGCTTAATGGACTTAATTGTTTGTTAATTGTGCTTTTTCTAAAATTAGGGTTAAATGTTGTTAAAGGATAACCTTAATATCTTTTGTGAAGAATAGATGAGATAATTAGGGTTTGTGATCATTTGTATAAAATTAGGGTTTAAAATAGTAAAAGATGAAGGAAACCCTAATTGCAATGGAAACCCTAAAAGTGGACTAGAAACCCTAGGAAGCGAGCTAGATTTAATAGATCTTGATGGCATGATCAATAATAGGAAATTGTATGCATATTTCAGGATCTGATTATGTGCTTGCTTGCCTATTTGGAATTCTTGATTGATTGGATTATTCTATCTCAAATCAACCTGATAGGTATGTGGTTACGCTTATGGATAATCGCTTTAGTTTCACGACGATTCATGAACGTTTTTATCGGTTGCTTGAAAATAACTGCTTGGATGACTTTTATTTCATGCAACTATAAAGTGACTATGATTATCACTATAAAAATATATATAACTAGCTTAGATCTGGGTCATCCTCTGTGGCTTTGCAAAGGCTAAAAAAGGGTAACCTAGAGCAAGGTCTAGGTTATCAAGTGTTAGGGATTGGGCTACCTACGTGTAGTGCCATGCAACTCTTTAGCGCACCATTAGTTAAGGAGTGGGCTACCTACGGGTAGTGCCATGTGACTCAACCCTAGAAATTGATTCTCCTATGAGGTAGGATCATGAGGGGTTTAATGGGGATCTACCATAAGGAAGGTAGCATCTAGGTCCACTATAGGGACAGCACAGAGGATAGGATATGTGTGTATCGCACAGTTATATTTAAAACGTAAAGTTGTTTGTTAAATCATAGTTGACTGCAATATGTTGTTACAGTTAATCGCATGATTTTTGTTTCTCCCACATACCAGCATAATAGCTTTATGCTGACCGACGTTTTGTTTTTTGACGTTTTAGGTTCAAGTGAAAAGAACAAACAGTAAAATGGCATATGTGGAATTAAATGAGAATTAAAGTACAAAGGAGGATTAGTTAGAATAGACTCCAGATGTGGATAAAAGTAGATATCCAAGTTTTTGAAAAAGGTATGCAAAGTTAATTTTTATTACAGCCTTTCAATTTAGTTTAGTAGAATTTGATAATTATTATTGATTATTTGTTGAACCTTTGATATGGAAATTGGGATAACGGCTCTGACCTCTTGGTCTCCCTTAATTGGGGGTTACTAGGAGGCGGGGTTGTTACATTTGGTATCAGAGCATAGGTTCCTCATTTAATCTATAATAATTATTAAATTTTACAAACTTTGTAGAACCCAAGGGAGTTATCAGAGGATTTTTCGAAAGATAGAGGTGTCTAGAAAAGGATCACGTCCGGGGGCTGGCAAGATTTTCCTCTGCATCGCTAGTCAGAATATGAGGACTCTCGGATTAGTGTGACTGCCTAGCCAATGTCTGAGGATTTGACTCAAAATAAGATACCTTTATGACTCTCTCATCTTGTTCATCCCTTATCAACTCAAATGTTGTTAAGGACTATATGGATTAGGGTTTTCTCTCTTTTCCTCACCCTCTTGAGGTATGGGTAAGGTTGATAAGGTTTAAGGAATCATCCACCAAATTAATGAAAAGCATGTAAATAAGATGTCATGGACATAAGCTTAATAGATTAAGCATAAACTAAAGAATAGATACATGCTTAGTTCATATGACATAATTTGTCATACCCTCAGGAGAGACCTGAGGCTAGACCTTCTTGTCAGGAGGATAAGTAAAAAGAGTTAGTATTGGAGGTAGAGACCTCCATTATAAGTAGAGACATGGCACCTCCTCTGAGAATGATGTTAACCCTAACCCTAAGTGAAGGTTAGAGAGAGAGATGGCATGATGAGTTAGATGTCATGATAGACTAGGTGTTTGGATGGATATGCTTTTAGATGCCCATATGAGCCATGAGAGGTTGGATGACCTAGTGCCTTTGGCGACCCAACCCTGGAAAGGGTCGTGCATGTTAGAGTGAAGGATAGCACCTTCAATGATGAGGTTAATGAAGAACCTATGGAAACCATATGAGCTTTTATGAGCATGACATAGCGTGCACCCAGAGTATGTCGTAGTGCGGGAAGTAGGTGGAAACCCTGGCCAGGAGAGTATGAAGGATAGCTTATGATATAAGCATAAAGATAATCCTGAGCGAACATAAGTTTGAACATGGGCTTCACCCATGTAGGGTTATGCTTGTGAGCTTGATCCACTTTCATGAAGAGAGGACCTATAATAGTTAGGTTGTTTGTAGGGTTAGCTCTAGAGAGAGAGAGCAGGACCCAAGCAAGAAGGTTGGAAGCCTAGACTCTGAGATATGAGGAAAAGTGGGGAGTTGAGGATGATGTGACCTAAGTGGATGATAGTGGTTGCCTCATGCTGATGATATCCATTATAGGAACCAAACCCTAGAGAGAGGATGAGACTGCTGGTACCTCTGTACCTATGGTATAGATGAGAAGAAGAGTTCCTTAAACCATGAAGAGGTTTAGTAACAGGTTGTGAGGTCTTATACCTTGTTGGTTGTCCTTGAGGAGGACTCCACTATAAAGTGTTGCTCGAGTAGAAGGATGACAGGGAGTGCATGTCATACCCTGTACATGTTTGGTTCATGGTTAGAGGTTGAGAAGACAGTTGGGAATCATAGGAGTGAGCCTAGGGTTCCTAAGTATAAGAGGGGAAGTGGTGTACCTGATGCTCATGACAAGGTTTGAGTTTCTATAGATTCAAGCATGGTACTCCTCATGTTTAGAGGAAAGGGAAACCCCATAAGTTTAAGGTATGTTTGATGAACCCCTCACAGCTAAGTTGATGACATAGGAAGGTATGATTTTGATCCAACATTGAGGAAAGAGAACAAGTATGACCTAGCATGGTTTAGTAGATGGTCTTCTTGTGCCTTAGTAGCTTGCTAGGGTTAAGCATGCTCATGTGGATGTAAACCCGAGACATAAGGATGTTTGTGACCTTTTTTATCCAGAGGTGTAGTTTCCTCCCATCCTGGGAGAGGGACCCTTTTTGTAGGGTGTGTACCAGTTTGTTGGTTTTGAGGTAACCTAAAGAGGTCTCAATAGGATCTTGAGAAACTAAGTGAAAAGTACCATAGTATGAGAATGAACATGTAGACCCATAGATAACCATCTCTAAGTGCATATGGATGTGTTACCATGGAGGTAACCAATATGGGGGCCTGACCAAGATAGGCATGTCTCCATGACCCCTATGAAAGGATGAAAGTCGGCCCATGAATGTAGAGAGACATGATGAAGGCTTGGGTAAGGTTCTAAGTTGAACATGTACTATAATAGAATCCTAAGTCTATCCTAGGGTCAGGTAGGGATAAGACCGATGGGAGTAGGAGTTGCCTAATTCCCTAGTTGCACATCACCATAGGGTCGGGAGGTAATAGCTATCATTATCTGAGGGCCATGGGTTAGGAGATTGATCACCTTCATGAACCCATGGGACCCAAAGGGCAGATGAGTAGGGCACTCTCTGGATGCATAAGGGAAGAGGGATGACCCCAAAAGTACTGGCACCCTATAGACCTAGAGGAGATGACTAAGGAATGTGTGTGGATCCAAGTAGGTTCAAAACTAGTTTTCTATGGAAGTAACTTTGATATGATGATGTTTGTGATGTTGAGACATAAGATGCACGTTTCAACTTAGATTTAAAGGTGTACTGGCAAGGTGGGATGTACCATCTCTACTCTTGGAACAGGAAGAACTTTGTATTTGGACTACAGCCAAATGCTTATTTCCTCTTGTTATGGGAGTGAGAGATAGGACAATACGCATGCCATACACCAAGGATAAAGATGATGTGAGTGGGAACATTGCTACGAGGTATGAGGGCACAGATGATAATATACTCTGGTGGAGTGAATAATACATGGATGGTTTACAAACACTAAGAGGAATAGTGTAGTCATCTTATGAGGATGTTTTTTGTCTTGAGCCATGAAGGTTGAGGTTGATAACCAAGAGAATAAGCTCAGAGTTTTCTTGATGAAGGTAGACTTAGAGCTGAGATGAGATAATAAGTGGAATACATGGAGATGTATGTCTTCAACTTTACGTAACACCTAAGGATGTGAAGTGGTAATGGATGCTCTGGATGAGATACACCTGCCTAGTTTTGATGGAGGCTAGAAGAGGTTGTTAGGTTAACCCTCAGTTGGAAATGAGATAAGTTTGGCTAACACTCAGATGTAACAATATCAGTTGATCAAGTTAATGGTTGTTTGGTTAGCCAGCCTAGTCCTTGACGCAATGAAAGGATGGTTGTAGAACCTCAAATGCACTTCTCTGGAAAGGAAGGTGATGAAACCCCGACTAGAGTGATTTAGGGTTTCCGAGGAATCGATCTTAAGGAATCATGACAATGCAGGAGATCATGATTTAAGATTACCATATACCATGGTACTACCAAGATAATAAGTGACAGCAGTACTTTGGATTCCTAAGATGAAGTTGCATGTGGTATGTTTCCAGGAGGTGAAGGACGAACACCAATAACCCAGTGTATTGATATAGAGGATAAAAGAGTCCCTGAGAGGGAATGGGATTTCATCACTATGGATGTTGTGGTAAGTCTCCCCTAGACCAAGGAAGGTCAAGATGCAATATGGGTTATGGTAAATTGCCTTACCTAGATGACATGAGAAAGAAAGAGTACTGTCAAGGGATAGATCCGGTTGAACTACGTATGAGACGGAGACGGTTCAACTACACCATAAAGTGAGTTCAAACATTCTTGAGTATAACCTAAAGATACACTTCCATAAGGTGGAAGAAGATACATGAAGAACTCGATGTTAATACCGTTTATCACCCCTAACTAATGGTTAGTGTGATCCAGACTAGAGGGTTTGATGAGAGCATGTGTGCTCGTTCAAGGTGATACATGGAGACAATTCTTGTCTTGGTAAGATGTGATGATAACCCCCATAGCTAGTATCGGGTTGTAAAGAAGCTTTGTAAGGGAGGTTGTGTCAGTCACCACTTCATTAAGGTGATGTTGGTGGAGGGACCTCGTGAAGGTCAGAAAAAGACCACAGTGTGTGCAGATGATGTCGCTTTGATCGTGCAATGGCTGAAAGGAGCCCATGGATGACATGAGTCGTAAGTTGATGCAAACTAGACTGACATGCAATTCACTGTGGGAGAATATGTGACATGAAAATCCGACCCCTCTAAGTTATAGCTAAGAGAGTTGAGTCCTCGATGCATGGGTTCTTTTGACATGGTTTGGTGTAGAAGGTTAAGTTTGACCTTACCCCTTAGGATAAAGTAATGTGTGATGAGTTCCATGTGTCCAATTTAGAGCACTATGTGAGGTACCCGGACCATGTGCGGAGCAATGAACCTAGTGAGCCCAAGGGAGGCTGAAATGACCTGAGTCACCTGTGAGATTTATAGATGCCAAGGTGAAAGAACTCAGAGAAAAGAATATGTGATGATAAAGGTTCTTTGGAAGCGCCATGGATAAGGTAAAGACACATAGGGGCCAATGATGGATATGGAAACGTCTTATCCTGAATTGTTTGCTTGATGGAATTTTGAGGGCAAAATTCCTATAAGAGGGGAAGGATGTTACAACCCCAACTTTTGGGTTCATTTGGTGAGGAATGTAATTTCTCATATTACAGATATTGGAACAAATCATGATATTATTTATTTTGAATAAATGGATTTTGTTTACAATAGCCTTGATGATTGTTTTGCGGGCTTTATTGGCTATTGGGCCCAATACCAAGGAAAAGACAAAAGGAACTCCATTATTAATAAGAAATGGAGAAAAGAAAAATGTAGAACCCTCTAGAAGGAAAAAGAATATAATCCAAAGGTGGATTTCGTGCCTCTTGGGTTCCAAGGAGTCCAAAGTTGCAAAGAGAAAGCAATAAGAAAAGAAAAGATCAATTAAATATTTCTTTATTAAGAAAGAAATTGAAAATAATGATAAAATGTGGGAAATAAGTGAAAAGAGATATAATCGAGTTACCCTTCGTGGATTTTCGTATCCAAAGGATTCCTAATGTTAAATGGAATGCCAATGAGGAAAATAAAAAGAAAGATAAAGTGAAATCCTCAAAAAGAGATATTTTAATAAGAAATAAACAAGATAATGAGAAATAATGAATATAGATGCATCTAGAAGGATAATAAGTATCCTTAAAAAGGAATTTTGAAATATTAGAGTTTCTTGAAATCCAAGGAGCCCCAATGAAGAAAAGGAATGAGAAAATACCAAAAATACAAAATAAGAGGATAATGTGATACATAATTAATGGATTTTGTGGCATTGTTAAAAAGGAGGTATTTTCTACTAAAAGAAAATAGAAATTCGTGCCAATGGATTAAAAGGCAAGTACAAAGAGTATAAGAGAGAGGATATTCGAATTTCTAATTGCCCCATGAACTTGGTTTATTAAAAGGATAATTAGGAGAGAGAAGGTTGCTTCTCAATAAAGGAATTGGATTCCTATTGGTAAAGGACTTTATTTCTTCGAGGGCAAGTGTGATGGGGCCTGGATACTCACTCCTATATAAGGGAAGCGCCCATGGTCGAGCCCAAAGGATATCCCACACGTTTCCCTCTCTCTTCCTCATCTTCTTCTTGCTTCTTTGCATTCGAAACCCTAACAATGCGGGTATTGTGACCCCAGGGCAACAAGGAGGCATGGGATGGGAATCGCTGGAGGCACGATGCTCCCACGACACCACAGAGGATCGCGGCCATCTTTCCCGAGCCCTAGTTCTTACGCGGCGGCCGCAGGAGAGCAACAGTCTGTCCATGGGTTGCAGAGCTAGGAAGCTTGAATTGGCCATCTTGGCAACGACCCAATAACATCCTCACGTGTGCAGAGGCACGACGGAGGCAGGGGAACCTCCCTGGAGGTCGTCGGGGTCAGAGAAGAGGAGCCAGAGCCGCATCTTAACCTTGCTGCGGTGGCAACTAGGTCACGCAAGGAGGAAGACGACCAGAAGTGGAGTTGGATGGAAATGCCCCTCTGGGTATTGCTGAACTAGGGAACCGCATGAGGGTATAAGAGTAAAATCGTTATGTTTCCCAAATCGGTTGCGTTGCATGGGAGAGGCCGACGTGACAGCCTCCCATTGGCTCAAGTAAGTTTAATTTGCAAAAATCGTATCTCCTTATCAGTAGCTCGGATGAATATGCATAAAATATGAAAGTTGCCCAGAAAAATGAGGGGAATCCATTAAAAATATATTTAGAAGCTAATTCCTCTTGAAATTCGAAAATTAGTGCAATTTATCAACTTTAATGTATTAATGATTAAGAAACCCTATTTTGAGATGATTAATAGAGTTTAATGGATGATTAAAGTTAATATTAGCCTATTAATCATGAAAAGATACATTAAGATAAAAAAGGATGAACTTTGCACGTATTGGTTTAATTTAGAGTTTCATGTGCATAAATATGCTTTAATGGGCCTTGAAACCCTATTGATGGTAATTGTGACTCTTAATAGCTTTAATTATTCAAAATCATGATTAACGTTGAGATGTGATAATTCTAAGCTATTTCGAGTATAAAAGTTCCTAATTGTGGATAAATACCCTTAATAAAGTAATTAGGGTTTTCTAATGGATAAAGGTAGAATTAATGACAAATAGAGTTCATATGTGAATTAGACCATAATGAACTATGAATTGATGATAAATGGGCATAATGAACATGTCATGGATTAAAGGGATAAAAATAGTAGCTTTAATGTAAAAGAGGCTTAATGGACTTAATTGATGGTTAATTGTGCTTTTTCTAAAATTAGGGTTAAATGTTGTTAAAGGATAACCTTAATATCTTTTGTGAAGAATAGATGAGATAATTAGGGTTTGTGATCATTTGTATAAAATTAGGGTTTAAAATAGTAAAAGATGAAGAAAATCGTAATTGCAATGGAAACCCTAAAAGTGGACTAGAAACCCTAGGAAGCGAGCTAGATTTAATAGATCTTGATGGCATGATCAATAATAGGAAATTGTATGCATATTTTAGGATCCCATTATGTGCTTGCTTGCTTATTTGGAATTCTTGATTGATTGGATTATTTTGTCTCAAATCAACCTGACAGGTATGTGGTTACGCTTATGGATAATCACTTTAGTTTCATGGAGATTCCCGAATATTTTTATCAATTTCCTGAAAATAACTGCTTGGATGACTTTTATTTCATGCAACTATAAAGTGACTATGATTATCACTATAAAAATATATATAACTGGCTTAGTTCTGGGTCCTCCTCTATGGCTTTGCACAGGCTAAAAAGGGTAACCTAGAACAAGGTCTAGGTTATCAAGAGTTAGGGATTGGGCTACCTACGTGTAGTGCCATGCAACTCTTTAGCGCACCATGAGTTAAGGAGTGGGCTACCTACGGGTAGTGCCATGTGACTCAACACTAGAAATTGATTCTACTGTGAGGTAGGATCATGAGGGGTTTAATGGGGATCTACCATAAGGAAGGTAGCATCCAGGTCTGCTGCAGGGACAGCGCATAGGATAGGATATGTGTGGATCACGCAGTTATATTTAAAACATAAAGTTGTTTCTTAAATCATAGTTGACTGCAATATGTTGTTACAGTTAATGGCATGATTTTTGTTTCCCCCACATACCAGCATAATAGCTTTATGCTGACTGATGTTTTGTTTGTTGGCGTTTTAGGTTCAAGTGAAAAGAACAAACAGTAAATTGTCATATGTGGAATTAAATGAGAATTAAAGTACAAAGGAGGATTAGCTATAATAGACTCCAAGATGTGGATAAAAGTAGATATCCAAGTTTTTGAAAAAGGTATGCAAAGTTAATTTTTAAGCCTTTCAGTTTAGTTTAGTAGAATTTGATAATTATTATTGATTATTTGTTGAACCTTTGATCTGAAAATTGGGATAACGGATGTGACCTCTTAGTCTCCCTTAATTGGGGGTTACTGGGAGGTGGGGTCGTTACAACAATTCTTTCACATATTATGGTACACCTCATGTGGGTTCAGAGCACGATAAGATGAATGAGAGGTTAACCAAGTGTGTGCAGTTATTGAATTATTCTCTGTATGTTTCTGAGTTATTAGTTCTCTTTGAGATTAATCAATCGTGTTCATGTACTGCTTCACTCTTGTAGATATCTAGAGTACCTTCAAATATTTATGTTTGGGAATGATTATTCTCTTTAAAGCATACTACTGTTATAATTGATACCAGTTGCTCAACAATATATTTGTAATTATAACAATGCTTTAGATTGTTTCTTTGAAGTACTCATTCACTGAGCGAGTAGGCTCACCCCTCTACTCACATTTTTTTAGGGAAACCACATGGACTTGAAGAAGGTCAATGCATCAGAGTAGATCTACCACATGAGTTAAGTATGAGATTAGTTAAGTTCAGTCGGTCCTTGTCACTCTAGGTCCTTGTATTGAAGTGAAAGAGTAGTAAATGATGATTTGTATCTTTTGTTTCCTTAATAATAGAATATGTATCTGGTTATCATGTTGTATGTACATGGAAGTGTGAAGAACAGAATGAATGTTTGGATGTGTATCATTAATGTTGAGATCATATTATAGTAATCAAGGTTTAATTCTCTTGTAAAGTTAGTGTATGTGACTGAATGCAAGAAAACAAAGAGTTTCAAATAAAATAAAAAGTTGAGAGTGAACATTGTATTTAGTATAATCCTCAAACTTATGCCCAAATATCATGATTAGTGGTAATCGTGGGATGTGGGTCTAACAACGCCTATGGTGCTCATGTTGTTCGTTGCCACACAAGACTTGGATTTAAGTTTTGACATGACTTATTTTGTGATACTATTTTTGATCTTAGCTCTCGAGCTAGGTTAAAGGTCCTAAAAGAAGCTCATGTGACCTTTCTTGATACACGACATGATGGTATCCACTCCTAACATCCTACTGACATCTTGTTATTTGATTGGATAGGTGAAAAACACATCTATGTCAAACTCATTGGAGTCACTCCTCTATCAAGTGTTCTTTCAAGTAGCGTTAGAACATGCCAGACAACTGGAGATCCTGCTATCCAAAAGGTAGAAGAGCATAATGTAGTTTGTATGAAAAATCATGATTACTTTTTTTGCCTTTTGCTTTTGACACATTTGCAGTACTAACTGATAATGCAACCTCTCTTCTATTCAACATGTCACCAATATGATTGTTATGCTAGTCTTTTTTGTCTTATAAATTTGTTTTTAGATCCATCAGTTTCACCATTTAGAAATGACTAGAAGTCTAATTTGTTGCCCGTGCTTTGATATTTTTGTAAAATATTATTTTACCTATGATAATTTAATTTAAAAAGTGAGATACATATATACTATATAAGAAATCTGGCGCAGGTAGGTTGAATGCAATTTTCTTAATTATTTTTTGAAATTATGAACTGGTCCCTGTATGTATTGCACTACATTTCTTATTTTAATTTTTGAAATTATATATTGTATAAGAAGGCTCATTTATACTATATAAAAAGACCCATAAGAGTGGCTAAATTACATATTGAAATGTTTTTATCTTAATAAAGAACATATGCATAGCGTGAGTTTATGCCTAATCTACTATCTAGGGAAAGGTAGATCTGCTCTAGATGTCGGATCTGCATTCTACCTCACGTTACTCACCAAGCGCGTCCTATTTGAAGGATATGGAAGATGACACTTGCCACCTCTCTTCCAGCCATGGGTCTGAGATCATAGAAGTAGTTGATCTTTCAACACAACATAAGAGCAACATGCACTCTTCTCTTTCTGTTTTCCCCAATTTTTTTGTCCTTTTCATAATCTTCATTATTTTCGGGGCAAACCACTAAGTGTTAACAGTCAATCTTATCATCTCTGTTTGGTTCACCTATCCTCTTCTACACGTGTTTTTGATATCCACAAGGCACTAGAATACTTTGATGTGTGGGAGTCCTTATCTGTCGCCTTGCGAGATTCTAAAATATGGATATAAAGTTTATGTCTCTACATACATCCTTTGTAATGACCACATTTGTGCTTAATTGGTAAACTAGGGTTTACCTGAATGATTACATGCTTGATTAGATCGAACATCGTTTAGACTTGATTAATGATAGTAGATCAATTGTGATGTTTCAAACCCAATAAGAAACTCTAACTATGATTTTAGTTTGAAGAATTATGGTTTGAGAAATGTAAACCCTAATCGGCAAAAATTAGGGTTTTGATAGTACATGAATATGGAATTTGATCAGGATAGTAGTGTGGTAAATGATTTTTCTTATTTTATAAAAATTTTATATTTAATTGAATTTTGGATATGATATGGATAACTCAATCATTCATATTGGAGAAAATATTTAAAATATTTGAGTGTTCTTTGAATGTGGTTCTCGGTCAAACTATACTTCGACCAAAATGTTGACAGAGTGCTATTTAGAAGTGTAGTTTTTTATTTTAAATTATTTATTGGTAAGCCTAAATGATCTGAAATTTTAACTAGAGATCTGAAAATCAATAATAAACAAAATATAAAATTTTCATAATTTTTGGATGCGTTTAGACCTTATCAGTAGACAAATTACAGTAATATTTTTATGACAGAAAATTCAACTGAAATAACAGAAAGTATAGTGAGGGGTCAATGTGCAATTGACCCAAGCAGCTCAATTGCTCTATATGGTCAACCTAACACACAAGGAGCTCTCATAATTCATGATTCAAACTAGATAAATGAAATCCTAGAGAGAGAGGGAGAGTTAGGGTTTGAGAGGAGAAATTGATGGAGATGTTGACCTAGGGTTTTGCGATCCGAGGAATGATGAAATCATGTAAGTTTAGCTTCTTTGGATATAGTTTCATGGTGAATCTTCTCTCACATATCAAAATTCTGTCCCTCCTCTAATTTGATCTGAAATGGTATCAAAACTTCCCCTTTTCTCACCTTTCTTCATAATCCCTCATTTTTAGGGTTTCCGAGTTGAAAGGAAGAAGAATTGGGTGAATTGCTAGGGATTTGATATGAGATCGAGATTTTCAGTGATGAACTATGTTTTTAAGGTGTTTTCACACCTTAGGGTGAGTGGTAACTTCCTTTAAATAGTATATTGCACGAAAATTGGTTAAATCATCCATAATCTTTAATTGCTTAGTATGCGACTACAACCCATGAATTGTCTGTTTGATCTAAGTTGTTGCAAAATGATATGAAATGTATTCTTGCTCTGTTTGTTTGAATTTCAGATGATAAATTCATATTATAAATGTATACAATACATGCTAATGAGAATTCCCTAAGTATTCGCAAAGGTTATAAGAGTAAACAGAAATATAGGGAAATTGTCTATGACTGAAATTGTTGTATAATTAAATAGAGAAATTTGTTTATTTGGATCCCCTTGGTTATGAATGATTGTTTATCTAAATGCATAGTACATATATGTCAGATACTATCTTGAATTTCATGTGATGTGATTAGTGTTTGCTTGATATCTTCATAAAGAGGGTGAAACCCTATATGAGTGGAAAGTTGGAAATTTGTGAATAAATATGGTGAAATTCATTTGAAGTGTTTTTCTTGGCATCATAGACTCTATTTATGCAATATTATTCTTTATTCATAATATCTCAATGAATGGCATGGAAAACCCTAATTTAGCTCAATTCGATGATTTCGTACATATGTTGATTATATATGACTTGTTTAAAGCAATATGCATTTTGTGGACATTTATGACATATTAAATCCTTATGAGAGCCTTGTGATAAGTGAATGAGGTAAATGAAACCCTAAGGATAGGGTGTTCAATGAATCAAGTATTGTGATATCAATGTTCTCAGTATGAGATGTGGTGATGCTTAACAGTTCAATTGCATGATTCTAGTATATAAAGTGCCAAGTTGACATGCATTCTGTTTATTTAAGAATTTTAGTCTGCTTGTATGTATAGTATGATGATTACTCAGAATATTACAGTGTTTGAAATATACTTCTCTACCAAGTTTAGAATGATATACATGTTGTATTATAAACTTCAAATAAATAGACACGGTACCATAGAGATACCAGAGTCAAGAATAAGTAAGAGAGAGATACAATATAGTAAAAGCTTTCCAAGAATAATAAAATAATAGACATAGGTGCCCTGAACACCGTAGATTCCCTATGGATGTCTACACTGTAGGGAGGAAATGATCCACACTGGTAGCAACCAGTATACAGGGATCAGAAGGCACCCACAGAGCGTGCGGGTAGACGAAGCCCTTGAGGAAGTCTCCTAAGAGAAGATAGGTTACCCAACATGAACCGGAGATCCCCGTGGTAACCCAGAGGTATCCACACAACGTACCAAGATGAGACCCACAGAGCGTCTCAGACCCTCCGCATGTGTACTCAGCCTAGAAGGAGAGGTCCAGTTAAAGGCCAGCTGTTTATCTGCCTTAGTCAGACGTGACAGTTCGAGTCAAGCAGACTTGAATTCAGTTCTAGGCTTAGCTTCTTGAGTTTTAAGCTAAGTCTTGTACGGTGAGATCGTAGTTCACTGTGAGTCTTCATATGTAGAGTACATTGTATATGATCGGGGCATAAGCTAAAATATGTTCATATAGGTTTAAAGAGTTTCATATAAGTAAGAAAGGCTAAGACAGATTTGAGTATAGTTTCCCAGCAATTATTCTTTGTATGTTGCTGAATTATTAGTTCTCTTTGAAATTAATCAAGCATGCTCATATATTGATTTACTCTTGTTGATATCTAGAGTATCCTGCCATATTTATGAATGTCAATGATCAATCTCTTTAAAGCTTAATATTGTTATAATTGATATCAGTTGCTCAAAAGTATATCTGTAATTATATCAGTGCTTTAGACTATTTCTTTGAAGTACTCATTCACTGAGCGAGTAGGCTCACTCCTCTACTCAAAATTTTAAGGGAAATCACATGGAAATTGAAGAAGGTCAAAGCATAAGAGTAGAGTTTCCATAGGAGTTAAGTATGATATTAGTTGAGTTCAGTCGGTCCTTGTCACTCTAGGTCCTAGTACATATGTGAGAGAGTTGTAAGTGATGTTTTGTATCTTTGTTTCCTTAATAATAGTGTATGTATCTGATTATCATGTCATATGCATATGGAAGTGTGAGAAATAGAATGAATGTATCGATGTGTATCGTTTATGTTGAGATCATATTAAAGTAATCAAAGTTTGATTTTATGGTAAAGTTGTTTGTGTGATTGGATGCAAGAAAACAAAGAGTTTGAAAAAGAAGAAAAAGTTAAGGGTGATCTTTGTATTACGTTAAATCCTCAGTTTATGCCCTAATCTCATGATTAGTGGTAATTGTGAGATCAGGGTGTAACATCCTTGGTCCAAATGTTGTTATCACAAGGAAGCAGACGATTCTGATGCTATAGTTTCCCTTGCACATCATCCTAGCTTGGACCCGCCAAACGTGATTATTGGTGTCCTTACTCCTACCAAGGTTGCGTCTCCAGTTTTTGTGAATTGTGACTTGATAGCCCATAGAGGATTGATCCACCACCATTGCTTGCCATTCATCTAGAACTCTATACAGGTCTTCTTGACAAAGTATTCCAAATGGGTGCTCCTATAGTCAAGAGTTTCCCTTTTCTTTCTCATATCCCTTTTGCTGATTCTTTACATGCAACTATCTTTCAAGTTGCTTCATGCCCCTCCTCTATTTATGCTTGGATACACTTACTTTTGTTTCCTTTATGCATCCTCTATTGTTTTACTCCTTTGTCTACTAATGAACATTCTTCTCAGAAGCATACTTCAATTCAACAACTGATGATCATGAAAGCCTTGGAAATCTAGAATTTAGGAGTTGATGGTATTCAACAACTTCTTATCTATATTTTATAACACCAACAACCTATCAACTATGCACATTCCTTAGATTTTAATGTTTATTGCACCAAGTCTAAGGCAGAATATGTCTAATTTGTTGTAGCTAATCAGATTCTCTCTTCTAGTGGGGTTGCACCGAGTGATAATGCAACTCTCTTGGTTCTCAAGTCTAAACATCCTCAACTTTCCCTGCCAAAGTAGCCATCAACTTCAGAACTTCTATCATATTCACTTCTCACATCTCCTAGTATGGTTAAAAATGTTATTTTGTGCTTTAATAAAAAAACTACATGTGCACACAATGACGTGCACTACACCTTCTTGACGCTGTGTGAGCTGCAACTAGTGCAGTCAAGGATGAGTACTGGATGCTATTTCTATTATTGTCAATCTTTGGATGGTTGGCCATTGTACTATCTCTTTGGATCCTTACATCTCTAGAGCTCCTCTAACTCCCCTACTCAAGCCGAATAATGGCCTTTGAACAATTGAAGTTGGCACCATTTGACATCGGCTCGCTTCTAAGATTGCAGGAGTAATCATAGCCTAAATAAGTTTCTTATAACTTTAATATAATCCTATAAAGTGTTTTGTTATCAGGTGACAAATTTATGTTTCAAGTTTGGTCATGTTTGAATAATGTTTGAGCAATGTTCTCTTATTTAGGACCAAAATGCAATTTACCCAAGATGAGGGGTTATATTGCAATATGTCACATGTTAAACATACCTCATGTGTTTTATCATCATAAGAGAGAGAATGATGCAAGGTGGTGGCTTGTGGAAATCCTAAATTCCAAGTTTGAACTTGTTTGAATAATGTTAGTGTTATGTATCAATTTTGGAAAAAATTGTAATTTATCCAATGCAGGGTTGATATGCAAATTACCACCTCTAGAGTGTCCCTACTCCCTCCTATTATCTTTTAGAGGATATAGAAAGAAGGAGACACCATGTTTGAATCATTTATAAGTGATAGTATTCTTGGTAATAAAAAGACCAAGAAAGGTGTTGAATATGAAAACCTAACATGAGTTGTATCGACCAAGAAAGGGGTTGAATATGAAAACCTAATTTGAGTTGTACCGAGTTGTAGAGTCCATATGAGAGTGCCTATCGGCCAAGGATCCATAGGGGGAGCCTCATATCGGTTTGTGAACTCTTGGCAAAGGCCATTACAGGCAAAGCACCTCAAGGAGGTGATCCATGACGAGTTAGATGCTCCTTGCAAAAAGTTGTATCGATTTGCATAATTTGTGAGATAAAGATGAGATATCTTGTCTAACAAGATAAGTGATGGCCGAAATATCATCTCTAGATTATCCTAAAGTGTTTTGCATGTCAAGATAAATGTGAGTGCATGCATATACACGTGTCAACCATGCATGGACATGTGGCACCTAGTAGCTTTAAAATGAAGACACCTCATATACACTTTTTTCATGAATCTCAAGTATATATACCACTCCTTTCACCTATTAGTGGAATTTTTCGAATCTTACCACCCCCTTGCTCTTAGATATCATGCATAGAGTCTTGGTATCGTTCATAGTTGAAGGAGTATCATGCATAGGGCCTTGGTATCGGCCATAGCAAAGTGATATCAACCAAGTGAGGGATATCAGCCACAAGTGAGGGATATCGACCACAAGTGGTAAGGTATTGTGCATTGGGCTGAGGAGCTCAAGTCTTGGACCTTTGAGAAGCTCATATTCAATCTTGGGACCGTGAAGATTTGGATCTTGGATCTTTGAAGTTGCTCTTGAGGCGGGTTATATAACTTGGAACTCAATTTTGTTATTATTTACCATCAATCTTGCCTTAGTTAATGATTAACTTTCAAATCAAAATTTCTTGCATAATTGATAAATCCATGAGTTCTATTAGTGACCTAGGACTGTTTTCCATGAACTAGAATAGTAAGAATAAGAGTCTAGAGGTTGATGATGATGACATAATCATGGTTAAACCCGATATTGGGTTGAAGCACCTCTAATCCAATATGGCAAAGTGAACATATCACTAACTCAATATCATGATGATGTATACACCTTATACATGATATTATGATAAAGTAGATATCTTTTGCATGATATGGTGTCAAGAATAGACCATGTGCACAATATGAGGTCAAGTATACACCATATGCACAACATGAAGTCAAGCATATACTCACACCCGATATGACAAACCCTAGACAAGGAGGAACTCGATATGATGATATGAATTCATCACTAGCACGATATAATGATGAATTTATACTTCATGAATGATACGAGTGATGCATACATACATCTTGTGCACGATATGGGGTCAAGCACCCATCGTATACATGATATGGTATTAAGAAGATACCCTAACCTGATATGATGTTAAAATTCAACATGGGAAAGTGAAACCCGATATGCATTGTAGCCCCACATCCCTATCAGTTTGTACACTTCATCTAGCTGTGACTAATCATTTGTCTAGCCTATTACTCATCCCACGATGAAGGGTAGGACGATACCATGAAGATTTTGAAGGGATATGAGTATAAGGGTCAAACCCGATATGCAAACCCTAAAGCTTGAGTAACCCGATATGAATGCACGATATGGAGATAAGGAGATATCTCATGCATGATATTGTGATGAGGATACACCAATATACCTGATATGGAGGAAGAACCTCAATCTAACACACTTGAATGAGTGACACATGTAGTGAGTTATGTCCAATGATACATTAAGATAAAGAGTTAATGCATTTTGATAAGTATGGGCCAATGTACCTTGAGAGAAGGATCGAGCCAACATAATGGAATATGATGTAATCAACATCCTAGTGAGGATGAAAGAGAAACTTATAGTTGTATAATACTCATGTAATGAGTATACATTGATACCCCTAATATTTGTGGAGTATGAATTAGGGTTTTGTTTCTTGATGATCATATTGGAAATCCTAATCGGTTATTAAAGGGAAACCCAAACTCTAGTTATGGGAAGGTTGTATTTCTCTTGTATTGAATGGTGAAGATAGGTATTTGATATTGAAATCATGCTGGTATCATGTGATAATGAGCATAGCTAAGTATGAGCTATGATGTTTCATATAATATTGATTATATGGGTCTTGTAAGTCATGTGATATACCTGTACAACAAGTATAATGTTTATATAGGTCTTATGACCTAGAGATGGATGTTTCCTAGTGAGAGGTGAAAAGATGTTTATAAAAGTCTCATGATCTAGAGATTGATGTAAGAGATGGTAGTATTCAAAATGAACTAGGGAAATGGAAACCCAGTAACATCATAATAATAATAAATGGTTATAATAATAATGGAATTCTTGGTCATACGTGCTTTATGATTATAGCCAAATAAGTGCTATAGTGTTTTGAATATGTTTAAATGAGATATGAGGAATGCTTGTATCACATAAAGGATGTGAATGGGTATAATGCCTAGTGAAGGTGATGTGGAATTCATTGATGAGTTTAAGGGATTGATATCCCATAATGAAAGTGAAAGGGGAAACATAAAGGTATTCCGCTGTTATGGAATCCTTAACAATATGGCCATGATATCACAGGATTGGTATAACCCATTACCTGGATATAACTTTACAGGATTGGGATAACCCAATACATGGATATAACTTCACATGATTGGGATAACCCAATACTTAGATATAACTTCACATTATTGGGATAACCCAATACCTGGATATAATTTCATAGGATTGACATAGTCCATCCAATACCTGGATATAATTTCACAGGATTGGCATAATCCGATACCATATAATTT
The DNA here is from genome assembly GCA_963693085.1 of Alisma plantago-aquatica. Lineage (NCBI taxonomy): Eukaryota > Viridiplantae > Streptophyta > Magnoliopsida > Alismatales > Alismataceae > Alisma > Alisma plantago-aquatica. The sequence goes on from OY856411.1 coordinate 422,964,352, forward strand.
CACAGGATTGGCATAGTCCAATACCTAGATATAATTTCAAAGGATTTGCATAGCCCAATACCTGGATATAATTTCACAGGATTGGTATAAACCAATACCTGAACATAATATAATGATGTATATTCACATGATTAGTGTAATCCAATACCTGGATATAAGATTGGATAAGAACAACAGATAGAAATAAGAATGATTCATGGATGTCATACCATGGTAATAGTATCATAGGATAAGATTGAGATGTTGGTATAGTATGATGGGTAAATGATACAAATGTTCTTCATATTCCTTATAAAGTGAATAGATGATTTACTACCCTATCATAGATAGTTACAATGCTTTGAAATATGAGAAATGTTCTAATCTGCTTATCCACAGTGATTAACCTTGCTCATTAATATACAAGAACCTCTGCTCAGTTATATATTGTTTACATGTGATAATAAAATTGTTGGTGGAGAGTTATATCTCTCGCTAGGACAATTGTCTCACCCCGTGGAATCCACATTTTTTAGGTGGACGTGCACGAGAAGGTAGAGACCGTTCTACAGAGGAAGGACAACAATAACAAGGACAGAAGTAACAACTCAAGTTGAGTGTACTAGCTGTCGTGTCTTGTAGATAGAAGTCCTATGTGTCGTCTCTATACTCTCAGGTCCTTGGATTTAGTGTGAGATGGTTTTGTGAACAATATGGGATTTTGTCTTGTATGCTTCAGGGTTTTATGTTGCTTCAGTATAGGTTTTGACAAAGCAATTTTTATATATTATCCTCGAGATGAGATGGTACAGTGTATGTACAATGTGAACCCTGACGTATATAAAGTTTTAGTTATTTCATTAAAAGTTATCCAGGAAATGGATTCCTTTACAAAACAGTTTTAAATTTTAGGGATTTTTGTTAATCCACTGCTTATGATTTTTCCACATAATTAGTAACGATTTGGTTGTCGGTTTGGTGGCGGTCATTTCAAGTTCGGTATCAGAGCTTAAGGTTCACTGAGTCTACAGAGACATAGGACTAAGGTGTTAAGTCTATTCTAGTATCCTCTAGTATATCTTATAGTGACTTCTGCTTATGCAGAAGGAGGGTTATAGCTTAAAGATGTCTGGAGAACCCAAGGATCACGTTGCTGAGAGCAATGTTGTTGCATTAGTAGGAGGTGCAAGGGATCAGGAAAGAGAGGAATGAATACATGAGAATCCCCATTTTGATTAAGCTATGATAGAAAATCCAGCCTTTCATGATCTTTTTGGGCAAGTCATTACCACAATGATGCATATGGAAGACCGGATGCCAGCACCAGCACCTAGGGCACCAGTTCCCAATGAGGGACATGGGTCTGGTAAGACTTTTGAATGACTATTCCGTGTAGGAGCTATAGAATATTCTGGAACAACTGACCCAACATATGCTGATTTATGGCTCACTAAGTTAGAAAAGACTTTTAAGATCCTTAGTATCCCAAATGTTGACAAAGTCAAACATGTTGTATACCTTTTGAAGGGAAGTGTTGGTCACTGGTGGGCCATAGAAGAGGTAAAAAGGAATGATGAAGAGGTTGGTTGGGAGAAATTTCGTCAAGAATTCGTCAATAAGTATTTTCCACGAACATACTTAGATGCAAAGATCTCACAGTTTGAGAAGGTTCTACATGGAACCATGTTAATTAATGAATATGAGGATAGGTTTATGGAACTTTTATAGTTTTGTCCTCAAATGGCTGCTACTGAGCAGGAGAAGATTCGACGTTTTGAGAAAGGACTAAATGTTGAGGTGTCCATCTTGGCAGCCGCGTTAGAAAGTAGAGAGAGATTTGCCACATTCGTGGAATCTGTCCTGAGGATAGAAAGGTCTGTGACAAAGAAACATGAGGCAAACCTCAAAAGGAGGTCTACACAGTCACAAGAACAGTGGATTGGTGGTGCTAAACAACCAAAATTTTTGGCAACACCGGTTCAACAACAATATAGTACACCAATGCAGTGAGGACCGAGGTTGGAGTATACCTCTAGGAACTCCAAGAGTACCTTGAGTATCAACAAGGGACTTGTCTAGAACACAATGTCAGGGCCAATCTTGCCATAAATGTGGACAGACATGACATCTAAGGTAGCAGTGTCCAAGAAGAAATAATGAGGTGACCCAACAGTCAAGGCATAATCTACAAAACTCACAAGGACCACAGTTTAGTGGAGCAAAAAGCCAAGGACGAAGATACGAGTCACAGGTTGGTCCATCTACTTCAGGAAGTAAAGGACAAAGACAATAGTAGATGACAACTGACTCCATGTATTGAGTCAGTCAAGACACTAGATAACTCGTAAGAGGTAACATGTCAGATATAACTTTTCATTCTGAATTATCTTTCCTTTTCTACTCTCTGTCTACTAATTTTAAGAAAGGTAGTTGTTGTTGAACTTCCTTTAATTAGTCCTATGAGGACATAAGGAAGATATAAGAAGGATGAGAACCAATATTCAGTTCAATATTCTCTTATATGTTTTGAAATTTCTCTCTTCATGTAGAAAGGGAAGAGATGTAAAAGAAACACCCAGAGAAAATTTGAGATACTAAGTGTAACATCCCTGACCTGGGTTATGAATTAACCCTAGATGTTTTGCTTAAGACATGTGATTATATGCTCGTGATTATCTTTTGATATGTAATTAAAGCTTCTGAGGAACTTATATTTCCATTTCTGTCCTTTTTGAACAATGTTGTAATATTGTTTTGTTAAAAATGGACTAATGTGCAAATTACCCAATTAGAGGGGTTAACTTGCAAATTTTATATGTTAAGATGTTCCTATGATATTGAGACATCATCAAAATGCATATGATGTGGTGGAATGAATTCCACAAGCCTGGGCACCAAGATATAACTTGTAGAGCAATCCTTGTACTTTAAAGCCTAGTTTTGGTATAAAGTGCAATTTACCCAAAATCTAGGGTGCAGCATGCAAAATATACCATCTAGAATATCTTTCATGACTCTTGGCATCAAGTAGAGTAAAGAGAATGAGGAGGGCGCCTCATTTGAGTGATCAAATAAGAAAGATAACCATTATATTTAAATAACCAAGTTTTATGCAAAATGACCCTTTTACATGTATAACTTAGTAAGGTGTTTGGTTCCTTTTTCCTTAACCTTGGTTGAGAGAGGGGTTTTGCATGTGATAATAAGGGAGAGACGTGGCCAAGAAGTGGAGAAGGTCTTGGTGGACATAGATGTAAAATTAAAGAAATAATCCTCCTTGCTTTGAAAATACCCCAAAAATATATAAGTGCATCCTTTTAACAAGAAAAGGATCGTTTCCCTTCATTCCTCTTCTTATCTTCTTGCTTTGGCCGACTTAGGAGAATCTCAGGAGCAGAGGAAGATGACCAAGCTGGTTTGGGTAAGTCTTGATCATCATTCATCTCGATTTCATGGTAGAAATTCTTATACAAGCTTGGTTTGTTAGTTTTCCTTATACAATTCTTCTTTCTAGCCTTCTTCTCCACCCAAATCTTGAAGAACGAACCTTGGGCAACCTTTGGAGCTTCATCCACCATTAAATATATGAAGCCTGGAGCTCTAGATCAGACCTTAAGGCGGGTTTTATAACTCTAAACCCTTAACTTTGTTAAGTGCATCTTCTTTTCCTAGAATCGTTGCTTGTTCTTCTTCTTTATACACTTCTAAGTGTTCTTGCAAAAAATTCCATGAAGAACTGCCCCTGTTCTTGAGGTAGAAGATGATGGCGTTAATATCTATGCTTATCCTAATTTTACTTTAGAAAACGGTCCTCCACCTCTTGCTCAAACGGTTTGCAAAACTGTTTGAAAGCAAACGGTTTCATAAGAACGTTTGGGGAGCAACCGGTCCAAGACCATTTGGATGGGTTGAACAGGCTTTGACCATTTGGAGATATGTTTTACACATTATGGATTAATCACCCACCAAAAATCATCATCTAATTCCAAGTAAATCATCAATTGAAGGCTCATTAGTCACCTAAACCCTAATCGGGTTTATTGCTGATTTCAATGATGCAATCATGTTGAAGTTTGGGTTGAGTGGCCCAAACGGTTTCAAAACCATTTGGGGATCACCCAAATGGTCTCAAACCGTTTGGTGATCACCCAAAACCGTTTGGAGGTCTAGGGTTAAGTGGGGTTGACCAATTGAGGGTCCAATCATATCAAGTTGTTGAACAATTAAATGCTGATTTTGTAACCAAATCTAGGGTTCAACCTTTAAGTAAATGACTTAGTTTTTGATGAAATGATGGGCAAACGGTCTCAAGACCGTTTGAAGGATGTCAAAACGATCCCAAGACCGTTTAGGCTCAGGTCATGACCCAATTGAATGATGGTTCAATGGTCTCAAGGTCAATTAGACTCACGTTGATACATGTTGAAGGATGATCATTTCCAAACCCTAATCCAATCAATCCAAACCCTAATTGGTGATCAGTTGAGGTTCAATTGAGGGTCAAATCAGTTGAAGGTTGACCTAATTGACTCAATTGATGAGTGGCTAACCATTGCATGATCGATTGAGGGGTTCAACCTTGGAAACCCTAACTCAATTGGAAGAGTTGACACACTTTTTGGTCCATGCGGTTTTGAGGGTGTTTTGGACCAAACGGTCTCAAAACCGTTTGAGTCCAAATGGTATCAAGACCATTTGGGACCAAACGGTCTCAAGACCATTTGGGACCAAACGATCCCAAACCGTTTGGTGACCATGCAGTTTCAAGATTGAATTGCCCATGCGGTTTCAAAGTCAAAGTTGGCCAAACAGTCAACAAGACCAAACGGTCTTCACCTCACCTAGGGAAAATGGTCTTGATGGTGTACTTGGCCATGCAGTCTTGAAAGTCAAAGGGACCAAACGGTCAACACCACCAAATGGTTTCAAAACTGTTTGGGGGTTGAAAGTGTAAAACCGTTTGGGGTTTAAAAAGATTAAGAATGTTTGATGCCTTAGTGGTTAAGATGGTTTAGTAGTTGTTTAACCTAAACCTTATAGATACCTAAAGTGGTTAAGGGACCAAGTAATTAGTGTGTTGATGCATGATAAGGTCAATGGGTAACATTACAAAAGTACCCTTGATGGGATAGTGTGACTAATACCCCTTGATCAAGCAAACCCTAATGACCATAATGGTGATGACATGACTTATATTATCAAGGTTGATTTGACTTAATCTAATCAAGAGTGATGTAAACATCATATAATAGTTAGAGGAGAGAGAGGACTCCCTATATGTATGAGAATCAAGTAATATACTTCCAACATGTATGAATACACATAATTAGGGTATGATCCTTCATAGTGAGATCATGGAAACCCCAATTGTAGTAATTAATGAATCTTAACTTAACTGAAGGCATTTATGGAAGTATTCTTCATACATGATGATGGTATGACCTCAATATCATGTAATATGAATAGTAAACCCTAATCTAGGGTGATGTGATGAAGTGAACAGTAAACCCTAATTTTGGGTTGTGCTTTTAAGCATGATACTCTATACTGGATTATGGAGTGAGTAATCATTATGCCTTATAAGTTAAAAGGGTTGGATAACCCTAATTAGATTAAAAGGACACCTAACCCTAAAAACCAGCCGTGGTAATGTGACACAGTCGTGGTATTCTGTCTGTGGAACGACCGTGTAATGAAGCACAGTCGTGGTGGCTTAATCTTGCACAACCGTGCAAGATAGCACGGCCGTGGTGTTCTATGATTTATTTGAAAAGAATTTGTATTGTGCTGATACATATATAATGTGCATGTTTTCAATTATATTAGTCATGCAGGTTGTTACCAAGAGATAATCATAGCCAGGTAAGGGTTATGATGCCACATTCATTGAAAGTATTCTTTAAGCTTTGAAAACAATGATATGTTATGTTGCCAATTAAAAAGGTAATTGTTGAGATGGATAGGTTGTATGAGCCATGAAGACCACCTGTATTGATATAATTGAAGTCATGCTGTTAAATGACTTGATGACTATATGTCACACGGTAACAAAGTGTTATGATGACCTAAGGGTTTGAACACCCCTATTTTTGAATCATAATGATGAGATGGTTAGGGATTGATATCCCAATGGTAACTGATGTGGAATGAACTTGATATAATTAGTACTCCTTCTCTATAGCAATTGTTTTAATGGTTTGTGTTTGAAAACATACCTGATGTTAAAAGAATGCTATAATGTACTTAAATAATCAAGTATAATGATATCATGTAGAGCCCTGATCATAGATCCATCATTGTCAATAGTTTAATGATGGTGAAACAGGTTTTCCTAAGGGAACTCCTGGAGAACATACTTTTGAGTATGTTGGGGTTATGGACGTGAATATCCTTACATCCTAATGTAGGGATTGATGTGAGATGTACCTTAATCTCTCATCCCTTCATTATATGTTTATGCCGGGATGATGTATCACTAATCACCCGATGATGTTTTTAATGTCGCATCGGTGTGAGATAAACAAGAAATCCCTCGATGGTGAAGAGAGTACAGAATGTCACTGTAACTCTAATAGCGAAGTTGCCAGAATACCCTGGAAAGCTATTATAGCAGAGACACAAGATGTCCTGCATGTTGATCCTCATACTGAATGAGGAAGATGAGGTCATAGGAATCCAGCTCTTCTGATGACCTATGTATGGTACCGATTGCGATTTTGTAATGGTCCGTTGGAGTATGAGAGGTGTAACTCATCTCCTCAGGGCATAATAATGTTTGTAAAATGTAATCAGCCGTGTAGCATAACTGCCTAGGTTGAACTACGAGAAATAATGGTTGATGATACATTGTTTAGAATATTCTAGTTAAATAACTAGTATACATGTTCTTCATATTCCTTATTGAGATATGCCTTGATGTTCAATAAAGTTAAAATTGAAATGATTGCCTAAGAGAATGTTGCTTTACTTAATATTAAACTTGCTATTGAATGTTCATAGTTTTACTGTGTATTGTTACTCCTTTATTGCAATAACAAAGCTTCTGGCGGAGAGTTATAACTCTCGCTGGGACAATTATTCAAATTGTCTCACCCCCGTGGGATTCGACTTTTTAGGTAGACGCCGCGGACGAAGGAACCCATCAATGGGTGAGAAGCAGCAGCAACACCAGGGACAACAATGATTCTCAGGTGGAGACATTGTCTGTCAAGTCTTGTAGATAGAATGTCCTATGTGTCGTCTCTGTACTCTCATGTCCTAGGAGTCAGTAGATGTTTAAAAGTAGATATGAGATTTTGGCTTAATGTCTCAAGATTTTTTTTTGTATCTTACTTTGTACAGGTAACAGAGCAATTGATGTGGTAATCACTCGAGATGTGATTTTACAGAGATGTAATGATCAATCATGTTGTAAACAACTTATTATGTTTCTTTATGAAAGAGTTTTATCATTTAAAGATCTCTTTACAAAAAGTTTTAATTTTTAGTGATTTTTAATAATTCCGCTGCTAGTTAATCGCTTTCGCATTCGTTGATCTTGTTTTCGCGATTCGATCGTCACACTAAGTAGTAAAATTTAAAGAAATGAAACATAATATAAAAAAATGCATATTATCTAATTTCATCTCTTGAATACCCTAGCCAGGTATTCATCTATTGAAGGCAAGGCAAGTATGACACTCTTAGATTGCTATCTTTCTGATTACTCTGATCAAGTAGTCATTTTGAGACAATCTAAAGAGCATAATGAAGTAGGAGATGTGGAATAGATATTTCTACCACATCCTAATTGTTATACGAAGGAATCTAAGTTAATCACATATCAACTTAAACAAAACAAGATGTTTAGTATAAGGTATACCTTGGTCTGAGGACATAGAGGTAACAATTACCTGATAGGAGGTGACAATGTTCATTGATGAACTAAGAGTTTGAATACCCATATCTAGTAATCGTGATGATGATAATGCTAAGGGATGATGACATGTAGTCATCTCTATAATTCCTATGCTGGTTGAAAGCAAGGAACCTAAGAGAAAACAAGATTGAATGACACTTGATGTGCATGGATTAGAAGAAATCTATAGAGGATACTTTGAAAAGTATCAGCCAGTCTTGGATTTTAGTTCCAAGACAAAGTATGTGTGTTAAGTAATGTCCCGAGATGAAAGAAAGGTCCTATTATATGTTTGGTTTTGGTAATAACAATAGAGGATGGAAATAATAAGGATATGATGTGTTTTTGACACATGTAACTAATACCAAGGTAAGGAATTCTAGTGACCAAGAAGTTTTAGAGGAACGAGATAGTGAGAACATGACTCCTAAAAAGATGAATATTGTTGATTACCTAGAAAGGCCAACTTTGAGATTAGTTTAGTTACATGCGATAGTATGGACATCATATGTTAGGGGTTTATGCTCTGTATAAACATAACATCGATAAGGATGTATTAATTGAAGGAACAACTGTAGAATCATCTTGGGAAAAGTTTATCAAGATAAGATAACTTCTTAGAATATTCCTATCTAGATTTGTTGAGGCAGTTTATGCAAATAACATCTAGAGATACCTCTGAGATAGTTCTTCTTGATGAGTAGCCTCTCCTTATGAAAAAAAATAAACAGCTAATGGGATGATTGGTTCAATTCATAAGTAAATTAGTGTTGTATCAGCAGACTAGAATGGCACAACAGAAGCATGATAAGACGTGTAGTCCCAAACAGATGATAGAATGTAGCTTTAGCCTTTCCTTGGAGAAGAAATTCTAAACTAAGCGAGGGGTATGGAAAACTTTCAAGATCAAGAATCGTATTACATAAAAGGTATGAGTTGAGAAAGGTGACAAAGCAATGAGGTTTGACAACCAAATTATTTGAAGTATATATAGTACTTCTCTAATTTAGAAAGTGTTACCTAACATAGGATTGACAATGAAATCATCAATGGAAAGAACAGTTGAGTATGTGTCATGTATGATAGATTCTATGATGACCCTGTATGGAAGAACTTTATGCTGGTCAAGTTCTATGGCATCTCCATGATATTAAGATTTTATGTGTAGGCTTGATGATATGATGCATGAATAACAATTGTCTCCCTTCATCTGGGATTTCAAGGACGAAATCCTTGTTAGGGGTTTATAACTCATAACATCCCTAACATAGGTTTAGGGATAACCCTATTTGTTTATCCTAAATAAGTTTCTTAGAACTTTAATATAATCCTCTAAAGTGTTTTGTTATCATGTGACAAATTTATGTTTCAAGTTTGGTCATGTTTGAATAATGTTTGAGCAATGTTCTCTTGTTTAGGAACAAAATGCAATTTACTCAAGATGAGGGGTTATATTGCAATATGTCACATGTTAAACATACCTCATTTGTTTTTGCATCATAAGAGATAGAATGATGTAAGGTGGTGGCTTGTGGAAAGCCTAAATTCCAAGTTTGAACTTGTTTGAATAATGCTAGTGCTTTGTGTATCAATTTTGGTACAAATTGTAATTTACCCACAAATGCAGGGTTGATATGCAAATTACCACCTCTAGAGTGTCCCTACTCCCTCCTAGTATCTTTTAGAGGAGATATAAAGAAGGATACACCATGTTTGAATCATGTATAAGTGATAGTATTCTTGGTGATAAAAAGACCAAGAAAGGGGTTGAATATGAAAACCTAACTTGAGTTGTATCGAGTTGTAGAGTCCATATGAGAGTGCCTATTGGCCAAAGAGCCATAGGGGGAGCCTCATATCGGTTTTTGAACTCTTGGAAAAGTCCATGATGGGAAAATAACCTCAAGGAGGTGATCCATGATGAGTTAGATGCTCCTTGCAAAAAGTTGTATCGGTTTGCATAATTTGTGAGATAAAGATGATATATCTTGTCCAACAAGATAAGTGATGGCTGAAATATCATCTCTAGATTATCCTCAAGTGTTTTTCATGTCAAGATAAATGTGATTTCATGCATGTACACGTGTCAACCATGCATGGACATGTGGCACCTAGTAGATTTAAAATGAGGACACCTCATATACACACTTTTTCATGAACCTCAAGTATATATACCACTCCTTTCAACTATTAGTGAAAATTTTCGAATCTTACCAGCCCCTTGCTCTTAGATATCATGCATAGAGTCTTGGTATCGTGCATAGGTGAAGGAGTATCATGCATAGGGCCTTGGTATCAGCCATAGCAAAGTGATATCGGGCATGTGAGGGATATCGACCACAAGTGGTAAGGTATCGTGCATAGGGCTGAGGAGATCAAGTCTTGGACCTTTTAGAAGATCATCTTCAATCTTGGGAATGTGAAGATTTGGAGCTTGGTGCTTTGAAGTTGCTTTTGAGGTGGGTTATATAACTTGAACTCAATAATGTTATTATTTACCATCAATCTTGCTTTAGTTAATGATTTACTTTCAAATTGAATTTTCTTGCATAATTAATAAATCCTTGAGTTCTATTAGTGACCTAGGCATGTTTTCCATGAACTATAATAGTAATAATAAGATTCTAGAGGTTGATGATGATGACATCATCATGGTTCAACCTGATATTGGGTTGAAGCACCTCTAATTCGATATGGTAAAGTGAACATATCACTAACATGATACCATGAGGATGTATATACCTTATGCACGATTTGATGATGAAGTAGATACCTTGTGCATGATATGGTGTCAAGCATACACCATGTACATGATATGAGGTCAAGGATACACCATATGCACGACATGAAGTCAAGCATATACTCAAACGCGATATGACAAACCCTAGATGAGGAGTAACTCGATATGATGATATGAATACACCACTAGCATGATATAATGATGAATTTATACCTCATGAACGATATGAGTGACACATACATACATCTTGTGCACGATATGGGGTCAAGCACCCACCTTATACGTGATATGGTATTAAGAAGATACCCTAACCCGATATGATGTAGAAACTCAACATGGGAAAGTGAAACCCGATATGCATTGTAACCCCACATCCCTATCAGTTTGTACACTTGAGCTAGTTGTGACTAATCAGTTGTCTAGCCTATTACTCATCCCATGATGAAGGGTAGGATGGTACCATGAATGTTTTGAAGAGATATGAGTATAAGGGTCAAACTCGATATGCAAACCCTAAAGGTTGAGTAACCTGATATGAATGCACGACATGGAGATAAGGAGATATCTCATGCACAATATGGTGATGAGGATACACCACTATACCCGATATGGAGGGAAAACCTCAATCTAATACACTTGAATGAGTGACACATGTAGTGAGTTATGTCCAATGATACATTGAGACATAAAGAGTTAATGCATTTTGATAAGTATGAGCCAATGTACCTTGAGAGAAGGATTGAGACAACCTAATGGAGTATGATGTAATCAACATCCTAGTAAGGATGAAAGAGAAACTTATAGTTGTATAATACTCATGTAATGAGTATACATTAATACCCGTAATATGTGTGGAGTATGAATTAGGGTTTTATTTCTTGATGATCATACTGGATACCCTAATCGGTTAATAAAAGGGAGACCCTAACCCTAATTATGGGAAGGTTGTATTTCTCTTGTATTGAATGGTGATGATAGGTATTTGATATTGAAATCATGCTGGTATCATGAGATAATGAGCATAGCTAAGTATTAGCTAATGTGTTTCATATAATACAGATTATATGGGTCTTGTAAGTCATGTGAGATACTTGTACAACAAGTATAATGTTTATATAGGTCTTATGACCTAGAGATGGATGTTGCCTAGTGAGAGGTGACAAGATGTTTATAAAAGTCTCATGATCTAGAGATTGATGTAAGAGACGGCAATGTTCAAAATGAACTAGGGAAATGGAAACCCAGTAACATCATAATAATAATAAATGGTTATAATAATAATGAAATTTTTGGTCATACATGCTTTATGATTATAGCCAAATAAGGGCTATAGTGTTTTGAATATGTTTAAATGAGATATGAGGAATTCTTGTATCACATAAGGGATGTGAATGGGTATAATTCCTAGTGAAGGTGATGTGGAATTCAGTGATGAGTTTAAGGGATTGATATCCCATAATGAAAGTGAAAGGGGAAACGTAAAGGTATTCCAATACTATGGAATCCTTAGCAATATGGCCATGATATCACATGATTGGTATAACCCAATACCTGGATATAACTTCACAGGATTGGGATAACCCAATTCCTGGATATAACTTCAAAGGATTGGGACAACCCAATACCTGGATATAACTTCACAGGATTGGGATAACCCAATACCTGGATATAACTTCACAAGATTGGGATAACCCAATACCTTGATATAATTTTACAGGATTGGCATAGTCCAAAACCTGGATATAAGTTCACAGGATTGGCATAATCCAATACCTGGATATATTTTCATAGGATTGGCATAGTCCAATACCTGGATATAATTTCACAGGATTGGCATAGCCCAATACCTGGATATAATTTTATAGGATTGGTATAAACCAATACCTGGACAGAATATAATGATGTATATTCACATGATTAGTGCAATACAATACCTGGCTAGCAGATTGGCTGAGGCCAATGGATAAAAATGAGAATGATTCATGGATGTCATACCATGATAATAGTATCACAGGATAAGCCTGAGATGTTGGTATTGTATGGTGGGTAAATGATACACATGTTCTTCATATTCCTTATAAAGTGAATAGATGATTTACTGCCCTATCATAGATAGTTACAATGCTTTAAAAGATGATAAATGCTCTAATCTTCTTATCCACAGTGATTAACCTTGCTTATTAATATAAAAGAACCTCTTCTCAGTTATATACTATTTACCTGTGATAATAACATTGTTGGCGGAGAGTTATATCTCTCACTGGGACAATTGTCTCACCCTGTGGGATTCACAATTTTTAGATGGACGTGCATGAGGAGGTAGTGACTGTTCTATAGATGAAGGATAACAATAGCAGGGACAGAAGTAACAACTCAGGTTGAGTGTAGTGTCTGTCGTGTCTTGTAGATCGAAGTCCTATGTGTCGTCTCTATACTCTCAGGTCCTTCGATTTAGTGCGAGATAGTTTTGTTAATAATTTGAGATTTTGACTGGTATGCCTCGGGGATTTATGTTGCTTCAGTATAGGTTTTGACAAAGTAACTGTTATATGTTATCATCGAGATGAGATGGTACAATGTATGTACAATGTGAACCCTGATGTATATAAAGTTTTAGTTCTTTCATTAAAAGTTTTCCAGGAAATGAATTCTTTTGCAAAACAGTTTTAAATTTTTGTGATTTTTGTTAATCTGTTGCTTATGATTATTCCTCATAAGTAGTAACGATTTGGTTGTCGGTTTGGTGGCAGTCGTTTCATAAAGGATGCCGACTCATATCTCGAAGATCGCAAACTTGGTGTCAGGATTCCTGGGGGTGTTGAAGCTCTTCTAAACACAATGTCGTGTCTTGTTCATGACCAACGTCATCTCCATACTCATACTCTGGCTCTTGTAGACTTTTTAAATGCCTTCAATATGGTTGAAAAAGTCCACTATTTTTTGAGAAGCTCGTCGCTAATGTCTGATGATCACACGATGGGTTGAGTTTTTCTATTGTTTGTTTGTTCATCTTTACTTGGATAAGTGTGAGCCTATTATGTCTGGTACTGGAGTTCAACAAGGTGATCCTCTTGGTCTTATCTAATCTTCTTTGGCCTTCATCCTTCATTTTTCACCTAAAAACTGAATGCAAACTTGACCTATTGGATTTGTACTTGGATGATGGAACCCTTATTGGTCACATTGCTAAGGTGTCTAAGGCTTTATCTCTTCTACAAACTTTGGGTCCCAATTTTGGCCTCCATTTCAATATAGCAAAGACAAAATTATTCTGATCTTCTGATGATCCTAGAAGAGTCGTGGGAAGTGGCTTTTTCCCTCTTGACAAAACACATGGGGTGAAACTTCTTGGTGGTCTAGTATCCTTTGATCCGACTATGCCTTGGATATGATGAGGATGTGTTTGGACGAATCTCTATCTATGATGGACCTCCTGGATTCACTAAATGATCCACAATGTGACTTCTTCTCCTCAAGTCTTGCGTTGGGATGCCAAAGTTGTTGTTTCCCTTTGTACAACACCACCATATTATGTTGATTCATCCCTGAACAACTTTGATTACGGACTCCGACATTGTCTGGCACATAATGTAGTTGGTGACAAACCAACGTTTTGGTGATCAACAATGGCGTTTGACCACTCTTCCTATGTGTTTTGAAGGGTTGGGCATTTTGATTGCTCAAGATGTTGGATGCTACACATATGTTGCTTCTCAACTCCACATGAGAAAGATTCAAGATCATATTCTACATAATGTTGGATCTATTCCTAATAGTTCCCCGTTTGATAATGCTTATGCTACCTTACAGGATCTGTTACCATCCTTTTGCTGGTTCAATTTGTCATGTATTCTTTCTGCTGCCCCAAATATACAGTCTCTTTTGGCAGACGCCTACAACAATACAGTTTTCCAACACTTCAAGACTTTTGAGTTGTCCCATCGACAACGAGCTGTTCTTGCTTCTCTACAAGCAGACCATGCATAAGATTTTCTTCTTGCTATTTCGATTGGCGATCTTGATTTATTCGCGACACCTATCGAATATCGAGCTATTCTACGTTACTGACTCATGATCCTCCTAATATCCTGTCAATGAGTGATGTCTCATTTGTCGTTCTTCTTCATAGCTTGATTCTTATGGTGACCATGTTGTACATTTGACTCATGATCCTCCTAATATCATGTCAATGAGTGATGTCTCATTTGTGGTTCTGCATAGCTTGATTCTTATGGTGACCATGATGTACATTGTCACACCTACCCTGGATTTAAATTTCATCATGATGATGTTCGAGATTCTCTCTTGTGACTATTTCTTATGCAGGGATGAAAGTTGTTGCTGTTGCTTTTCTTAACCCTCAAAAAGATAATTTCCACTACCAACTGACTAACATCTCGTTATTTGATTGGACTAAAGGTCTCTCTCCCCTTTGACTATCATTATTTCTAATAACTTCATGACAGGCCATCAAAAAGAATTGTACACAACATGCTAGACAAACCACCACCGGGAAAAATATAACCGGGTATTGAACCCGACGTGAATCGAACACGCAACCTTCTGATCTGGAGTCAGACGCGCTACCATTGCGCCACGGATCCGGTTGTTCATGGAGTACAAGAATAACCACTAAGTACAAAGATATGTAGATGCTTCGCAGTCGGCCTGAAGTCGGTGTCGCGCGCTGGGTAGTCAATTTGAGGCATCATTTCGGCCTTTCTGCAGGGTTTAGGGCTCCACTCACCAGCTGTGGTTCTGCCGCACCGATTCCTCCTCACCTCTGCCGGCCGTTCAATTCACCCTGCCCCATGGTTTCTCCGGACGAGTCACACCCGGAGGATCCCTCCTCCTCCGACGTAACCGGCCTTGTTGCCCTTGTCTACGCCGGCATGATCGCCAACTTAGTTGTCGATCCAGACACGCCGGCGGGCAACAAGCAAGAAGCGGCCGCTGATACCGTCTCCCCGAGCCGCATCCGCCGTCCACTCCGCCAGAACCGATCTCTGCCGCCCCCTGGTAACACGCGGAGCTGCGCACAGCTGTCAAGGAATCGAGGTCCGCGCCGGCAGTGAACAAGGGGTGCCGGATAGCCCGCCTCGCCCGAGCTCTGGTATAGAAATATAATATGAAGCCGTTGTTGATAATACATACCTCGAAATAGGAATAATTGATAGGCAGTTCGTGGAATGACAGCTAGCAAGCAGATCATAACAAGGAATTCGGGAACCCAACGCTTGGTGGTATCTGGTAGAATATATTGATGTTGAACCTGTGTACAAATGATCATTCGGGATAACCGTTCTGTGGTTGTATTACTTTCAAGAGCGTTGAGTTTCAGTACAGTTGTGGCATATGAATATTTTTATCGAGTCCTCTGTTTGCTTATAAGATTGTCTTATCAATTCCTCTGTAATTTGAGTACCATTCCATGGTTGACTGCTGCAGCGTTTGCTCTCTCGCGGATCACCCGTTACTCATTAGTAGGAATCTCTCAAGATAAAGAAAAATCAGGTACAATGAGAGGAATTGACAGTCCGGTGTTTGGGAAGTGGTTGATAGTGATTAGCTGGCTGCCTACGATTGTCAATGGCCTTTTTCCCATTTTCTAATCTTGCTTTGCCGAAAGAAGCATACTACGCGTTAGTCGTTACTAGCGTGTTACGGCACGAACCTGTAATCTTACTTGTGGTTGATAGTGATTAGCGTGCTGCTTTTGATCGTCAATTGCTTAACATAGTCTAAGGCCTAGTTTGGCCGTCGTTTTTATGAATCCTGGTAATTAGTGTACTAAACTGATAGCATGTCAAGTAGCAATCACAACTACCGGGAATTAACGACTAGTTTGGCCGCAGACTTCAAGAATGCCGGTGATTAGCGTAATAATTGGTAGGTGATCACGTTATACGTGGCACTCGTAACAACCGTCCCGCAATTGCTGTAAGAGGGATGAAGGACTTTCCCAATCCCGCCAAAAGAGATGGTACTGGAAATGTCTGCAATTTGTTGATTTGCTGTCCTATTGCATGCTTCCTCCCCCTACAAATTAACAAGAAAATTGATAAGTCCCTGCAGCTCATAATTGTTGGAACAGCAATAGCGGGCTTTTCCAGTCACGCCCGAGCAGGAGGTATTGAGAATACCGCCAACTGCCAAATTTTCTATAATTGTTTTCTCATATAAAACACATTATGTCCTCCGTAGAACATCTTGCTCCTAGCATTTCTTGTGGGAAACGGTTGAAAGTGATTGGCTTGTTGCCTGCGATTGTCAAACACCTTTTACCTTTTTGTTTAACTGCTTTGCCATACGGATCATACCACACATTACTACGGTGGTACAATATTGAGCTTGTAGCTTTTCTTTCAAGATTGATATCTGGAGAATCGTATGTTAGATTGATGAAGAGAAGCTGAATCCTGGATTCTGGAATCCCAATGAAGGGAAGATTTTATCGGTCTGCGTTTAAATATTATGGTGACTTCACCAATAGAAACATAGTCCGGTTTCACACGTGTTGCAAAACATTAGATCGTAATTTCACATGTATTGTCAACCGCTGGACTGTAATGCCAGGCATTACATACGTTGCCAAACTGTGGACCGTAGTTATGTTGCTGTGTTCGTTACGGAAAAGACTTGTATGCAGTCACATCCTAAATAGGGGTATAAGGTATGTGTGTGATTGGGTCACATTGTCTTCCATAAACCCTACAGCGGGCTTAGGTATATTCAAGGCCAAAAAAAACATAAGTAGCATATTTTGCTATTTTAAATAGCAAAATAGCATGGTTCAGATCTCGATTCCCAGTACCGTATGTTTGCATGTCAATACGTTACAACGGGGGACGTATTGTTCCATATTTGGGCTATGCGTCCGCGCCGGTGACACATACATGCATCATCGTTTTGGACACATTGCCCCAACCGTGGAGCAATGCGTTATGGTTGACGGCGTGATGTTCCACGAAGAGAGTAATATGTCGCCAATTCGGACGAATTGCCTTGCATTGGGTAATGCATCCTAGCTTTGGACGCATTGCTTTCGTATCAGAGAGATGTCTTCATGCATGATGCATTGGTTCCAACAGAGGAAATACATCTCTATACAAGACACATTGTTTTATTTGATTAATTTTTAATATTTTTAATTATTGTTTGTTTCTTATTTTTGTGTATAATAATAACATATATTATATTTGTGTATTAGCAATTGTTAGCTTATATTTTATTTATACATTATGTTTAATTATTATAAATTATTTAATTTGAATAGTTCCAAACACAGAAGGATCAAATAAGTTTTGTTGCAACAAGTTCATGATTGCTGGTCTTATTAGATAAAAACATAATCTAAGAATATTAGATATTAATTAGTATTAAAATTACAACATGAACCAGATGAAGATACAATAATACGATATGTTATTGCATTTGATTCAGTATCGAAACCAATGATTCATAAAATGGCCATTTCTGACGTACAAATCGATGTATATGTCGATGTGATACAACTAACTGCCTTTTAACTTCTGAATTGTCGTACATTGTTTTGTGTGTAGTATGACCCCAATACCAACTAGGTAGCTCAAGAAGTTCCCATTTATGTGAAGCATTTGCTTCAATGACTGCTACTAAAATTTTGTTTGTTCTTTTGTCACCATAAATCCTATCTTGTTACAGAACAACTCTGTAACGTCATTCTAATCATCTTCCAACAGAGTTTGATGGGTATATATGATAGATCCAAATATAAAATTTATAAATACCACCGCACAAGCAAATATGCAAAATTATACATGTAAACTAAGCATGTCCTCCATATTCACGCCATCCTCGACCACGTCCATGTACCTCTGACTCCTGAGTGGGCAGGTCATCTGGAGACGCCTTAATGGGTGTCAACTGTATAACAAAAGGCTGATGAGGTCTGTGATAGAAATGGAAAGCTGGAGGTGGGGTGAGGGGTCTTTGAAAACTAGGATGTGAGCCCTAAGGTGGAGTGAAAAAGTGGATATCAATTGGATTCAGTGAGTATGTAACAAAAGGTGGATGTCGACTCTATTGTAGATTGACTATGTAGGCGGTGTATGAAACAGATGGACCCACGATAAAGTATTGTCCCATCTATCCCATCCCATGAACTGATTATGCATAGAGGTAGAGGTATGAGTAAGAGTGGGAATGAGATCAGGAGCAGTGGTAGAGGTATGAGTAGGGTGGGAATGAGATCAGACTGATTGTTGAGGTATGAGTGGTAGTGAGAATGGGATCAGGGGCAGTGGATGACTCAACCTGATATGGGCGAGCATAGTCAGGACTCTTGAAATAGCTCATATGGATGTTGCAGATACCATCTCTGATATGTGTAGGGGCATGCTACAAAGTTGTTCAGATCTGCACATGTGATTCAAGTTATTCACACAAGGCATGTATAAACAATAAAGACCAAATAAATATAGTATAAATGATAACAAATGTAAAAAATCAATAACTATACTCATGTATTGTTGATGCTGCTAACTAGTTGGGAAGTATGTTGTTGGAGGATGAGGTGGAGGGCCCACTACATAATGTGGATGATACTATGTGTAGTGCACCTGTGGACTAAAGATTGTCCCTGTTGGTGGAGGGGCAACTAGAATCTCATGTATGTTGTTCCACAGTTGTACGTCCTCTGTATAGTGTGTAACCAATCCTCAACAACATGGCCCCTCCCAACTATCCTACTAAGACGTGGCATGGCAATAGAAGGTTGTACTTGAACAAATGTGAATTTTCCAAGCACTCTATTTGGGAGGTGCCACTCTACTACCGTGTAGCAGGCTAGAGGCACTAAGGCCAACCAAATATCATGACCCTCTCGACGCAGTGTTGGGAGACTCTGTATAATGTCCTCGGTGTAAGGAGTTAAATGTATCTGTTAATAAGAAATAAAATATAGCATACATCATATAAAAATGGCATAATAAGCATAAATAAGTCATTAGAATTAAATGTCACATGAGAGGATAAAATGTGGTCAAAGGCTTAATCATAAAACCGAACATTTCCTCTCAGTTTTTTGAATAGAATTAGGCCACCTATAAAATTGAGACATTGAAATTATAAAACTGTTCTACATTGTGTTAAAATTTTAAAAAATATTTTATAGATAATTACCTATAACCTAATGAAACATCTTCTGGCCACTCCCCCCAGTTCATAACCAATGATCATGAGCATCCAATTCCTAACCTCTCCCAACACCACATCTGTAGTAGACATACACACCCAGACAAGTGAACACTTTTCTTGGAATAGGTAGTAGCCTTGTACAACTCCCTATACAAGTATACTAGAGTTGCAACACCTCAGGATAGAGTGCTACAACTTGCAAAGTCAGCCACAAGAGGGAAGTACCATATGTGAACCCTATCTCCAGTACTATCTAGAATAAGGTAAGTACCTAAAAAGTATAGGAGATATGATCTAGTATACAATATCCTCATTTTGTTCTATTGTTCTTCATCCCATAAGGTGAAATCCATCCCAAAACATTGCCAGGATACCACGTGAGACTAATGTTCCCCTTGGACATCCCAATCGGTGCACCTCCCAAGTAATGCTCACAAAGGTGAGACCATGAAGAAAATTACCCCTCATATGTGCCTATAAGATATCTTGCTATAATTGGTGGTCCATCAATCTTAAGACCTAGAAAAACAACAAAGTCATGAAGCGTGACAGTCATCTCAAAACATGGGAACTTAAAAGTGTTGCTAGCCTTGTCCCAACGATTAACTTGTGATCAAATTCAGATCTAGGTTGATACATTATAATTTATGAACAAGCCCAAAAACAGCTAAGGAAATGTTCTTCAACACACCCCGATTAGTAACAGGCCATCCTAAGAACTCGAAGTGGTACTGGGAGAGTCAAAATGGTACTTCCCTAGGAGCCATATCTATTTAATAAATAAAGCATTACATTGATTGAAAAGTTGAAACATTACATGATCCACAAAAAACTGAAATTGAAACGTTACATAACTTGAGTAACTGAAATTGAAACATTACATGACTTGATTAAATTGAAATTGAAACATTACATAACTTGACTAAACCAAATTTGAAACATTACATGACTTGATTAAAATAAAATTCAAACATTACATGACCTGAATAAACTAAAATTAAGAAGTATAATACTAGACTTGACATCACATTACATTAATACAAGTGTGTCTATTATGAACCTTTCTGCCACACTTATGACATTGATATGTACATTGATTTAGATGAACATCCATGGATGAATGCATTCTTTTTCATTTGCCCTTCTAGCGTGCCTTCCTTTCCTTGGGGGTAATAAGGGATGAATTCCTCTACTTTCATCAAAAGGTGGCCACTACCTCTTGTCGGGAATACCATGAAATTCAGCTATGTATGAATTATAATAAGAAGCATTTGACAGATATGGACTCACAAATTTGTCACAGTCATAATCGACAGACCTTCTAGATACCCAAACATGGTATATGACATTGTTGAGGAGAACCACAACTGCATTCACTACCACCATTTGATCGCACTTTGACTTGAAATTTATATCCTTCCATGCCATCAATGAGCCACTCCTCATTGTTCACATGGAGTGTAACTCAGTTTGCTTGCATCTTGATTGAGCCTAAAAAGTGTATCGTGAAGGTTCGTGGGCCATTTATATCCCTTATTTGTACGATTATATGCTTCATTATGCCTCATCAATGACATTGTATCAGAATGATAGTATGTCAAAACATTAGTGTATGTATTGGTAAACCTCTAGAATCATTTAAGACTCTATCCATCGCTTCAATATGATTGCTAGTCAATGACCCATACCTATAACCTCTGTCATATGTGAGAGACTAAAGTATCACATTTTTGGCTATAAATAATCCATAGAAGTTGGCTCTATGGTTTTTGTATTATCCATTACATGATCAAATTCAAAGTGTATCAGTTGTACATCCCAACTTCCACATAAGTTCCTTTAACTCCTACACTTTAAATATTGATAGAAGTTCTCAAGATGTGTCAAAGACATTGTTTTGTATCGACCATTTTTGAATCTTATCAATCATGATAGATTTGTATGCAAATAAATCACCCTTACAAATTTCATTGCTGGAAGGGTTATAATTGAGATGAACTATCTGATGAAAATCACCCACCCATTCATCATCTTGAAAACCTTCATATTTATTATCAATTTATTGTTCTTTGTCCATTTCCTATCAAATGTATTT
This sequence comes from Alisma plantago-aquatica, assembly GCA_963693085.1. Lineage (NCBI taxonomy): Eukaryota > Viridiplantae > Streptophyta > Magnoliopsida > Alismatales > Alismataceae > Alisma > Alisma plantago-aquatica. The sequence continues at coordinate 422,986,240 of OY856411.1, forward strand.
GGGATGTAACTTGATGCTGCTATAGTGTTAGGGATCACATGTTGATACCCATCTGAATCAAGATCACTAGTGTCGTGATCATCATCAATTTCAGTTGTTGAGTCACCTTCCTATTCACTATATTCTTCCTCTGCCTCGACCTCATGACCACTATTTTCAATCTCAATACTAGGATTTGAGAAAATTCAGGAGGTTGATTTGATATGGAAGTTACATTATTGTTGATTATTTGAAAATAGACATGTAACTATAACTAGAATGTTGGTGGATAGATATTGTTTCAAAAAAGACATCAATATAGGCATCAGATGAAATTGGGAACCAAGTTCTAAATGCATCATCATTGTCAACTTGTATGAACATGATGTTCTTCAGGGAAAAGATATGATATAGTGATAGAGAAGTGATTGAGGTTGATGTCATGTGTTGTATGGATAAATGACTTGAGTTCTGTCATAGTATTTATATGTGTAATATTTATGGGTATAACAAATCAAATAGATAAGACCCATCATAGAGAAATTGGCCATCGTATCGAAACATGACAATTCATGAACGTGAACTAGATGCCACATTCCTATCATTGTAAAAAAATTATCAATCTTGTTTCAAGTAAACTTATTTATACAATTTTTATACTTATGTTCATAATATTTTCTTAATGTCCTATAATTCAAATTATAAAGTAGTAGAACCATTTTTATATAATTTAAATGTAAGAAGATATGCAAAACTTGACCAAAGAATAGAAGAAAATCCATCCTAAAATCAAACAGAAAGTCCGCCCATAGTAGCCCATACTTCAAAGCACTCTAGAGCTACTGAATATGCTTGGATGCAAAGAAGAAGAGAAGGAGTGAACGGGTTGTGGATCTTTTGGGGGGCAATATGTTCCCATTGGGGACACATTGCCATCATGTGGCACACGACCTTTGCCCCCAAGAGTTACATAGCCATTGGAGGCAAGGGTGTTGCATGGAGGCAATATGCCCCGCATGACGAGCATTGCTGAGGCAACATGTCCTTGACTGGGGCACATTGGCCCCACCATGAGGAAATATGTCCTATCCCTTGGCACATTGCACTAAATGAAAGAAATACATCTCCAAGCAAGACATATTGCTCCACGGTGGGGATAATGCATCCCAGACACAGACACATTGTTCTCTCCGGAGGCAATACACCCGAAACCTCAACATATTGGCCCCACAAAGGGGCAATATGTACTGGCTAGAGATGTACTGCTCCTAAAGAGAGCAATGCATCCCCCGTGCGGCCGCATTGCCCTCACAAGGGCAATACATAATGGCTGGGGATGCATTTCCCTATAAACATGCCATATTGGGAATTAAGATCCTGATTCATGCCATTTTGGTATTTAAAATAGAAAAATATGCTATTTAGGTTTTTTGTCCCATTGATAGTTTGTACTTGAATTCAGTCATATCCCAAATAGGGGTATAAGGTATAATCTATGTGAGTGACTAGGGTCACCTTTTCTTCCACAAACCCTATAGAAGGGTAGGTATATTAATCTCTCACATGATGGGTTACAGAGATCTATTACGCCACTAGAACTAATTACAAATTAAATATCACGACACACAATTATTCTTTCTATTATTCTCTGAAAATATACTAATCTCTAAAATGTAACTTGTACACTCAACCTGCTAGAGGTAGTGTTGGTGGGAGGTGGAAGAAGGTATAACTGGCCTGAAAGGTGGCTAGGTACTAGGCAAGATTGACAGGCACACGGTTGAACACATTTTGTGTGTAGCAAATCAAGTCCTTATTTCACAACTTCCTCATCATTATTGAAACATCATTGGGAGGTGAGTTTAAACTAAGCATAGATCATCCATATCGATCCCACACTGTTGGAGCCCTTTCATCCCTAATGATTTCTTCTAAACTCCAAACTTTATCATACTCCCCAGTCTATCATCAACATCCCCAAAATCTCTCACTACCCTCCTACAATTATTACTCCACTAAACCCTCTCAACTAGATAGGTACCTCCTTTACATTCAACTTCAACTCTACATGTCCCACTTAACCTAGTTAATTCTAGTTAACCCTCTCAACTACCTCCCTTACATTCAACTTCAACTCTTCAGGTCCCGACTTGACCCAATTAACCTCCTCAAAACTATAACATGAAATCTTCACTTCAGGAGCAAGCTCCTTCATCTCCAAGTTTCCTCATGGATAAGACCCCACTCACCTTGTCAAACACCACACCTTGCAAGAATATCCCAAAGAACACTGCAAGCTACATTTCACTCCAATCCTCCTTCATTGGAAACCATTAGAGCACCTTTCCATTAAAAATCATGCAAATCCTACCAAGGGAACGATTTCTATCACACCTGACCAATGATACCCATCATCTCTCCCCAAGACTTTTATAGTAATTGTACCATTTCCACGGTACGCACTAGAAACCCTAACATATTTACTCTTATATTTGTCTCTAGATCTCCCTTGCCATGTCCACTCTCAAAGACAAATTATTGATGGTCTCCTATTCTCACTCTTCAAAACAATTACTCTATGTCATTCTTAGGATACAACAACCCATCAGCCCACTATCAGCTCACACCATGCCTCTTCACATCTTCAATGCTAAGATTGTCCACTTAAAAAGAATCTCATTACTTCACACACAATTAGATTCTCTCCAATTCACACACCAAACCTTCATTTTTGTCTCCTTAAGTCTTCCTTGTTTGAATTCATTAATAACACCCCATATTAATGTGGAACCCACATTAGTATATCAATATTTGATGTGAGGGTAAGTCAAAATTTGTGCAACACCAACAACCCTTCTTTAATTACTTATTGGGTCAAAAACTCATATCTACAAAACCCCAATTTGTACGCCCATCCTCACTCCCAAGTTCCATAAGGCCCTTATCTCACCATTTTCTCTAGCCTAAAATTAACCAAGTGTTACTTAGAAGGGAACTACCGCTCACCCCACATCCAAACACAACAGTCCTCATTATGACAGAAAAGCAGCCCAAACGATTAAGTGGGACAAGGTACATCATCTGGGTGGTGTCAATGTAGGGGTCTTGTAGGAGACATGTCACTTCCATCTCATGTCCTAAACATTCTTTTTTATGGAGTATGAAGGAGAGGAGATCCCATAGGTTGGCCACCTCTAAGTAAATATTTTAGTAGTAAATCTGAATGGGACAACACAAATGAAGAGGGGACCAAAATGCATGAATGCAATATAAAGCTTCTTCCAATGGGTTATGAATGACGTATTCTCTAAGATGGAAAACCCACCCCCTATACATTTCTAGTTAATGATTCAATGGGGTTAAATATTATTCACAAAGTGTTATGGTGGATTTTAGAGTCTTTGTCTCATATCTAGGATGATACCCATAAAAAACTACAAACGATGGATGTCGTAGATCATGATCCATCAACCATGGCAATGATGCGTGGGTGTTTATCACTAAAAAGATGGTGTGTGTTGGTTCTTAGGACTTCATGTTATAGGAAATAAAATAAGTAAAACAAGTACGGTATTTTTAACAAGATTTATTATGCAATGTTCACAAACACAGATAATTGAAATACCATTTCAAATAGTAGAACGTCAATTGTGAATTTTTCAAAAAATATCCATAACAAGTTAATACCATGGATGTATATGCAATCAATCAACAATAATTCAATAGTTGAATTTTCCATATCCTATGTACACAAGGGGTGGAATGTGTACATTTGTATCTAGTTCTCCGTTTCTCAAATACAATCAATTTTCCAATCTAATTATTCATTTTTCCAAAATATTCTCCTTATCTATAGTTGTAACCATGAGTTCAGGTTAGTAATCAAGTAAGACAAATGGTAACCTTTTTTTGTTAATAATCAAGTAAGAGTTTATGTGTTTGCATATGGATGAGCATATGTGTAGATTGATAATACATCTAGGTGGACTTTTGCAATTATATTTCTTATTCACAATGTACACCCATATATATCAATATCTAGAAATGAGAGAAGATGAATGGAAACTTAAAATAAGTGGCATGGATTTTTAGGTTAATGATGCCCCATCCATTTTAGAATTTGTGTTTGATGATTTTATATCAAGAGAAAAGGAGAAATTTCTTATAATTGATGGTTATGCACCAAAGGATATTTCTATAGAGATGATCATGGTCCAACAAAGATAATAATACTAGGAAAATAAGAGGGAATATAAGAGAGGTATTATCTAAGAAGAATGTGTCTACCCAAAAGGTTGAGGGAGCATTTCCACTATCTGAGGTGAGATCACACCAAACATTGATGGGGATCCAAACCAATGGAGAAAGATTTGATGGGAAAATTTGGAGACCCTAATTTTTTTTTGGGAAATTAGAAGTCAAATGCCAGAGGATGTGACTATCAAGGCTCATATCATGCCATTTAAGATCTCTAGATCAAAGAAAATATTTGTCAATATTTATTTTGAAGTTTGTGATATATTATAAATGGAAAGAATGTGTCTCGTGTTTATAGAAGTTTCAAAAGTAGTTTGTGAAAAAAGCAATGTGTATCACGTAGGGCCGAGGCCAAATGTCAGGATACCTTAGTGAATTTCTCAAGATATGTTACTTGTGAAGGTTCCATTGATCATGTTTTGAAGGAATTTTGTGAGAATGAAACAGAGGAATGAAGAAAGAGGATCTCCTTATCAAAGATCAATTGTGGAAGATAAATTTTCAAAGGAGAACTACACATATTAAATATTAAATTATATGTACAATGGAGGATTGTATCTAGTCACACTAGAGTGGTGGAAACTCTTGAACGTGAAAGTTTGGGATGAAGGTTCAACTGATGTGATGAACTTATTTTTTAAAATCACTTTAAAAATGCATACAAGAATATTAATGGATTGGAAATTATGAGAGGTTTCATATTTATAAACATAGAAATCTTGTACTTTGTTTTATGGCAAAAACAATTTGGTTTGGTGAATGATTTTAGTCAAACATTTTGGAGTATGAGACTAAATGTTTTAGCAATAATTTTGTATAAATAATTAATGAGGCTAATAGGCTTGAAGTCTGTCATCAATGTTTGGTAGGTGACTTTAGTAATAAGGACAACATGGGTTACTTAATATAAGGATTATTATGGATGTCAACAAAGATAGTGTCCTAAAGAGAGTGCTAGAAGGACAAAAAATGCCATCAAGGTCAAGTGGTTTATCACAACTAAGAGAGAAGATCACATACATGATTTCTACGCAAGATAAGGGTTATATAAGGGAGGAGGTATTGTTGATAAGTGTGACCAACAAAAGGGGAGTTTTTATTTTAGAAGGGGAGGCATATTTGGTCGAATCTATACTTGAAGTGTGTAAAAGTGTGTACTACTATATGGTTCTTAATTTTGAATGGACGATTCTTAATTGAGAGAGAGGTGATGTATTTTTTTCAATTAGAACACCTTGTGCAATGTTTATAACTTTATATAAAAGCCCCTAATATCCTCCTAAATACTAGAAAGACCCTATCCTTTTAAATATCCCAATAAGTCTCCTACCCATTAGTCATTTTACTTCGGTGAAGGCTTACATATTGATATAACTGCATACACATCAATGTATATATGTTAAATATATATTGTTAAGACTTTTCTTCCCACTGTTTGATTAATATACTGATATTTAGTACACATATTTATAAATACATGATATTATAAAATTTGGACTAAATTTTAAGTTTGTCATTTTAAACCACATGAATTTTGATAACATGCAGTTTTGCTGAAGCACAATGTCTGATTAGTATTGGTGAATGTGAGACCCTAAACCTAGCTTAGACCTATCTTAACTACAACATTAACGAGTTAACTTAATTTAATTATTTATTAAGTTTGAGATCAATTTGATCAGGTGGACACCCTATTTTGGTTCAATTGCACTTTTTGCCACAATTTCAAATTTCCCTACAAGTTTTGAACTTAACTGTAAATTAATTGTAATACATGGACATAATTGCAAATTGTATGTACACATATAAACTTGGTTTACTCTTCTTATTTGTGCTTTATTATACCTTCAAAGAAATTGAGTAAGAGATAACTCTAATTTGACTTCGTGGCACTCTATTTACCTTGATTTTGTAATTTGATGTATGTTTGTGAATTGATGTGTGTTTCACCAAAACGGAGTATAAAGAGTGAGACCCGAAAGGGGATCCAATCAAATGGTAACACATAAAGAGACATGAATGATGAAGTAGAAGAGTTGAAACTATTACAAAGTTACATGATGATTGTTTACAATTGTTTCTCACCATAAAAGGTGGTATAGCAAAGTAAAAAGGTTATACATCTAACAAATCTAATCACATGCAAGACCTGTTGTAGAGGATGACTCAACTGTTCCAAGCTATCCTTAGGTCCAGTTCCTTGTAAAAAATCTTCCTACATCCTTGTCTTCTATTGTTCCTACACCTAAGTGGAAGGGAACATCACCCAGAACATAGGAAATAAGATATAGGTCAGCAAAGGATGGGTATGTACATATAATAATCACTTTGGGCATTATTGGTCAAAAGTCAAAAAATATGTTCCCATAAGAAGGGGTGTTGGTATGTATGCCCAGAGAGCCAATCATATGATGATTGGTATATGGCATTAGATACCTAATTTGATAATTATAGAGGCATGCTTCTAGTTTATTTTGTATATTCAATTGTGAGATAATGAATTACATAATAAATGTCTAGAGAATGATATTACTCAATGATGTATGTCTTCAAGTATGTGACTTGTAAGAATGAGATCATACGGGTGTTAAGAGTATATACATTCTAATTATGTCCCTGATCAGTTTCTATCGTGAAAGGTAGATAGACAACAATAACACACAAGATCACAATGTAAGTTGGTTGATGACTAAATCTCATTAGTCATGATATTGCAATATCAAACCAAGCACATAGATACATGTTAGGGAATAGTGTATCAGACAGACCCACCATGAGACTGACACATGGAAGCCATCATCATGGAAGTCATAGTCATCTCTCACAGTGATGGTGGTGGTTGTGGTTCTTAGACCTAAAATCACTGCACTCATCACATGTCTTTGAGTACACTTTGACATCATCAAACACAATCCTAAAACATGGGTTGTTATAACAGTGATGATTGGGTGACTTTGACACATGGGCATTGACTGTGAGTGATATATATGGGATTTGTCCCTCTGAGTGGAGTATAATATCCAAGGCCTCTTGATTAGCGAGACTGATAAAAGTATGGCCATTCACATGTGAGCCAATATGTGATATTGAGCTTACATATATCTCATGCAGTCTGCTCTGGTTCAAGGAACGTGATTGAATAATAATGAGGATGACTAATCCATGCCTCTAGTTTAATCTGGATATCAGTGACAAAGGAACTATACAAACATTGTAACACCATACACAGATTGTAGGTTGAAGTTTCTCCCCAACTTTCCATTCACTTGGGTAGCAATGATGTACGACTAGGCACCACTCATTGCTTGTGATGTCATAAGCTAGTTATGGACATTCACTGCCAATGTGATATGGGACCTATAGGGTTACACACATAGGAACTCATCTAGAAGAGGAGTTTGATCTTGAATGATAATTGAATTGATTACTAAAGTGTTTAGGTATTCCAATTCACGCAACAGATCAGCTGACTAAACTGCCAAATGATCAGTTCAAGTGTTGAGACTGTTGTTTGGAGTGTCATGCTGATTGTACTATATATTGGTTGGAATTCTGCCTAACCTGGGCTGCGAGACGATCGTATGGCTTGTGCGAAATGGCTATCTGGCTTGTGTGAGATGGCCATCTAGCTTGGTGCAAGACGCCCATCTCAGTTGTGCCAAACGGCCATCTGGCTTAGTGTGATACGCCCGTCTCAATTACACCAAATGGCCATTTGGTTTGGTGCGAGATGCCCGTCTTAGTTGCACCAAATGCCCATTTTGGGGGTACGTCAAGTTGAGTACTAATTGGAATTGAATTGCCAACATATGTGCAGACCTATAAGGTGAAAAACAGTAGTTTGGCATAGCGAAATGACCATATCGCCGGGTGAGACGACCGTTTCATTGTTTGCATGTTTTTAAACTTCCAGAAAAGTTGTGTAAATTCAAGATCTACTTGTCCTTTCCACTCCTACTTTAGTCCCACCTTGGATGGGGACTAGGAACCCTGACCCTAACCCCTCCTATATATAGAGGTGTACTGGGGGCTTCCCAGTGCACAACTACTACACAAATAATTGAGAATCAGTTGCTCTGACAAGTGTTGTCCTCTCTGGTGCCCAGACAAGTCCTACCTGACTAGGGAGGGATAGCCATGGGAGAGCAACAACTGAGGATCATTGATGTGGGAGAGCATGTTGGTGACTAGTACACTAATGGGAGGGACAACTCCTTCCAGTTCGTTCCTGTAGGACAACATGAGTTCTAGTTGGTCCGTGTGGACTACTCTAGAGGCAGGAGTCTATTGGCTACTGCTAGGAGGGCAACGTCAACTCATAGTTCGTGGTGAGATCTGAAGAGCCGGTGCAGCAGTTTTCCAAGTATGATGTCCATGGAGGAGCAATCCGACAAGTCCGAGTGTGACTAGGATCTATACAACCACCGTTCAAGACATAGACACATCTACATCGACGATGATTGTCACTGGACTTGCTCTACGACCAGGTATATCTTTGTCAAACCATCCGTCCCATTGCATAGTTACTGGCACGATCTACTGGTTAATGGGAAATATGTTAGTAATTTTTTTTCATTTCCTACATGATGCCATATTTCCCTACTGTGGTATTAGAGCCACATCAATTAATTATGTTTTGGGTAATCGCTATGATTGTATTTTTGGTTTCACTTTGTTTATTTATTGCATGCGATGCGAATATTTAAACTGGTTGATGTGCACGTCTATCTAATCACCACATAAGAACCCAAATGAATATATATATATATATATATATATAATTTATATGTGTCATCGTAAAATCAGTTTTGATGGTGGATGTAAAGCATGATTATGGCCAAAACCCCAGATCTATGTGTGCATGGTTGTAGTTTTTATTTCTATTCTTAATTGGTCTACGTATCGAGCCTCTCACTCATTCCAAATGTAAATTAATGATTTTCTTCCTATTTCCCATCGAATATAACTCGAGGTTTTCTCTATAAACAATGTAATAAGAAATAGAATAGTTTTAATTTATGTTTCAATGCAAGATGACAATATGCACAAGACAAAATGACCGGCTCATGAGACGACTCAATCGACTGGAGGACCGACAAGGCCAGACAACATGAGGAAGAACCAATCGACTAGTGGCCCAACTGATTAGCTGGAGGTGTCCAAACGTTGCTTGGACCTGAGAACCAGATGACCATTTCAGAAGAGCCCAACTGAGCGACCAGGAGGTGAGCCGACCGGTTCAAGAGTTGAACCGATCAACCCAGATTGGTTCGAGCACAGATCATCACCAACAATAGGTTTCATATGATGTGGACCATAGGTGGTAGTAATTCCTTGTGACTCCAAGGAATTACATTAGTATGTCCATAACCATCGCTTGTGTGTTTTATTTATTGCATGTTCTCATTTGTGGTTATAGAATGTATATGATACGTAAATATATGTAGTGATTGGATAAAGTATATGTATTTATACATACAAACTCCCTCAATTAAAATATCAAAGTCTTAGATGTCTCCCAAAAGTGGCACACATAAAAGGCTTGATCGACCAAGCGTAGGTTATGCTAAAGCATGGTGCGTCATCTATCTCATGGAAATGTGATGGTAGATATGTATGTTCTGCTAAAGAAGGGTGCATATTCTATTATGTCAGCTTTAGGGTCAGGCTTGACTAGTGATTCTCAGAGATTCTGGGCCTAGAGGAATGTAGATGATCATGGCAAGGAGTTGCATATATCATCTATCCAAGAGTTGCATATGATGAAATTGGCATGATATCCTACCTTGATAATTGACTATGGATGCTGGTGTAGGCCGGGTAATAGTTGAATTATTTTGGATCTTGGCCCACTCGAATATTGTATGTTGCAATATTTCAAATTGATATTGAGGGCTATCAATTCGAATAAAATAGTGGGAGCGATAGCTAATTAAAGACCTAATTAATATCGTCAAATTATCAAATCAAACCAAATAAAAAATGTTTTGAAAAGTTGCAAAATTTCTTTGTAGAATCAAATGTCAAACACAAAAAAAGTTCAAATTGTGATCAGACCTCAAGAAGGACAAAATGGGATAAAGTTCCACAATTGGTTAAGGACTTTGAGAAATGTTCTCATCAATGAGCGAAAGCTCTATGTCCTTGATAGACCAATACCAGAGGAGCCCACTCCAAAACTACCTAAGCTAACTTGATGCTTATTGGAAGAATGCCAATGAAGCCAAAGACATTTGAATACCTAATGCTCTATTGTATGAACTATGAGTTGCATTAACAACATCAATGCATGGATATTCTCGAGATGGTAACACATCTTAAGAATCATGTAATGCAAAGATGGTATAATGTCTTCAAAAGTGCTAATTTGAGTGCAAACTGACAAAGGAAGGTCCAGTAGAACCCATGTGTTCAATGTGATTAGACATGTGGAATGACTGTGATTTCTCTTAGGTCAAGGGTTGACCATGAATATGATTATGCAAGCATTGCATGAATCATATAGTCAATTTATCACATGCTTGACATGTTGATGCCAAATCAAGGAAGAAAAAGGACAAATCTGTGATGGTGATTAGCAGAAGTGAGTCCTAGGGAAAAGGCAAGGCTAAGAAGTGTTCTAACTCTAAGCTTAAGCCCAATTCTTCTACACTCAAAATCTGGATAAGGGTAAGTGTAAAAGGGATTTGTCCTTTTCACTTAAAGGATAAAGAGAATAAAGTGACACCATTGTCACTTGTTTGGACATTGGAAAGGAATTATCCTATTTATAGAGGATCTCAGGAAGAAGATAGAGATAGAGATCTCTACTTCAGGATCTGAGAAGAAGTAAGCTAGAGCTATATGGAGCAAGGGTTGTTTCCACTATAGTTAAAGGTTGTCATTCATGGGCACATAATAAAATTAGTGAATTGCTATTATGTACTTGCCAAAACATCATATGTTTTGTATGACAAGAATATTATGATATTTAATGGAGATTCCCTGTGTCTCATAAACTATACTTGATAGTTGAAAAGAGAAATGGGTATGACACATATATTGAATGACTTGATAACTCAAACATTGAATACCTATAGCACTATCATCTAGAGTGCATAAACAAGAAATACATTTCTAGAATCCATATGATGGTTATCTAGACTCTTTTGGTTATTAAACCAATAATGACATGCATGTCTTATTTGTTGTGCAATATGACAAGAGTATTTTCACTAGATGTAGTGGGAGATCGACTATTCCATTAGGAGTAGTACATACTGATCTACATTGACCTTTTTGAATGAGTGCTAAAGGTAGTTACAAGTACCTCATTACATTTACTAATCTTGAATGAGTGCTAAAGGTAGTTACAAGTACCTCATTATATTTAATGATACGATCCATAGATACAAATTTATATTTAATGAAATACAAAGTTTGGATCACCTGAAGTGTTCAAGGATATCATAAATGAAGTATGTAACTGAATTGGTAAAAGCATTAAGATACCTCGATATGATCAATGTTGAAATATGCAAACCAAGAGTTTGAGGACCTACTGGGAGATCATGATAGTGTATAATAATGAACTCCACCTAAAATATAGTGTTGTGTAAGAAAGAAGGAATCACATCCTGTTAAGTCATGGTGTGATTATCAATTAAAATCTAGCTAGTCTTACAATTTCTTTTTGGCACATGCTTAAACACTAAACAATCTACTGTCTAAAATAGTTTAAAAGACACCATATGAGATATGGCATGGGAATTGTCCTGATGAGTCTTTTGTAGTGATTAAGATTGAAAGCTTGTATAAGAAAATAGTTTCTTAAAAGTCTTTATCCACAAATCACATGAATGCTACCTTGTTGAATACTACTTATATTCTAGCCCAACAACAAAGTGTTTGTTGTTAGGATGACTGAATTCCTAAAGGGAACTTAGTTCCAAAGGAATCAGTGAGAGTAAAAGTATAACTCAAAATGTTCAAGACAAACAAGAAAACATTGAACCTAAAGAGGTACAACAAGGAATAAGGAGAATAAAAAATTGTTGTTGTTGAATCTCAAGTTTCTTATGTAAACATAGAACTCATAGTTTTAGTAGAACGCCTAGAGTTTGAAAGATTATGATATCTTATAACTCAAGAAGGCGGTAAGTTGATCATAGGGATGAGTCAACTACCTACCTAGAAACTATTGAGGAACCAAATTCTGAAAAATGGTTTGAGGCCATGAGATGTATGATGGACTCCATGTAAACCAACAAGGTATGACCTTGTTGGATCCACCTGAAGGAGTAAAAACCATAGGATGCATTTGGGTCTTTGTAAGAAGACCAACATGGAAGGGTAGATTGGTTGCAAAGAGTTTTGAACTAGTTCAAATTTTTGAATGCGATGAAGCCTTTCACCAGTTACCATGGTTAAATCCATTTGAATCATGCTTGCTATTACAGCTTATTATGACTGTGAGATTTGGCATATGGATGTTAAAACTGCATTCCTTAATTGGAATAATAAAGAGGATGTGTATGTGATACAACATAATGGTTTCATATATCCACTAACGAAAAAAAGTCTATAAGCTACAAAGGTCAATATGAGGATTCAAGCAAGCATCTCATAGTAGGAATCTTTGATTTGACAAGACAGTCAAAGGGTTTGACTTGAGTGACAATGAAGATGGAATCTATGATTACAAAATATTTCACAGGAGTGTATTTTATATTCTACATAATGATGAGGAATAATTTCCTTATCCTGCAAATGTTAAAACTTGGCAAGGAAAGTACCTTCTATATGAAGGGTTTAGGAAAAGCATCCTATGTGATAGGGATCGAGGTCTATAGATATAGATCTAGAAAGCTTCTTGACCTATATAAAAGCACATATATTAGTAATATGTTGAAGGGTTCAACATGCAAGACTCAATGAGAGAAAACTTATCCATGTTTCATGGAGTTAGCCCCTCAGGAGCCTAATGTCATAGTTATTATGAAGAACATGGACTCATGGATAGATGCCATTGGATCTATATTGAAAGAAATGTTGTATACTTATCTCGTTATCTTGTATGTATTAGATATTATGAGAAGATATATAGTAATATCGTGTGTATTGGACATGACGAGAGGACATCCAGTCATCTCATATGTATTGACATATGAGAGGACACATATATACCTACCTAGAAATCTCATATGTATTGGACATGACAAGAGGGTATATGTCAGATACCAGTGAGGGTCACTGGAATACCACAATGAACATCCTTATGTTCTTGTAAAGCACTTAAAGGATTGGTTACTTGGTTATGGTAATAAGGAAGAGTTGGATGTACATGGTTACACCCATGCAAGCTTCCAAACTAACTAAATGATCACAATCTAAATTTATGTTTGATGAAAAATGAGAACTGCAAGCTAGAAAGGGTTATGAGATAATGATAGTTGTTTGAATCTACAAATGAAGCCAAATATCTCTATGTTATAAGAACAATAGAGGATATTGTATGGATCAAGAAGTTCGTATGGGTGAACTTTTGTGAGGTTCCAAACCATTGATGTCACAATAAAAATACTGATGACAACAATGGAGCTACTACTTGGGATGGGAATCTCATATAGCATACTATGGCACTTCCATCTCATACGAGTAGTCATTCAATGAAGATATGTGAAAATTGCAAAATACTGACTTAAGGCAAATGTTGCTAAACCCGCTATAAAAGTACTTGCACAACAGAAGCATGAAGTTCATGTTAGGTCACTCAAGATATGATTTGTGGGTGATTGGATCTAAGTGCAAGTGGGAGTCTATTGGTATATATGCCCAGAGATCCAATCATATGATTATTGGGATATGGCATTATATACCTGATTTGATAATAATAAAGGCAAGCTTCCAATTTATTTTGCATATTCAGTTATGAGATAATGAATTATATAATAAATGTCTAGAGAATTATATTACTCAATGATGTATGTCTTCAAGTATGTGACTTGGAAGAATGAGATCACATAGATGTTAAGAGTATATACATTCACATTATGTCCCTGATCGGTTATTATTGTGGAAGGTAGATAGACAACAATAACACACAAGACAAAAGTGTGAGTTGGTTGATGACTAAATCTCATTAGTCATGATATGGCAATATCAAAACAAGCACATGGATACATGTTAGGGAATAGTGTATCAGACAGATCCACTGTGAGACTGACACATGGAAGCCATCATCATGGAAGTCATAGTCAACTCTCATAGTGATGGTGGTGGTTGTGGTTCTTAGACCTGAAATCATTGCACTCATAACATGTCATTGAGTACACTTTGACATCATCAAATGTAGTCCTAAAACATGGGTTGTTATAACAGTGATGATTGGGTGATTTTGACACATGGGGATTGAGTGTGAGTGATAGATATGTAATTTTTCTCTCTAAAAGGAGTATGATATCCAAGTCCTCTTGATTAGAGAGACTGAGAAAAGTATGGCCATACACATGTGAGTCAATATGTGATATTGAGCTTACATATATCTCATGCAGTCTGCTCTGGTTCAAGGAACAAGATTGAATAATAATGAGGATGACAACTCCATGCCTCTAGTTCAATCTGGATATCAATGACAAAGGAACTGTACAAACACTGTAACACCATACATAGATTATAGGTTGAAGTTTCTCCCCAACTTTCCATTCACTTGGGTAGCAATGATGTGCGACTAGGTACCACTCATTGCTTGTGATGTCATCAGCTGGCTATGGACATTCCTGCCAATGTGATATGGGACCTATAAGGTCAAACACATAGGAACTCATCTAGAAGAGGAGTTTGATCTTGAATGATAATTGAATTGATTACTTAAGTGTTTAGGTATTCCAATTCACGCAACAGATCAATTGACTAGATTGCCAAATGATCGGTTCAAGTGTTGAGACTGTTGTTTGGAGTGTCAGGCTAATTTTACTATACATTGGTTGGAATTCTGCTTGACCTGGGCTGCGAGATAACCGTCTGACTTGTGTGAAACGGTCGTCTGGATTGTGAAAAATGGTCGTATGGCTTTGTGCAAGACGCCCATCTCAGTTGCACCAAACGACCGTATGGCTTGGTGCGATACGCCTGTCTAAATTGCACCAAATGACCATTTGGTTTGGTGTGAGACACTCGCCTCAGTTGCAAAAAATGCCCGTTTCAGGGGTATGTCAAGTTGAGTACTAATTGGATTAAAATTTCTAACATATGTGCAAAACTGGAAGTGTAAAACGGCCATTTCACTTAGCAAAACAACCATCTCGCTGGGCGAGATGACCATTTTGTCACATGCAAGTTGTGAAACTTCCAGAAAAGTTGTGAAAATTAAGATCTACTTGTCCCTTCCACTCCCGCTTTAGTCCCGCATTGGATGGAGAATAGGAACCCTGACCTAACCCTCCTATATATAGAGGGGTACTGGGAGCTTCCCATAGCACAACTACTACACAAACAATTGAGAATCAGTTGCTCTAACAAGTGTTATCCTATCTGGTTGTGGTAACCACGAGAGCCCAGGCAAGTCCTACCCGACTAGGGAGGGATAGCCATGGGAGAGCAACAACTGAGGATCATTGTTGTGGGAGAGCATGTTGATGACTAGTATACCAAGGGGAGGGACAACCCCTTCTTGTCTGTTCTTATAGGATGATAGAAGTTCTAGTTGGTCCGTGTGAACTACTCTAGTGGAAGGAATCTTTTGGCTACTGGTAGGAGGGCAATGTCAACTCGCAGTCTGTGGTGATATCTGAGGATCCGCTCTAGCAGTTGTCTGAGTCTAATGTCCATGAAGGAGCAGTCAGAAAAGTCTGAGTGTGATTAGGAGCTACACAACCACCATCCAAGACAGAGTGCACATTTACATCGATGAGGATTTTCACTGGACTTGCTCTGGGACCAGGTATATCTTCGTCAAACCATCCTTCCCATTGCATAGTTATTGACGCGATCTGCTGGTTAATGGGAAATATGTTAGTAAATTTTTTGTTTCCACTGCCTACCTGATGTCGTATTTCCCTACAGGGGGGTTATTTGTAATTACATAAGTTCAAAAGAATAATAATAAGAGAAATGAGGCAGATTAAAATTAAGAGTACAAGCATGAAGAATAAAATTTCTTTCCATATCAAGTAAGCACAATTCCAATTTAAAACAATAAACATTTGCATGTATAGAAATGTAGACTAAATATACCTAAATAGGGCCATAACATCATGGCCTAACAAGACATAAGGGTGGAAATGCACACCCCAGGCTGAATATGTGCACCCTTTGTAAGTATGGTTGTACATAAGTACCACTATTCTAGATACTCTAGTCAAACACATAACATGCGCAAATAGAGTGGCAAGGCTATCATTTTAGTCAATTTTACATAGAAAAGGCATTCAGAGAAAGTGTGGTCCAAGAACCCATGAAAGGAGAGTTGTTCAATGTCCACATGAATGTAATGAATTAAGATAAGAAAATATGAATGTACAAGAAATGGGATTTCCAATAGGATTAAGAATTCAAGAGATTCCTCATTAAAAGAATGTAGGTTCAGTCATATAATGCCCAAATAAAATGGAGGATGTACATACCTTATGTTCGCATCTATAGCTTGACTCAATCAGTATACTTAGTCCACAAAGTCAAATTTTAATCCTAGGAACATATTACGTATGTTAGTCAAACCAAAGAGAACCAATGTATACATTCCTAGTAGAGCTATTATACATTGTTTTACCCTAATTCTAGTCACCTAAAGTCACATTTGGGATTTTAGCCTTATTAAGTACACACATTATCAGTTATATATATATATATATATAAGTCTAAGATTCATCATCTGCCCTATAAGTCTACATATTTCTAAGCTATTATTAGTGCTGGTAAAAAGTGTATTCCTCCCATTTAGGTCTCATAAATTCATTGTCTCTCTTTATATATAATAGACCAATTTGGTCAATCAATGTCATAGATATATATCACATGAGATATCATCGACCAACTAATCTTATTAGAGAAATCCGGGGTTGAAATTCTACTAAATATCATATATGAATAGTCTATATTTCTTATGCTCTTACCTAGATTTTGATTGCCTATATTTATAGCAGTATGTATATAATATTATCTTAGATAGATGTGAATAATATAGTGCAACACAAGTCATCATGAATAAGTTTTACAAAATATAACACCACTCATACACATTTTTGATACATGTAAATATCTAAGTATACTCCAATGTTCTACATATTGTAAGACCCTTGACCTAGCTTAGTGTTGGATGTGGTGCTTGCTTTGCTTAAAAAGATGCTTAAACCTTAATCTAATATCTTAAGATTCTTTAATAACATGTGACATGGTAATGTTTTCAGTTTGGTCTTGTTTGGTTGATGTTTGAGCTTGTTATGCTTGTTTTGGACCTAGTTTCAATTTACCCAAGTTGATGGGTTATCTTGCAATTTTTCACATGTTCGATGTGCCTCACATGTTTTGGTATCATGATAGAGCGGATGGTACTTTGGGGCACCTTTTTATGCCTTAGTTTGTTGAGGAGGGAAGTGGTGATATGTTGAGTGTTGTTTCTAGGGTTTGCCTAGATGCCCTAGGTTGGTGTTGAAATTGTGTTGACCGTTTGATGTTCTTGGTTTTCAGTGACCTTCCTTGATGTTCCTTGATGTTTTCTCTATGGTCCAATAGTGTTTTTGTGGAGCCTTGAAATCTGTTCGGTTGATGAGGGATGGAGCTTTCATTTGGGTCACTGATGACCTCATGTTTCATGTGTGTTGGTTACTTAATTTTTCTTCAACCATGAGCCTTTGTGGCTATGTTTTCCTTCAACCGATGATCATCTAGGACCAAGTGAGGTCATTGGATTTCTTTTTTTTTCATGTACTTAGTGCTTGCATGGTTTTAGTGGATGCATGGTTGATGTATGGTGGACATGTGGCGTGCATGCCACCTAACCTCTTTGGTCTCTCTCTACATTGAGCATATGTACCCCTCTTCTTTCATGCATATGATCCTTTTTCTCTCTCTCTACCCTCTCTCTTTCTTTGAGTTTGCCCCTTGTGTGCTTGGTAGAGAAGAATCTCATCCTTATGTGCTTGGTGGTCGAAATCATTTTACAAGTGGTGATCCAATTTGGAGCTACTCTTCCTTGGTGATCTTTGGTGATTCTTTGATCCTTGGTAAGTAATCTGTCTCTTGATTTCATTTTCTTGCAAACCCTACCTCTTTCTTCTTCTCTTGGCCGAATCAATGGAGTTTCCATGGTGGTTCTTGTGTTGGGGTGGAGGTACTCCTCTTTCTAGGGCTAAATCCTTGGTTCTCCAAGGTAGAACTCAAGTTGAGTAGAGGAACTCTTCTCCCTTTCTCTCCCTTCTTGTTCTTTTTCGGCCTTGAAATTGTGTTTCTCCTTCTTTCCCTTTGGCCTAAGGTTTTTCTTCTCTTTTGAGGTGGTAACTAACTTGTTCATGGAGGAGATCAAGGCTAGGCTTCTCTTTTACTTTTGGAGCTTCTTGATTGGAGGTGGTTACACCATCATCTAAGGCGGGTTATATAACTCTTTCCCTACTATTATTGCACTTTAATCCTATGTGAAACTTATTTTAAAATAGATTACTTGATGTTGATAATGATATCTTGGTTAGGGTTGTGTTTCTATAATGATCTTGCATGAACTTGGTGATGTTTTGACGTATGAGATGGTTCCTTTTTAGTTTTGGTCCCATAAAATGTTTCTTCGGTTGCATAGAAGTGTTGGTGCTCTTTGACCGATGGAAGTGATTCTTTTCCCTTTGACCGTCTAGATTTGGTGGTGCTTGGGTCACTAGATGTGTTGATGGTTCTGGTCGCTAGTCTTGGTCACTTGCCTTGAGGATTTATATTTGATTGCATCGCTTTGAAAACTAAATACCTTCTTTGACCGCTGATGGCAAGTGGTGTTTCTGGTTGCTTCTTCGACCTTGATCTTCTTCGACCACTGGTGTGTTATGGTTGTGCTTTAATTGTTGGTTTTTATCATGGTCTCTGACCTTGATGATGTATGTTCTTCAACCACATATATTGTAACCTAATATTATCTTCAACCCATGATAAACCATGGACGGATGGTACCTATGCATGATTACCTAGTATGATGATGTTAACCTATATGTTCCAAGACTGCAGAAGGTAATGGGTTGATGCTATATGATGACTTCGAAACCCTAATCGGATGTGTTGTTAAAACCCTAACCCTAATGTGGGACTATGGCAAAGTTTTCTACATTGTGCAATGTGATAGTATGTAGTGATGATGCATTGTTTCTCTCTCTTACTTGTATAACTTGACTAATGAAGGTTGAATAAACATCATGACATGCAATGCTATGGTAATCTTGATATGACACAGGGTGATAAATGTCAGCCTTATTTAGGCATGATGAGATGATAATGATATGTTTTGGGTCTTATGGCCTGTAAGAGGTTTATGCCTAGTATATGTTGATATCCTCTAGTGATGTGATGAGTGATTGATATCCCCTCATGATGTGATAGTGTTGATGTCCTTGTATGGTAGTGATATCAAGTGATGGTGTGACAAGTTTATGCCTTATTCATCTATATTTTCTGGTGTTGTAAAACACCCTTATTTTGTAGGATTTGTTTAGGGTTTGTACATTGTAACTTGATTGGTGCTAAAATATACCCAATTGGCTTAATTAATCAAGTGAAAACCTAATCATGTAGTTTCCCTATGCTATAGATCCATCTACAATGTCATTATTTTCTAGATGGTGAAATGAGTTCTCCCTTAGTGGAAGATCAGAGTCATATATTGGTGAGTATATGCATTTCATAGGATTGGCTATGGTCATACCCTAGAAGGAGAACGGTCGAGGCCATATCTCAGTGATGTGATTTAGTATATGTATATGATATGTTTTAAGGATGGTTATGGTCATACCTTGGAAGGAGTGTAACTACACTCGTAACTTGGTTTTCACTAGTGTTGGGCCTATATACCATGGCAGACTAGGTTGTTTTGCAGTTGGACTTTATATGTCACTACGGTGGACTCAGATAGACTGAGGGTGTGGGAGATCATAGGAAACCTGCTCCTCCTAGATCTTGTATGGCACTATTTTTGACTTCGCAGTGGTTAGTTGGAGCATGAGTGGTACACCTCATCTCCTAAGGGCATAATAAAAGATGTAATACAACTATGTAGTATATTTTCTTAGGGCTAAACACGGCTCACATTGGATGGCCCTTTGCCTTATCTCTTTTACTGATTTCTTGAATTATAATATAGTAAGAGAAATCAACTATTATACATGTTATTAATATTCCTTCATAAAGTATAAAATGTTCTACTTCTTAGTGGTAAAAGCCTAAACTGCTTAAACTACTTAAATAATGTTAATGAATTAATTCATATCGTTTAGCTGAATCTTCTCAACCTGATAATATATGTTATGTTTCTTCTTTAAGTTATTTGTGCTTATAATAGTTGCGGCAAAGATTTATACATCTTGCTAGGATGTTTGGTCTGACCCCGTGGGTTTCTACATCTTTTAGGTGGTCGTGTACGATGAGGTAGAGATCATGCGCTTGATGCTCAGCAATAAGAGGAGTAGGCTGTTAAAGGTTGGATATGCTGCTAGTGTTTTGAAGTAGAGTCATATGCGTCGTCCCTATACTCTCAGGTCCTTGGGGAAGTTTTTGATGGTTTTATATATGGACACGAGTTTTGGCAGTATGCCATGGTTGTATATATATGGACATGTTATCATATGTTATAGGTTTGATGCATGATAGGCACTAAACAGTGATGTGTACATCTTTATGGCATGTTATGTCATGCAAGTGACTTCATTTGGAATTGGATGTAATAAGTTTTATATTTTGTTCTTATGTGAAATTAGTTTTAATTATTTTTTTTCTGGTAATCTAAAGGCTTAGTAGTATTAATTTGCATTTTGTTTTGAGCAATCTCACTGTGTGGCATTGGGTGATGTCATAGTTTAGTTGGTATCAGAGCTTTAGGTTCGCTGAGGGTACAAGGACATAGGACTAGGGTTTGTGTCTATTCTAGTGTCCTCCAGTCTATCTAATGGAAACATCTGCTTACGTAGAAGAATAAGAAGAAAAGAGAAGATGGTTGGAGAACACAAAGAACATGCTGTTGAGAGTAGTGTTATTGCACCAGGTGGTGGTGCCAGGAGGCAGGAGAGGATGGATGTTGTGCATGAGATACCCCAGTTTGACCCAGCTATGGTGGCCAATCCTACTTTTAAGTCTATGTTTGGACTGTTCATGGCCACAATGACGCATATGGAAGACAGAATGCCCCTACCCCAAGTGAGAGAAGCAACCCCCAATGCGGAATCTTTAGGTTCTTGGAAGACCCTTGAAAGGTTGGGGCGTGTAGGAGTGGTTGTGTATGCAGGTACAAAATACCTGGTGGATGCAGATCTATGGTCAAAAGAGATGGAAAAGGACTTCAAGATCCTCAACATCCCCGAAGGGGATAAGATGAAGCATTCAGTCTACCTATTAAAGGGGATGCAGATCTATGGTTGAAAGATATGGAAAAGGACTAGGATACACTTAACTGTATTGGGGCCAGAATACAATTAAGTTTTAAGCCCTAGGATCTTTCCCAATTTTGATCAATGGTTGGGAATTATCCTTCCCACTAATGCAACCACAGACATTGGGTCCACCCCACCCAACCGTTCTCTCTCCCTCTGTCACCCGGCTCTCTCTCCCTCTCTCTCCCCCACAGTTTTTGCTTTTCGGCACCCTCTCTGTCGACTGAGGCTCAGCGGCCGAACGAGATCTGCCAGTGACCTTCTTGCTTGCACGGTGATCTGCTGGCGCCTAGATCTGCTGGTGATCTATTGCTGCTGCTGGCGAGCTACTACTGTTGTCGGTGAGCTGTTGTTGTTGCCCTTCTGTCAACGAGAGAGCTTGGCGTGCAAGGAAGTTCTTTGCTGAAGATTAGAGTTATTGATGAGCTTGCTTGGAGTCCCTGAATCTCATCGGGTCAGGCGGCATCTCATTGGGGGCAGGAGACACATCTCAGGGTAACAAATTATTCACATAAACATTGCTTGCAATGGAGAAACAATAATCAAAGACCCTCATTTTCAGTTTGCTGAAAGAATAATCACGTTATTCAAATCTTATGATTTAATCCCCGACTCAAAATTAGAACTATTATCATTTTCTGCATTTTTTAGGTACATAAATCTATTAAGACATGAATGTTAACTTAATGTGCATTTTTTAGATACATTTTCTGCATTTTTAGGAATAGATTTCTGCATTTTTGCATGACTGTTATCAATTTGACGACTTAAACTAACCACACCATATGCCAAAATAGTAAAATTTCTACATTTTTTACATGACAAGAATGGAGCAAACGTTATTGAATTCCATACTAGGACCGCAACAATTTATATTTATGTATTTGGTTGTTCAATGTGGTAATTTAATCTTATTGGGTTTCTCATGATATTCAATTTTTTTTTTGAAGATATGGAAGGTTACATTCCAATTTGGTCTGATATGGAAGGCACTAGTGCCAGACAACAACCCCTGCATGGTTAGACTTCCTTTTAACTTATCAATCTACTTTAACTTTCTATTGTTTGATAATATGAAAAAAAGGCATGATTATGTCTTTTTTTGGTAGATATGGATTTTTCTCATGATGTAGATCGCATGACGGGAATAGATTGGTTACATGAAGAAGTGGAAGTGGATGAAAATGATCAGTTTGGAGAAGAAAATGAGACCCCTATGGAGGATGAAAGGTTTGAAGTACAATCTGATCTGGAGCCTTTCATAGGTTTGCAATTTGATAACCTTGATAAGGCTAAGGAGTTTTATAATCAATATGCATATCATATGGGATTTAGCATAAGGAAGGGGAATCATTATGTCTCAGCTAAAATGAAAAAAGTGACAAGTAGGGTATTCATGTGCTTTAAGGAAGGGTTATATAAACCAAAAAAGAAGGAAGACAATGGTCATAAGGGAACCCCACAAATCATTTCTAATAGAACAGGTTGCAAGGCTCAAATGTGAGTCAAGCTAGAAGAGGATACAAATTGGGTGGTTATGATCTTTGAGAAAGAGCACAATCATGATCTCACCAATAGTCCATCTAAAAAGAGGTTTCACGGCTCACACCATCACATGTCTTCTGAGGTGCAGGGTTTGATCCAGGCAATGCATGACCAAAATATTTCAAGTGCACAGATAATGTCACTTATTTCTAGCCAACAAGGTGGAATTCGTAACGTTACATTCACAAGAAAAGATCTAACCAACACACTTGTTTCTTTGAGAAGGAGATACATAGGTGTTGATGTAGCATCCACATTAGAGCATTTTAGAAAGCAGCAAGCAACTAACCCTACATTCTTCTACTCTATACTATTTGATGATGAGGGTTGTGCACGCAATATCTTCTGGGTAGATGTGAGATCAAGACTAGCATATCAAACATTTGGGGATGTGATTACATTTGACATAACTTACATGACTAATAGATACAATATGCCATTTGCACCTTTTATAGGGGTGAATCATCATAAGCAATCTACTTTGTTTGGTTGTGCTTTATTAAGAGATGAGACTGTTGAGTCGTTTGTTTGGGTTTTCCAAATATTTCTAGAAGCAACGTACAAAAAGCACCCAAAGGAAATTTTAACTGATCAAGATCCAACAATGAAAAAAGCAATTCATATTGTGTTTCCCAATGCAGTTCATCGTTGATGCCAATGGCATGTAATGAGAAAAGCACGTGAACATCTCAGTGTGATCTATGGGACTGTTGTTGGGTTCATTGAAGAGTTTCAATGTTGCATCAATCACCCCATCACTATTGATGAGTTTGAGCAAAGATGGAATAAGATGATAACCGATTTCAATTTGAGTGACAATGCACATCTAACCTTGTTGTGGAATATCAGAGAGCAATGGATTCCTATATACTTTAGAGACATATTTTTTGCCAACATATCGACAACACAACGGAGTGAGAGCATGAATGCAATATTTAAAGATCATGTAAATAATCATTTGCCTTTGTTTAAATTTTTCCAAGCATTCGAGAAGGTGGTTGATAACTAATATGACAAAGAAGATGAAGAAGACTACAGATCTAAGGATGGACAACCAACACTATGATCTTATGCTCCCATTGAGAAACATGCAAGGGATATCTAAACTAGATCCGTTTTTAAGATTTTCAAAGAGCAAATGAAGTTGACCTCATGCTATGATTTAGAGGAGGTTAGTAAAGATTCTATATATAAAATTTCACGTGTTGGCAGTGAGTCACTTGCATTTATATCAAAGAATAGATACCAAGTACATGTTAATCTAAATAATGAAGAATTCTTTTGTGAATGCAAGCTATTTCAGTTTTCTGGCATCTTATGTGGGCATATAGTAAAAGTGATGCTTTATCTTAAAGTTCATAAGATACCACCTCTATATGTGTTGAATAGATGGACTAGGAAAGCAAAAACAACAAGTACAGATCATTATGTCAAAGAGATTTGTGAAGAAGTTGATGGTAGTACCCCTTTGGGTAGGTACAACTCACTTTGTAGATCAGTAATGAAGTTAGTTGGTATAGCTTCTAAACATAAAGACAATTACCTTGATGTGCACGAGCTATTTGAAAAAACTTATGACAACATCATGTCCTTACAAAAAGATATGGGAATGACTTCTTATGAAGAAGGTGTGCCATTGTCTCAAACCCACATTCCTACACAAGGTAGTCAATGTGTGCTCCAGATTCAAGATGTGGAAGATGGAATGGAAGAAAAAGATACACCTCCATCACATTGTAAAGGAAACAAGAAGCCATAAAGGTTTAAGCCACAAGCTGAGTTAAAGGCAAAAAGATAAAGGACATGCAGTACATGTAACGGAAAAGGGCACAATAGTTGTACAGGCAAATCCGGGGTTAGTTGACTTAGTTGATTTTTGTTCAAGTTAATTTACTTGATTTTCATTTTCCTGGTCACTCATGTTGTGAAAATTTATTCAGGTTGTCAAAGATACATCGATGCTCATGATCTTCACCAAATTTATGAGTTTAAAGAAGAATAAGATGCAGGTGGATGCTCATGATCAATTTGCCTATGGGTCTTGTAACCATTTCTATGTTGAAACTATGTATTCACATATGCACGTTCACTGCAATGTATTCATGTATGCACATTCAGTGCTGATGTATTCATGCATGCACACTCAGTGCTGAAATAGAAAATTATGTTCTTACTGGATCTTTTCTATAATGCTTATCCAAAATTCTGAAATGAATGGACTTGTTGTTGGATTCAATTCAGTTCATGTTTGGCTCGAATGTTGATATTCTGGTACATGGTTGGATCTGAGTGTGTGATTTATTCAGTGTAATTTTGTGTGGTTTATTCAGTGTAATTTTTATGGATTGAATGTGGAATACGAATTGGTTCATTAAGTGTTTTTATTATTATTGCAAGAAAAAGCGAATTGCTGATTCATATGGTTGTAAATATAACAACGAGGTAATATATTAATTGAAACTAAGACATGTTTATTGCTAAACTTGGTGTACAAGAAGCAATGGATAAGAAAGGAACATATTTAATTTTTTTTTCTATTCTCGTTGACTATATTATCTCAAAGGGTGTTTTGAATCCCTAGTTGTGATAAACTGAGGTACATACAATATGGTTTTGGTATGTTTATCATATCTCATTATCCTTTGTGCTACATGTTTACTGAAAGTACATACATTATGCTTTTGGTATGTGATTTTGTTGCTGAAACATGGAGACTTAGATGTCTTCCCCTGTTTGCAACTATTGGTGGCAAAAATGGAAGCATTGGACTTGTGTCATAGTCATTTATCAAATGTAGAGTGTAATACGCTACTTTTGAGGATGAAGCGCTCAATCTCAAATGGTGTGCAAGCTGGCTAAACACAAATTGGTTTTATGGAGAGATAAATATATACTTAAGTTGGCTAAAATTTTTTTTATTCATGATTCAGTTAACTCTAAATGATAGCATGTTAGTCAGTAATCAGTATACTTCAAGTCTCACATATGGGTACCTGTTCGGTGCTTGTCTGTATCATCATCCAGGCAGGTGAGAACTCTACTTTGAGCACTTGTTTATGTGGTCGGGTAGCTCCTTTTCAGATTTGCAATGAATTGATGTATCATACTTCATAGGTTTGCAATTTGATAGCCTTGGATGAATATTTAATTGGATGAATATTTTCAGTTATTTATGTATTTGGTTAGTGCTTCTAGTTTAGCATCCTGGTGATTGGAGTTGTTCAGATATCCTCTGGGGTGGTTCATGCTTTAGTTCTTTTTAGATTAAATCCAATTCAGTTTGGTGGTGAATGTAATTGAGTCTTCGGTGAAAACCTTATGTTTAGTACAATGATCTTTATTGTATTGTCATTTGAGTACAATGCAGTAATGTGATATATTCAGTACAACAATCTTTGCTGCATATTCAATTCGTTGATGCTTCAAGTGCACAGATGAATGCAAATCATCATTACTAAATTAATTAATTAATTTATGTCAGTAGCATTCAATTAACCCTTAGTTAAGTTCATGATTTAGCAATTTGAAATTGGGGTGTGGTTACTTGTGCTTGGTCCTACTGATGTACTGAATCTCCACGTCCTCTTAAATTTCATTTTGTTGTTGCTTGGCACAGTGCACACAGTTCAAATAAAACATCATAAACCATTGATATAGTGGGATCCCACCATAGGTGTAATGGATCACAGAAAGAACCTCCCATATGGATGATGGTATTCATTCAGATGCAAGAACAGGATCGACAAAGCTTCATAGAGTGGATCATATCAATTTTTACATTCAGTCTGACTCATTGAGTGTCAATGGAACGCACAAGCAATGTCAATGGTGGGTAACATTCATTCATTCAGAAACCAGTACAAATATTCAGAGATTACAACTCCAACCACAACTACAACACACTTACTAAATTTTAATACGTACTCATTCTTTGTTAATACCCATAACTTACTAACATGGTCTTGCATACACAATAAGAAGAAAGACCCAAGAAGCTACCAATACAGCTACACAACACCTATATTTGGTAACAACTCTTTCTTCCCTCATCTTAGACATCGTCATTCCTTCTTCAAGCTATTTCATCTTAATAATATATTCCCTAGGAATGTTTACAAGTTCTTCAACCCATTGGAAGAATCGGCAATGATCAGTTCACTACATACAAAAATGAAAATCAATACATACGTACTGAACTCAAAATTCCTAATTGAAGATACCATTAATTGGTGGAAAATAACATGTTTGTTGAAGTTGGGACAACCAAGAAATTTCTGGCCATAATTCTTCTCAGTCCAGGCTATCTTAGCTTGAAGTACCAGACCACAGTAGCAATGTTGGCTAATGCTTCCACTCCCGTTAAATGATGTTGAACAAATAGAACCAGGGTTGCTTCTAACTCCCGTCATAGTAGTTAGGGAAGAGTAGATCCAACTAAAAATAGGGGGAATTTCGATGAAATGGCAGACAAAAGGAGGAAAGGGGGGAAGAAGATATAAAGGGGGAAGATGACCTAAAGGGGGAAGAAGACCTATATTGCACTGGCGCATAGATGCCAAAATCATGACAACATAGATATGAGAAAATCACAGCAGCACATACCACGATTTCGCACAGACAGCAGTATGAAAATGGAGTGTTGTAGTGTGGATGGTGGAGGTGATCATCTCCCTATTGTCACCTTGTCACCTGGGAAGCCATAGGATCCTGAGGTGGAGGTGGGTCACTCCTTATTGTGTTGGTTCACCTTGTGCTGACGAAGCCACCTAACTGCTATGGCGACGGCCGGAGTGTTGGATTGGGAAACTTGCAGACAAACAATGAGCGGGGGATCCAAAGAGCGGGTAGTAGGGAGAGGGAGAGCAAATAGTGAGTGGGAGAGAGAGAGCACCAAGCAGCAGCTCGCTGATAGATCTAGGCACCAGCAGCTCACCGTGCAAGCTAGAAGGTCGCCGGCAGATCTCGTTCGGCCGCTGAGCCTCAGTCGACAGAGAGGGCGCTGGAAAGTGGAAACAGTGGGGGAGAGAGGGAGAGAGAGCAGAGAGAGAGAGAGAGAGAGAGCTGGGTGACAGAAGGAGAGAGAACGACTGGGTGGGGTGGACCCATCGTCTGTGGTTGAATTAGTGGGCAGGATAATTCCCAGCCACTGATCAAAATTGGGGAAGATCCAAGGGCTTAAAACTTGATTGTATTATTGCCCCAATACACTTAAGTGTATCCTAGCCTAACTCTCTCTCTCTCTCTCTATCTCTCTCTCTCTCTCTATATATATATATATATATATATATATATATGTTGAATCACATCACATGAGGTATGACCTCGACCATTCTCCTGCTAGGGTATGACCACAGCCATTCTTGTGAAATGCATATACTCAACAATATACGACTCTGAGCTTCTACTAAGGGAGAATCTGCTTCACCATCTAGCAAGTTTTGATGGTGAAAATGAATCTATGGCACATGGAAACTATATGATTAGGGGTTCACTTGATTATTTAAACCAATTGGGTATCTTTTAGCATCAATCAAGTTACAACATACAAACCCTAAACAAATTCTACAAAATAGGGGTAAAAGTACAACTCCAGAAGATATAAAACGTATGAGCTATGAGCTTTTCATATCATCTCTTGATATCACTGCCATACAAGGCCATCAACATCATCACATCACTAGGGGATAGCAATTCCTCATCTCATCACTAGAGGATATAACCTCACATTAGGCATAACGCATGTACCAGGTCATAAGACTCAAATCACATAATCCATGCACATCATTATCATCTCATCATGCTTCAAAAAGGCTCACAATATCCACCCTGTGTCATATAAAAGATACCATATCATTCACAAGCTATAATGTGCATTCAACCTACAACATTAGGGTTACACAAGTAGGAGATAGAAAACATTATCTCATGCTAACACTTCAAGCAAGATAAATGTTATAACATGTATTTTTTATTAATCTTAGGGTTTCTATATAGTGCTTAGTATAACACATCATAGTACACCATTCCCACATTCTTGGAATTCATTAGGGTTTAGAATTCATATTAGTAATACTCAAACATGCACATAGCAACATGTTTTGACTATAGAAGTAAAGTATTGTAGTGACCACTTCACACTCCATGTGTTGCGACCATCATGGTTAACCCACTTTGAGTAGCGAATGCAACACATGGTTCAGGGTAGAGACCACCAACATGTTGTGACCAACTAAGAAGAATCATAACTATCAACCAAACCAACTTAAGAAAGTGTTGCGACCACAAGAAAACCATGGGTAGCGACCCTTGTAGTGACCAAACCAATATCAAGAAATTGTAGCGACCACCCTCTAGGGTTAGGGTTTGTTGCACCCACAACACCCCACAACCATGTAGCAACATCAAGAACCAAGATGATGTGTAGTGACGCAAAGGTCAAGCCACACCCAACATCACATACCCAACTATAAAATTGAATAAAACCATGTTCAAACAAATGATAACATCAAGGAAACCAAGCACAATCAAGGCGAAAAGCTTCATGCAAAGATGGTCATCATAAACCCTAAACAACTTCACCAAGGTAAACATGCAAAACTATGATGATAGAAGGAAAATCATGTTTCAAATTCTTGAAACCAATATCAAAACCTACAACATCAAAAGATGGTCAAACATATCATGGTGATAAAACCAAAGATCATGTTGCATGTAGAAACAACAACTCCACCATCACTTATAAATTGGGTACATGAAATTAGGGTTTAGGAGAAAGAGTAATCCACACAAGAATACTTCATAATATTAAACCATATACCATGATAACATCATCTAGCATCTTAGGATCATATATTAGAGATAAAATAGTAACATGCAAGCAGATTAGTGGTGCAATAATAGTAGTGGGGAAAGTTATATAACCCGCCTTAAGATGAAGAAGAAACTCCAAAGCCATGAACTCCAAGAGAGAAGAGGAACTCCAACTTGGATCAACTCCTTAGCCAACAAGGTCACCTCAAAAGAGAAGGACACACCAAGGTCAAAGAGAAGCTCAAGATGAAGAAAGCTCAAACCCTAGGTTGAACAAGAGAGAAGAAAGAAGAAAGGAGGAGAAAGCTTCATCTCACTTAGGTGCTACCATGGTCAAACCATAGTCTCACGACCAAGAAATGAAGAAGGAAGGTTGGTTTAGAAAGGGAAAATGAGATCAAAGGTTTTAAACCACTTACCAAGAAGGAATATCACCAAGCATCACCACAAAGAAGATGATCATGCTCAAGATCACCACATGCAAATAAGATCAGCCACCAAAGCTTCAAGATCACCACCTTCTCTTGATCCACTAAGCCCAAGGATGAACACAAGGAGAAGTGAGGAAAAAGAGATACTTGCATGTGAAGAAGATAGCTTATATAATCAAGGGATGTGAGGGAAGTGAAGATATGACGTGTCAAGGTATGAGAGCACCATAAGGACACTTTTCCACCAAATGATTGGCCAAAAAGACACACATGCAAGAGGGTCATCAAAAACTATGTGATGGAATGACCACTTTGTTCCTCAACTCATCATGGTCGAAGCAAAACAACTAAATAAGGTCGCAACACAACCAAAGTCGCAACATCACCTACCAAGGTCGCAAAACATCTCCTCAAGAGCATCCCTAGTGACCAATATAAGTAAAAAAACATCAAGGTCGCAACAAACATCATCCAAGGAAGTGTTGCGGTTGCAGCACCCCAACGCACAAGGTCGAAACACCATCACACTCCAGCATCCATGCAAAGCCATGCAAACCCTAATATCATCTCATGATGCCACCTCATAAACCAAGGTCATGTTGACCTAGAGGTTATACATTATCCATGTTTTGATAATGACTTAACCATTCCATTCATATGTATCTAATATGTGTATTAAAGATTGATTTCAGGTATTAGTTACATGAAAAGGATCCAAAATCAAAAGCCCTAGAATGGCTCAAGTTCAAGTCCAAGAGATACAAGTGTGTATTTGTGGAAATCTATGTAAATGACCTTAGAACATTTTTGTAATCACTTGTAATGATGAATTGACTTGTAACTTAGATGATTAAAATGATTGGGACATAAAACACCAAAGTAAAATCACATTAGATGCATTTTCAAAAGATTTACATCAGGTTGTCAATCGGTCGAGTTTTCCCCAGGAAAAACTCAGTCGATCCATCTTGATCAATTTTCTGAAGATAGCATCGGTCGAGTTATGTTTCCACAGAACTTGACTGATCGAGTGTCTGACCAAAATGATCATCATTGATCGGTCGAGTTTCCTCATAACAAACTTGACCAACAGTTTGAATATCGGTTTTGTCTTTTACTTAATCGGTCGAGTTAACTTTATTGAAACTCGACCGATTGCACTGTACAGAATTTTGCAGAAAAAGTGATGTGACCATTGGTGTGTGTTTTGAGTGAAAATAGAGTCATTGCTTTGAGCAAAAAATGGCTATTTTCATATCTAAGTGTCCCACAACTTAAAGGGACACCCTCAACTATAAATAGGACCTCTTGGAGTTCATTCCAAGGCTTCTCATTCATTGCAAACTTGGTCCTAGCATAGTTGAGAGTGTTCTAACCCTTTGAGCCCCTTTCTCTCTCTACCTTCAAGTAAAATTCATGAGTATGAGTGAGATAGGTTCCTGTGTAAGAGAGCTACTCCCTATATTGATGTAAATCTCTCCTCCTCCATCTTCCTACCTCAATTCCCATTGAAGATAAAGTTTGAAGATCTTCTCCAAGTCAAGGAGAAGGAGGTGTTGTTCTTCAAGGTTGAAGAAAGCAAGGTGCTCTAGATCTCCAAGTCAAGAAGATAGGTTGTCAAGATCTCCAAGTGAAGTAGATAGTCAAGGCAACGCTCAAGGAAAATAGGTAATCCCTTGAAGGCAGAATACTTGAAGGAAGGAGTGGGTAAGTCCATGTTGATGGCTGAAGACTCCATGGTTCAAGTGGGTAAGCTCCTTCTATAGGTTAAAGATCTTTGCTTGAGGTACTAAGCCCTTGGATGTGTGGATGTTGTGTCTTGTAATCTTATTGTGGAATATAAGAGTACCAAGATTGCAAATCCTAGAGACTAACCCACTCTAGGTAGTGGACTGACATTGCTCCTAATTTTAGGACATGGAACCACTGAAAACCACATGTCCAAGTGCTTTGTCTTCCTTGACTCTCATCCTTTCTATGAATGTTAGATTAAGACATCAAATTGCTGCTTGTTTAAGCTTTTACTTTATATAATTTGGTGGTCTAATCTATTTTGTGAGAATTGTGAAGCTCTATTCACCCCCCCTCTAGAGCCCATTGATCCAACAAGTGGTATCAGAGCGGGTCTTCTCCAAGCTACTTCAACAAGTAGGAGAAGATGGACGATTTGTCTCTTGGATCCCTCAATCTAGAAGGGAGCTTCTCCATGAGACCTCCGGTCTTTGATGGCACCAACTTTCCTATTGGAAGAGAAGAATGCAGTTCTACCTTCAAGGTGTGAGCTATGAGATGTAGAAGGTGGTGCACCTCAAGTATGAAGACCCAAAGGGGGAAATCTCCACTTGGACTGAAGCACAAATGAAACAAGCTCAACTCAATGCAAGAGTAGTGAGCATCATCTACGCAACCCTCACTCCATCCGAGTTCAACCGGATATCTTCTTGGTACACCGCACATGGAATTTGGAACAAGTTATGTGTCACCTATGAAGGGACGGAGCAAGTAAAGGAAGCCAAGATCTACATGCTTGGTGGGCTACTTGAGAACTTCAAGATGGGTAAGAATGAGAGAGTGGCTGATATGTACACTAGGCTTAATGTGATCATCAATGGATTGGCAGCCCTTGGGAGTGTGTTAGACAAAGGCACTATCAACTCCAAGATCTTGAGATCTCTTCCTAAGATATGGGAACCCAAGGTTACATCCATTGAAGAGGTGTACAAGCTAAGTGAGTTATCAACCGAGGAGTTGGTTGGTAACCTTCAAGCCCATGAACCTAGGCTTGATAAGCAAGAAGAGGAAGAGAAAAGAGGAGAAGGAGTCTAAGAAGATAAAGGACACAGCCTTCAAAGCACAAATAGAAGAGATGATGTGGAAGCAACAACTAGCTCTAAAGTCTCCTACCCCTCCCTCAAGTGAAGATAAGGCCCAAATGATCATGAAGCAAACTACTCCAAGGGCAAGCACTACAAGGGGAAGCCTTCTTCATCAACTCTGAGATGCTATGAGTGTGGTCAAAAAGGCCATTTCAAGAGTGACTGCTCAAAGGCCAAGAACAGTCATCACAACAGCAGGCACAAGAAAGACAAAGAGTACAAGAGAAAAGGAAATTACAAGAGGAAAGAAAAGAAATAAAGAAGATCCAAAGATGTATCTCATGCAACTTGGGAGGAGTCCTCCTCAAGCTCTTCAAGCTCCGAAGATGGAGAATGCCACCTTGCTCTCATGGCCTCTACAAGTGAAGATGTAGGTGAGGTAAGTGAAGTCAATTTGCATGAGTTATCTAAAGAAACTCTTATTGATATGCTTAATGATTGCCAGTCATCTTTTGCTAAATGCAAATCTAAAAGGAAAAGATTAGGCAAGACAGTAGATGATCTTTATGCTAAAATTGAGATCCTTGATAACAATGAAAAACTGCTCCTTGATAGCATAGATTCTTTGCAAGGGCAATTTCTTGACCTTGAGCTTCAATATAATGGAGTAGAGGTTGAGAATGGGGTCTATCTTAAGACTATTGCAGATCTTAAGGAATACAACCAAAAGTGTCAAGATGAGTTAGATGTTCTTAAAATTGAAAATGTAGAACTAACTCTTATTGATGATGCTAGGAAGCAAGAGATTCATGTTTATCAAAAGGAAATTTTGTTTCTTAAATCTAAAAATGCCAAGATACTTGCTCAAGTTAATGATTTATCTTCTAGACCTATTTTGCAAAGTAATAAAGTTGCTAGCATAGATTTAGAATGAGATTCCTTTCATACTAAAGCCCTCTGTTTAGAGGTCGACCTATTGCATGCTAGAGAAGATCTTTCTAGTCTTTCTACTAGTGTCATTAATCTTAGTGATGATAATGCCAATTTAAGATCTTCTTTACAAAAGTTTCTTTCGGGAAAGAAATCCCTCAATGATGTCCTAGAACACCCTACCAAATAAATTGGTACTAGTGGTTTTGGATATGATGGGACTGCTCCCAAAGGTAAGAGAAAGAGTAAGAACAAGGGTAAGAAGAAAAGTGTGGAACCTCCTATCTTCCATGGAGAGACTTCTAGCTCTAAGAACCCTATGGTATGTATCCATCGTAAATGTGATGACCATTATTCTACTTATTGTCCTTACAAGCCCAAGGGGACCAACCCAAAGATGAAATGGGTCCCTAATCTAACCTCATATCCCAAAGTTTGAGTTGGGTTCTGACATCTTTCCTTCTTGTAGGTTAAAAAGAGATAGATTGTTGATAGTAGCTTCTCTAAGCACATGACTGGAGAAATCAGCCATTTCAACAAGTTAATGAAAAAGAAAGGAGGATCGGTAACCTTCGGGGACCACAAGAAGGGTAAGGTCATATGTGAGGGTGATGTAGGCAATGAGCTATGTATTGAGAATGTTTTGCTTGTTGATGGCCTACATCACAATTTGATTAGTGTAAGTCAACTATGTGATAATGTATATCTTGCGTTGTTTACATCCTTAGAATGTTTGCTTCTAGATTCCCTCTCTTCCATTGTCATATATAAAGGAACTAGAAATGGTAATCTTTATGTTATTGTTCTTGATGCTCTTAAGCATGTACTTTATAGATGCTTAGTAGTGGATAAAAATGATATTTCTCTTTGGCATCGATGTTTGGGTCATGTGAATATGCATCAAATGAAGAAGTTGAGCAAAAAGGATTTGGTTTGAGGACTTCCCAAATTGGATTTTGTAAAGGATGAGGAATGCCAGCCTTGTACACAAGGCAAACAAATCAAATCATCCTTCAACTCCAAAGGAGTCATGAGTACCAAAAGAGCTCTTGAGCTTCTTCATATTGATCTATTCGGACCAATGAGAACGCAAATGCTTTGTGGTTCCAAGTATTGTCTTGTTATTGTTGATGATTTCTCTCGATATACTTGGACCTTCTTCCTCGACTCGAAGAGTGATACTCTTGATGTTTTCTCGAGCTTTTGAAAATGGGCTGAAAATGAAGCTTCTTGCTGGATTATTTCTATCCACAGTGACCATGGGGGAGAATTTGAAAATGATCTTTTTGAACAGTTTTGTGAAAAATCTGGTTACTCGCAAAATTTTTGTTCTCCTCGTATGCCTCAACAAAATGGGGTAGTAGAGAGGAAGAATAGGTAACTTCAAGAGATGGCGAGGACAATGCTTCTTGAATATGACATTCCTAAGAAGTTTTGGGCCGACGTCGTCAATAACGCCTATTTTGTGCAGAACCGAGTTTTCACACATCCTTCTTTGAAGAAAACCCCCTATGAGCTATGACGTGGTAGAAAGCCATCCATTGATTTCTTTCATGTTTTCATATGTCCTTGTTTTGTTTTAAACACAAAGGATTCTCTTGACAAGTTTGATCTAAAATATTATAAGGCTTTCTTCCTAGGCTATAGCACTACAAGCAGGGCTTATAGAGTCTTCAACATTGAATTGTTTAAAATTGAAGAATCTATTAATGTTAAGTTTATTGAAACTAACCCTATTGTTTTTTTTAATTGACTACAAGCAGGAAGGACGGCGGATTGGGGCTGAAGTGTATGTGTGACTGGAACTTGGCACTAGTGTACAAACACCTGTGGAAAATCTACACTGGTCGAAACTCCCTCTGGAACCAATACATTCACGAGAAGATGAGGAGTGGGAGTAGCCGCACAGCGTCCAGCTCGAGGCTCGGTAAGGCAGTTCTTGGTGGAGATGTGTTCATAAACCAAAATTCATTCTATATCCCGATGAACGGTGACACGGTCAATGCTTGGTCTAATAGGTGGTTGAGGGAGGGATCTACACTCAAAGAGGTCGCGCATCATTCCATCCCTAAGGAGCTAGATGATCTGAAAGTAGTGAGTATACTCTACCTAGACGGGAACTGGGACATGGAGTTCTTGAGGCACTGGGTTCCAGATCACATTGTAGAGGAGATTGCTAAGATGAAGCCCCCGACCCCCTTGGATGGCACAGACATCGGAGTATGGGCGTTGACACAGAATGGACAATACACTACCAAATCAGCCTATCGAAAATTAAGAGAAGGAAAAGGGATTCGGGTGGAAGGCAACTGGATGAAGCTTTGGAAGCTTGAGCTCTCGAGTCGTATCAAAACGTTCACCTGGCTCATGATGCACGACGGTCTCCTGACAAATTGTAGGTGGGTGAAATGCAAATTGGCTACCTGCAACATGTGTCCTAGATGTCAAGATGGAGAAGAGTCACTTCTCCATGCTGTACGTGACTGTTACTATGCACGGGAGGTCTGGGAAGGGGTGTTTGCTGAAGGGCCTCGCCCAGATTCCTTTTACAGTGAAGATAACACGAGATAATGGCTCCACTCCATTATGCAACAGGAGAAACATAGCTACACTCGTATTCTGATCACATGCTGGAGGATCTGGACTTCAAGGAATATGTATGTGTTTGAAGGAATCAAGGAGCCTGCCACTCTGCAAAGCAACCAAATCCGGCGAGAGGTGACTGCGCACAAGGATGCTTTCCCCAACATCCCGTCGGAGATGACTGAGAAGAAACAGGCATCTTGGAGAAGACCAGACCGAGGCAAGCTTAAGTTGAACACTGATGTCGTTGTCAAGGGTAAGTATGCATGTTGTGCCATTATAGGTCGAGACGACCTTGGCAGATGGGCAGGAGGAGCGGCGTTCCAATTACAGACCACAGATGTCGTTGAAGCGGAGCTTGAAGGCATTCTTATGGCAGCGGAAGCTACAGTTGAGAATGACTTAACTGAGATAGTCATAGAGTCTGACTCCACCACTGCAGTCAAGATGATCAATCAGAAGGAGGAAGAACACCCCAGATACGCAAAGATCATTCACAAATTTAAACGGTTGAGGCAAGTTGGTTGGAAGGTAGACTATGTGCCCAGGGAATGCAATTCAGTAGTTGACATGGTTGCAAGGAAGAACACCAAAAATCTTATTGCATACATAGTGTATGCCCACCCCCCCAAGGGGGTTGATGAGTTACTTTACAAGGATTGTAATGGTAGTAGTACTACCATGTTTCCTATTCCCAATTTGATTAGTGATTGTAAGTTATCATTTAATTTTTGCTCGCAAGGGGGGGGCAGGATGAATAAGAATGCCTCCTGACTTATCTAAAAAAAAACCCTATTGTTGGCAAGCATGTTGCTGATAATGATGTTGCATATGACTTAATTCCTATCTTGAAAAACCTCAACATCAACAACAAAGGTAAGTAGGTGATAGAAGCAGAAGAAGGATCCTACTCCCCACTTTATAAAGAACCATCCCAAGGAGCTAATCATTGGAAACCCATTCAAGAGAGTGAAGACACGAGTTGCATACAACAAAGAACAAGCAGACAGTGCCTTCATCTCACAACTAGAGCCAAAGAACATCAAAGAAGCCCTTGGTGATGATGAGTGGATCCTATCCATGCAAGAAGAGCTAGAGCAATTCGAGAAGAATTGTGTGTGGACTCTAGTGCCAAGACCAAGTGATAGAATGATCATTGGCACCAAGTGGGTTTACCGCAACAAGCTAGATGAGCAAGGAAAAGTGGTAAGGAACAAAGAAAGGTTAGTAGCACAAGGTTACAACCAACATGAAGGTATTAACTTTGATGAAACTTATGCCCAGGAATACATTGCAGCCGTGAGTTGTTGTGCCCAGGTCCTATGGATGAAGCAAATGCTCCAAGACATTAACATATATTTTGATGCTTCTCCTATCTATTGTGATAATACTAGTGCAATCAATCTCTCTTATAATCCTATATTGCATAGTAGAGCTAAACATATGGAGATCACATTGACAAGAAGGATATTTATATCATGCATGTGGACACAGAAAATCAGTTGGCGAACATTTTCACTAAACCTCTAGCTAGAGAGCAATTTAATTTTATTCGATCTAAATTGCTCATTGTTGCTTTGGATGATGTTGCTATGTGATCTAGTTAGTTGTCTCTATCCTATATGTTTTACTCATGTTTTCCCCACCTTGTCTACCTATATATGCTTAAAATGTGCCTAACTTGCTTGTTAACATGCTTAGTTTTTTCTTTTTTTGGGTTTTTATCGAATTTCATGTTTTATCACAAAATAGTACCCAATGATGAGCTACATGTGCCTAAGTATGTTAATTATACATAATAGAATTGAAAAATGAATTTAATTGGCATGTATATGGCTAGAAATTAAGAATGAATGTTTTAGGTCAGGTTGACCTTTGGTCGAGTTTCCCCCAGGACAAACTCGACCGATCAGGAGCCAAGAGTTGTTCTTCAGAGAACCATTCGGTCAGGTTTCACACTCTTAAAACTCGACTGATCCGCGGGCTGAGCCAACTTTAAGTTATGATTGGCCGACTATTTTCCCTCTCAACTAGAAAATAGCCGATCGATTCATCATCCTCAAGCCCTAAGCTCTCAACCCTATCCCTAAACCTCCTATTCCCAGCCATTTCCCGAATTAGGTAGCTTAACCTAGACCTTCCCGGGCGATCCTTGGTAGTTCTTGTTCAGCTTTTACAGTTTGTTTTGCTTGTTTGCACGTTTTCTTCCTCTATTTCTCCTCCATGGCCTCCCAAAGAAGGAAACGAACTACTCCAAGCAATGCACCTGCTTCTTCATCCTCTAATAACTTGATTCCCTTTTATGATACATCGTTTATATTGATAGAGGTTGTAAATCGATACAAGGAACTTCTTCCTTGAAGCCCTTTTCCTTTTCACACCTTAATTGAGCCTTCTCCTAGACATCAAGCGATTATTGATCAAGTAGCAAGGTTGCTAGCCATCCACCATCTATCCACCCTAGCCATCGAACGTGATTGCTTTAACAAATCTATGACGAGCACTAAGGGAGTTCATGAGTTCTACACAAATTTGCGTTGGAACTACGACTCACTTATCCCCCCATCAAATACTCAAGTGATCCTCACATCGATGATCGTGGGTCACCATTTCCAAATCTCTGAGGACACTTTAAATGTCTTTCTTTCTAGAGACGAGGCAAATGACACCTGGAAAAAGGATTACAGAGAGTATTTCGATCTTCTTGACCCGACATATTTCTACAAACAACATGAATTGACCTTACTGGACATTCATCGTTATTTGAAGAAACCTGACGTGCCTTACAAGAAGAAGTCCACCATGCCTTCCTCCTTCCTTGACATTAGGAAGCACATATTGGCTTTAGTGATCAACTGTAATGTCCATCCAAAGAAAAACCAAACGGACATTGCAGAGAACACTGTTGTCATTATGTATTGCCTGTTAGAGAAAATTGGTGTCAAGTGGTCCAGATATATTCTACACCATATGACCTGCTTCGACACTGATAAGAACACAAAAGGCACCCACTCTCCCTACCTGACTTTGATTTGTGGCTATTTCAAGTTTTACACTGACAAATTCCTCTTT
Organism: Alisma plantago-aquatica; assembly: GCA_963693085.1. NCBI lineage: Eukaryota > Viridiplantae > Streptophyta > Magnoliopsida > Alismatales > Alismataceae > Alisma > Alisma plantago-aquatica. The sequence goes on from OY856411.1 coordinate 423,026,254, forward strand.
TCTGACTTCCACTACCCGGTCGCCAGAAAGGGTGTCTGCATCAGTGAGACCACACTTCAAAAGTCTATTCCTATGTTTTCCTCTACCCCCGATGCTTCTCCCTCTGCCTCAGCTTCTACAGCCCCAGCCTCCTCCACTCGAGCTCCACCACCGCAACCTCCTCCTAGACCTAGTCGTGCTTCGTTCCGTGTATAAAATGAAACCCTTTTGGGCTACATGATGCACCAACAAGCATATAACCAACAGGTTCAGGACCATTTGCATCAGCATTTGTGTTCCATCATGTCTACCATGCAGCTATATTGTACTCACCCCTACCCCACCTCCCAGCCCTACCTCCTTAGTGAATATGCTTCCTATGCATATAATCATTACTACCCCGCTTCCGAGCCTTCCATTGCTGCTCCTCCTCCTTTGCCACCTTTTGCTGTTGGTAGCTCCGATCCCATCTACCTATCATTGCCTGCTGGCCCCATGGCCACTCTGCTTGCCAGCCTTGGAGACTCTGCTCCGTCCTTCCCACAGGCCAATGAGCTTCACGCTCTTGGTATGTCTTGGGCTGAGAAGAATGCTCATTGGCCCGGTTGCTCTTTTGGACCTCTTGCCGATGAGGAGATGTCAGACCAGGCTGACGATGCGGAGGTTGATGATGTTGATGATGACAGCAATGGCGAGGACACTTCCGACGATGGTGATGGTGATGGTGTTGACTCCGATGATGATGGAACTGCTGCTCCACCTTCTAACGAAGACGAGGACTACACGCCTGGAGATGATGATGATATCGTGGATATAGATAGCTTAGATGTTTAGGTTGTTTCTTAGTTTGTAGTCTAGCATGCTTATCATATACATCTTTCTATATTATTTTGTATAAGAAACATCTTGGCACATATATCTGAGCTATACTATTCTATCTTTGTTTTCAACGCCTTATGCTTGTAGCTGCTCTCATGTGGACATATCTCTGAGTTGTTATATATCAGATGTGCACTCTGGCCTTTTACTCTGATCTATTGTATGTGTTGGTGCCATCTTCTGCCATATTTTGATTACAACTTAGATTGTATGTTATCTTCTGTCTCTGTGTGATATATGCTATGTGATTGCTTATTCTTTCTGCATATGTGGTTGTTTGTGTTTTTGGAGAAGACCTGAGTTTATGCTCTTCTACCCCCCTACTTTTTTTGATAAAGTCAAAAGGGGGAGAGACATTTCAAGTCTTGAAACTCAATCATATTGTTATTCATTATTATACTACTATTTTTTGCTTGTGAGATCCTTTTCTTGTTCATTCACTGTTCATCATGTGAACTTGCAAAGGACTACATACTACATGTATATTGTTATTGCTATGTGTAGATAGACTAACCATGCAGGTTAGAGGAAGCATAGATTGAGGGGGAGCAATTCACATTGTTCGTATCATGAATCCCCCTAATTCACAAGGCAAAGGTATAACTTCTACATCCTTTTTCAATATGTTTGAGGAATGGTTTGTCATTGTAAAAAAGGGGGAGAATGTTGACCTAGAGGTTATACATTGTCCATGTTTTGATAATGACTTAACCATTCCATTCATATGTATCTAATATGTGTATTAAAGATTGATTTCAAGTATTAGGTACATGAAAAGGATCCAAAATCAAAAGCCCTAGAATGGCTCAAGTTCAAGTCCAAGAGCTACAAGTGTGTATTTGTGGAAATCTATGTAAATGCCCTTAGAACATTTTTGTAATCACTTGTAATGATGAATTGACTTGTAACTTAGATGAGAAAAATGATTGGGACATAAAAAACCAAAGTTAAATCACTTTATATGCATTTTCAAAAGATTGACATCAGGTTGTCAATCGGTCGAGTTTTCCCTGGGACAAACTCGGTCGATCCATCTTGATCAATTTTCTAAAGATAGCATTGTTCGAGTTGTGTTTTCACAGAATTCGACCGATCGAGTGCCTGACCAAAACGATCTTCATTGATCGGTCGAGTTTCCTCATAACAAGCTCGACCACAGTTTGAATATCAATTTTGTCTTTTACTTGATCGGTCGAGTTAACTTTATTGAAACTCGACTGATTGCACTGTACGGAATTTTACAGAAAAAGTGATGTCACTGTTGGTGTGTGTTTTGAGTGAAAATAGAGTCGTTGCTTTGAGAAAAAAATGGCTATTTTCATATCTAAGTGTCCCACAACTTAAAGGGGCACCCTCAACTATAAATAGGACCTCTGGGAGTTCATTCCAAGGTTGCTCATTCATTGCAAACTTGGTCCTAGCATAGTTGACATTGTTCTAACCCTTTGAGCCCCTTTCTCTCTCTACCTTCAAGTCAAATTCGTGAGTATGAGTGAGATAGGTTCTTGTATAAGAGAGGTATTGTGGCGTACAATTCACCAAAACATGATTAACTAATGTGGAAGCGAATCATTAGCAGCGGAATTATTGAAAATCACTAAAAATTAAAACTATTTACAAAGAGATCCAGAAACTATGAAACTCTTCCATAAAGAACCAAAGTAAGTTATTTACATTTCAGTTCATTAGTACATCTCTGTATCATCTCATCTCGAGGTTCACAAGCATTAACTACCCTGTTACACTGTACATAAGCAGTATACAAAAATCTCGAGGCATCAAGCCAAAAATCTCAGATCAATATCAAACTAACTACTGACTCCTAGGACCTGAGAGTACAAATACGACACATAGGACTATCTATTTACAGGACATGACAGACAGTGTTTCCACATGAGGATCACTGCTGTCCTTGTTGTTGTTGTTGCTACTGCTGCTGTTCACCCACTGTAGGGTTTCTGCCTCCTCTTCGGCGTCTACCTAAAAAGTGGGGGTGAGACAATTTGAAAATTGTCCCGCGAGAGATATAACTCTCTGCAGAAACATTATTATTGCAGATAATAGAATAAATTTAAGTAGAAGAATTATAAGTATTCAACAGTAGTTAAATCATTAAATAAACTATTTAGAGCAGTGATCTATTCAAGTCATTTCAGCTATGTCTGGACAAAGCAACATGTCAAATATTCAATAAGGAATATGAAGAACATGTATATCATTTATTCAAGTAAGACATATTAAGAAATGTATCATCAATCAATGATTCTCGTAATTCAACCCTAAGAAATTATGCTACACGGCTGATTACATTTTTCAAACATACTCAAGCCCTGAGGAGATGAGTTGTACCGCTCATACTCCAACCGACCATTACGAAATCGAAATTGGTACCATACATAGGTCAATAGAAGAGCCGAATTTCCATGACCTCATTCTCCTCAGTCAGTGTGAGGACTAACATGCAGGACATATTGTGTCTCTGTCAAATAGCTTTACAGGGTATACTGGCAACTTCACTATTGGAGTTACAGTGGCAAGTTGTACTCTCTTCGCAATCGAGAGATTTCATGTTTATCTCACATCCATTCAGCATTAACATCATCATCGGGAGATTAGTGATACATCCATCCCGACATATATATATAATAAAGGATTGAGAGATTTAATGTTTATCTCACATCAATTCCTCCATTAGGGCATAAGGATATTCACGCCCATAACCCCCACATACTCAAAAGTATGCCCTATAGGAGTTCCCTTAGGAAAACCTGTTTCACCATCACCAAACTACTGACAATGATGGATCTATGGTCAGGGCTCTACATGATATCATTTCACTTGATTATTTAAGTACATTACAGTATTCTTTTAGCATCAGGCATGTTTTCAAACATAAACCATTATAACAATTGCTATAAAGAATGAGTACTATTTCTATCAAGTTCATTTCACAACTTTATTAACATTGGGATCTCAATCCCTTATCATCTCATCATCATGATTCAAGCATATGGGTATTCAAACCCTTAGATCATCATAACGCTTGTTACCACTTTAACAGGTAACTTAATGCCATCAAGTCATCTGACAGTGTAAACATGATAATTGCAATGAAGGTATTTCTCATCGCTCTTAAAGCCTAACAATCTCTTTTGTTACCTTTCACTAGGCAACATAGCATCTTATGGCTCACAAGGCTCATAAAGTAATTTCAATAAATAAGGCATCAAAGCTCATACCTGGTTATGTTCATTATCTCATAAAACTTGCATGATTAGTACATATGATAACAGATACATCAATTTCATATCAGCACAATAAAAACAATTATAACATCACTATTCAAGGGTTACACCACTATGCCCTTGCCAGGGTTAGGGTTTTCCCTTTTCATTTCAATTGGGGTTAATCATCTCCTTAACTCAATTAGGATTAATGACTCATCATCTCATTATCCAACCTTAGAATTTCATGCTATAAAGTATAATCCAGAATTAGGGTTTCACATATACCTTCACCTTATTGGAATTAGGGTTTACTATTCACATTGCATCACCCTATATTAGGGTTTAGATTCAATAACCCACAATTAGGGTTTACTATTCACATTGCATCACCCTAGATTAGGGTTTATATTCAATAACCCACAATTAGGGTTTACTATTCACATTGCATCACCCTAGATTACGGTTTATATTCAATAACCCACAATTAGGGTTTACTATTCACATTGCATCACCCTAGATTAGGGTTTATATTCAATAACCCCCAATTAGGGTTTACTATTCACATTGTATCACCCTAGATTAGGTTTTATATTCAATAACCCACAATTAGGGTTTACTATTCACATTGCATCACCCTATATTAGGGTTTATATTCAATAACCCACAATTAGGGTTTACTATTCGCATTGCATCACCCTAGATTAGGGTTTATATTCAATAACCTTCATAATTAGGATTTTCATGATTTCACTATTAAGGATCATACCCTAACTAGACATTCATTAAGATTGAAAGTGTTGAGACTTAACCACTACATGATTATCAATCATATAGGAAGTTCTCTCTCTCCTATCTTCAATAAAATGATGCTTACTTCAGTCTTGATTAGACTAATTTAACTCAACTTGAAAGAAGAATTAACATAATGAATTATGTCATTACCACCATGATCATTAAAGATTAATTGTTCAAAGGGTACTAATCACCCTATCACATTAAGGGTACCATTATTATAATCACCCTTAGTTTATATCATATAATTGTTCAATTAAACAATTGACCTTTAACCACTTTAAATGTTCATACGATTTGATTAATTATCTTCCAAATGATCTTGGTCACTTAGACCCCAAATGGTCTCGACCAATTAGACCTCAAACGGTCTTTCTTGTAATACCTCCAAACGGTCTTGAACATACTTTTGAAACCATTTGGTAAAGTTAGTCTTTGAAACTATTTGCTAAAGTTGAGACTTGAAACCGTTTGCTAAAGTTGAGACTTGAAACTGTTTGCTAAAGTTGGAGTTTAAAATCGTTTAAGTCTCAACCGGTTTGGGATCATTTGTTCCCAAATGGTCTTGAGACCATTTGGACTCAAACGGTCTTGAGACCGTTTGGTCCAAACCTCCTAAAAATCGATTGGACCAAATATGGTCTCAACCAATCATGTTGAGTTAGGGTTTCCATTGTTGATTCCCTGATCGATTGAATCCATGTAACCACTCATCAATTGAACCTAACACCATACTTAAATTGAGCTTAAAGGATTATCCTTCAACTGATTTAACCCTCATATGATCATCAATTAGGGTTTTGAATCAATTGGATTAGGGTTTGGAATCGATTAACCTTCAATGCTAAATATTGTGAAATTAGTTACTTTGAAATCATTGAACCACCATCCAAATTGAACATGACCTAACCTCAAACGGTCTTCAGGTCATTTGGATGACCTCCAAACGGTTTTGATACCATTTTCCCATCTTATCATAAAAAATTATGACATCCAATTAGGGTTTGGATCATTGGATTGATCATCAAATCAATTATTGATTACATTTCAACTTAGTATCTTTGGATCTTCAATTGTTCAACCATACTTAACCCTAGACCTCCAAACGGTCTTGGGTGACCCCCAAACTGTCTTGAGACCATTTGGGTGACCTCCAAATGGTCTTGAGACTGTTTGGGCTCAATCACCCAAAAATCTAAGTTAACCAAATTGGATTTCAGCACTTAACCCGATTAGGGTTTGATGAATGATGGACCTTCAACTAATGAACCAATTGAAACTAGTCAATTATATTTAATGAGTCATTAACCATCAACATTATCAACATTTCACCAAATGGTAAACCATGGTCAATGCCCCCAAATGGTTTGCAACCGTTTGCTCTCAATCGGTTTGATGAAACTGTTTACCCTCAAACGGTTTGAAACCGTTTGCTCCCAAACGGTTTGGGAAACCGTTTGAGCAACTTTATTGAAACCGTTTGGCCTAGTAATTTCTTGGGAAAAGTGTCCAAGATGATGTCGTCATCATATTCCTTCGTGCATCCAAGAACAACAACCATTTTTCATGGGAATTTCAGCAATGAATCAAAAGAGTACCAAATAGAAGAAAATAATCAACAATTATTGAAGAATGGAATGCAATATCAATGTTTAAGGGTTTTAGTTATAAAATCCGCCTTTGAATCTGATTTCCAAGCTCCAAGATCCATGTCTCTAATGGTGGATGAAGTTCTAACAACTTCCCAAGGTCCGTTCTTGAGCTTTTGGATGAAAAAGTTGGCTAGGATTGGAAATCGAGTGAAGAAGACAAAGAATCAAGCATTGATTTTGAGTTTTCACCATGAATGCAAGGTGGAAGATGATAAAAAGCTTACCAACAGGTTAGAGTCGTCCTTCTCCTGCTCCTGAGATCTCCCATGGTCAGCCAAGGAAAATGAGAAAAGAAATTCCAAGAAAAGTCCTTAAGTGGGTAGGAAAAGAAATGTGTATAAGGAATTTCCAAGGAAAGAGAAAAAGAAATTAATTTCTTTAATTTATGAAATTATTTCCACCACTTCCCCCTCAATTCCTTGGACACGAAGCCACCTTCATTATCTTAAAAAACCTCATCATTATCCAAGAATTAATGGAAAAGAAATTAAGCACCTTAATGAATTTTATACTAATATCCAACTTTTAGTGGATAATACTATTTATTATGTTAATGTGAGTGGGCTTCCACTCAACTAAGATCTTTTTGTGCCATAGCAAGGCACAAGCTCGTCAAACAATTTACAAAATCATCCCTCAACTTTTGGTTGAAGGGCTCCTCAATTAATATATTTCTTTTTGCATTAATTGAATTAAAGTTCCATTTATGCTTAGATCTTGATTATTTTAATATCAAGATTCTCTCTCCTCCAAGATAATTCAAATGAGGCACCCCTCTCATTTTATTTACTCTAATGGATGCCAAGAAACATGAGGGACCCTCTATAGGTGGTATTTTGCATATTGAACCCTAGGTTTTGGGTAAATTGCACATTACACCAAATCTAGGTTTTAATGCACAAACATTGCTCAGCAAGCTTTATCTTGGTGCCCAAGCTTGTGGAAACCATACCACTACATCATATTCGTTCTTATGATGTATCAACATCAGAGGAACATTTATCATGTGAAATTTGCAAGTTAACCCCTCAACTTGGGTAATTTGCACTTCAGTCCAAAATTAACAAAACAATGTTTCAACATTATTCAAAAAGGACTGAAATTGAAATATAAGTTCCTCTTGGGCCTTAATTACTTTTAAAAATATAAGAGCAAGCATATAATCAACTTTATTAAGCAAAACACCTAGGGTTAAAACATAACCTAGGTCAGGGATGTTACAAATTATCCACCCCTTATAAGAATTGCGTCCCCGAAATCATCAACAAAAACATTTTAAGAGAAAAGAGTAGGGTATTTCCTTCTCATTTATTCCTCTAGTTCCCATGTAGCTTATTCAATGCCACGATGATTCCAAAGGACTTTTACAAGACTAATGTCTTTCTTTTTCAACTTCTTGATCCTTCTGTCAAGAATCAACATAGGTCCTTCAACATATGACATATCATCATTTAATTCTACTTCCATAGGTTGCAGAACTGATTCTGTGCCAGGATGACATTTCCTTAGCATGGAAATGTGGAACACTGGGTGCAACTTGTGCAACTTAGATGGTAACTCCAGCTTATAAGCTACCTTTCCAATCCGTTCAATGATTGGATAAGGCTCCATGAATCTAGGAGCTAACGTTCCTTTTCTTCCAAACCTAAGAACTCCTTTCCAGGGTGAGACCTTGAGGTACACTCTGTCTCCAACCTGGAATTCTAAAGGTCTATGATGCTTATCAGCGTAAGATTTCTGTCTATCCTGTGCTGTCTTTAACTATTGTTGTATTATTTTAATCTTTTCCATTGTCTGCTGTACAAGATTAGGACCCAAAAGTTGATATTCTCCAGTTTCATACCAACATAAGGGAGATCTACAATGTCTACCATACAAAGCTTCATATGGTGCCATGTCAATACTGTGTTGATAGCTATTATCGTAGGCAAACTCTATCAAGCTTAGATGTAGATCCCAACTTCATGTAAACTGAAGGACACATGCCCTAAGCAAGTCCTCCAAGGTTTGTATAGTCCTTTCGGATTGTCCATCAGTCTGAGGATGAATGGTTGTACTAAACCTTAACTGTGTGCCTAAGGCTTTATGAAGTCATTCCCAAAAATGACTCGTAAACTGGGGACCTCTGTCAGAAACAATGGTAACTGGGACCCCATGCAGCCGCACTATCTCATCCACATATAACTGTGCCAACTTCTCAGCAGAAAAGTTTGTTTTGACGGGTAAGAAATGTGCTATTTTTGTCAACCTATCAACTATTACCCAAATGGAATGACCTTTGTATGTTTTAGGCAAACCAACCACAAAATCTATGGTTACATGATCCCACTTCCACTACGGTATAGGCAATGGCTGCATTGTTTCTGCAGGCTTCTGGTGTTCAGCTTTAACCTGCTGGCACACTGGACACCGCATAACAAACTCAACAACATCCTTCTTCAAACCAGGCCACCAATACATATCTTTTAAGTTATGATACATCTTGGTGCTTCCTGGATGCATAGCATACATTGAAGAACGAGCTTCTTCCAGAACTAACTTCCTTAAGTTATCAACACCATGTACTATTATTCTACCATGATAACAGGCTACCTGATCATCTGAATCATGGAAACCATCTCATTTCTCACTACCATACTCTGACCTAATCTGCTGAACTACAACATCAACTTGTTGTGCTTCTTTAATCTACTGTCTCAGAGTTGGTTTTATGTGCATCTCAGCTAGCAACCTGGCTAACAATGATACTTTTAACTGTACATTGTTTTGCCTCAAGGATATAAACATATCCCTCCTAGATCACACCAAGGAATTTAATTGTGCTCTATCTAGGGCTGGTGTTGCAGATTTCCTACTTAATGCATCAGCCACCACATTGGCCTTCCCTGGATGATAATCAATTGTACAATCATAGTCCTTGATTAACTCCATCCAGCGGCGCTGCCTCATGTTTAGTTCATGCTGAGAGAAGATGTACTTTAGGTTCTTATGGTCTGTGAAAATCTAGAATGTCTCTCCATAGAGATAATGTCTCCAGATCTTCAAAGCATGGACTACAACAACTAGTTCTAGATCATGTGTCGGATAATTCTCCTCGTGTTTATTAAGCTGTCGAGAAGCAAAAGAAATCACTTGTTTATCCTGCATCAACACACATCCTAGTCCATTCTTAGAGGAATCACAGAAAACTATATACCCTTTCCCTTGCTCAGGTAACACCAACACTGGTGCACTTATCAACCTTTCCTTCAACAACTGGAATGATTGTTGACACTTGTCATTCCATAAAAAAGGAACATCCTTTCTGGTCAACTTGGTTAAGGGTATGGCTATGGAACTGAAGTTCTTAATGAACCTCCTATAATAGCCTGCCAACCCTAAGAAACTACGAATCTCCGTCGATGTCTTCGGCTGTTCCCATTGCAAGACAAATTCTACCTTTTTAGAGTCAACACGAATACCTGAAGCAGATATTACGTGTCCAAGAAAAGAAACTTCTGGTAACCAGAACTCATACTTGATAAACTTAGCATATAACTTATGCTCTCTTAGCAAAGTTAGAGCCTGACGAAGATGTTGCTCATGCTGTTGAGCATCTCTACTATAGATCAAGATGTCATCTATGAAGACGACAACACACTGATCAAGAAAAGGTTGAAAGATTCTATTCACGAGTTCCATGAATGCAGCTGGTGAATTAGTGATTCAGCCCTATTTTAGGTCTTCATCTTGTGGCATTTTGCATTTCAATCACATCTATACCTATTATATTACATGTCATTTCCCTTAATATGCATATTTGTGTAAAATGCACTTATGGACATTATTTGCATATTTTTCAGGTACTTGGACCACACTTGGATGGACGAGAGAGATGGAGGGGCCCAAAGAAGGCCCCAGAGCTCCCCCAACCTACCCCTAGTGGCCAAGAGTCAAGCTTAAGCAAAGAAGTCCATGGATAACAAAGTTTGAAGCTCAAAGTGCAAGCAAAGCCCCCAACACGGCCGTGGTAACACAGAACGGTCATGCTGCAAATGAAGAAATCACAGGAAAAATCTCAATTTTGAAGCAGCTGCAGAGCATACTCTACCACGGTCGTGCCACGCAGCACGGCCGTGTTGCGACCACCCACCACAGCCATGCCACACAGCACGACTGTGCTACCATCACCCACCATGGCCGTGCCATGCAGCACGGCCATGCTACCATCTCCCACCATGGCCGTGCCACATAGCACGGCCGTGCTACAAGATCCCACCATGGCCGTGCTACGCAGCACGGCCGTGCTACCCTCAAACCACCACGGTCGTGGCCTTTTTAGCCCAAATTTGACCACCAACCTGACATTTAGCCATTTTAATTCCCACGACCGTACCCGTCCCCCACGGCCGCGGTCTACCCTACCCACCACAGCCGTGGTGACCCACCACGGCCTTGCTACTCACAAAATCCACCCATTTTCCCACTGCTTTCCCCATTTTACCCCTAACTTAACCCTAGACCCCCTAGACACCTATATATACCTAGGTGGCGGCTGGGGCACGAAGCTAGCTACCTTCCACCACCTCCTAGCTCCCCAAATCACCACCCACTCTATTCCACTCCATTTCCACCTCCATTCCACTCCATTTCACCATTTCCACCACCAAAACACTAGTTTATACTATTTCCTACCCATAATCCCCTTCATTTCACACCCTTGCACCTTGGAGGAGGGAGTAGGACGTCCTGCAACTGCTGGAGAGGAGGACTTCTTCATCTACCCCAAGCTCCATGGCTTCTTCTACCTCTTTCTTCTCTCTTTTTGTATTTTCCATTTCTATGAGTAGCTAGGCCCCTGTGGGTGGGCTGTTTGGGGGAAATTATGTTACTTTGATACCATGTTGGGAGAAAATGACATGTAAATGTTGTAATTTCATTTGTTAATGATTATATTCTATTTGCATCTCACTCTCCATAGATTGCTTGTTGGTTTGTGTGTGAAATTACCTTGGAATTTAGGCAAATTGCTTATATGTGTGAATTTTGGGATTTGCCCCTAGGTCCAATTCTTAGATCCCTAGGTTGCCTCCCATCTTCCTACATCCTAATAAATCTCCCTAAACCTAAGTGAGAGATCTAAGTAGCTAGATTAGATGATTCTAGTGCAATTAGCATGGAGCCTTCTCAAGGCTAGAATGTGGGGGAATTGGGGTCTAAAACTCTAATTTCGCCTCCCCATTACTACCCTCGGCCCCTAATTGCCCTAGGAATGCCTAATCTAGAAATCTAGACTTGATTAGACTCTAATTGAATTTAACGTAATCCCTAACCCAATTGAGCCTCGTAAGGGTAGTAGGAGGTGTTAGGGACTAGTTCCCCTATACATAACCTAGCATATCCATGGCCAGTTAGTAGCTTAGGTTAATTCATTAGACTCTAACTTGTTGTTTGGTTTGGATAATCTAAATGGAATCATAATGTTCATATGTCACCTCCCAACTTAAGTGATAAGTTCATACCCCTAAACAGCCCACACCTCTCTTTATTGCTTAAAACCCTAGTTTTGTGCTTGCTTAGCTTAGTTAGCTCTTTACCTACTTAGTTAGCTTCTTGCTTTTATCGTCTTGTTCATGCCTAGTGTAGCTCTTTAATTGATATTTTGCTTCTCTCTTGCTTGCCTTAGTGTAATTTGCCTTTTCATACCTAGCTTAGTCCTTTCTTTCCTGCTTAGTCTTAATCTAGTCTAGGGTTAACATAGATTTCATTCCTGCCTTTAACTACTTTCTTGTTCATCCTTAGTTAACAATCAAATCAACCTTTAAACCCTTAACCCTAGTCTCCACAGTAGGAACCGAGCAAAACTAACCTAGCTCTAGCGCCCCCTCTTTTCCCTGTGGATCGACCCTATACTTGTCGCCTTCCTATACTACGACACGACCCCATGCGGTTGAGGGTGTAGTTGTTTTAGTAGACGTAGGAGTTAAGTTAGGTTTATAATTTTCGAAAGCAAATTCCCAACCCGTGTGCTTCCGTCCGCGGGGTTGCATCTAGTCGAGTCAAATCCGCTGGCGTGTAACACCATTGGTGGGAGCGCACCAAGCTTTCTGGCGCCGTTGCCGGGGATAGAGGAACTCGACCTAGCTAGTTAGTTTTACTTTGACTTTTCCTACTGCCCTCATCATTGCTATTCTTTATTCATTACTCTTTGCATTCTTTGTGTATATTGGTTTGCTAATTTGCTTTCTTTTGTTTGGTTGTGCCTTGTGCATGTGACAATCCACTCGGAGAAGACAAGATGGAAGGCCAAAATGCACAAACCCATCCATTTCCTCCACGATCCTACCTCCAAGGCTATCCTAAGCCTTACACACCTCCACCACCTCCATTGCCACAACCTTCCCACCACTTCACTTTCCAACCTCAATTCCCTCCTCCACTACCCTACCTCCAAGGCTATCCTAAGCCTTACACATTACCACCACCTGCATTGCCACAACCCTCCTACCAGTTCACCTTCCAACCTCAATTCATTCTACCACCTCCATCACCACAACCCTCCCACCAATTCACCTTCCAACCTCAATGCCCTCCTCCACCTAAAGTCCAACGACCATCAACACCGGTGCCACCACCACAACTATCACATGCTCACCCTACTTCCCATGAGAAAATGGATATGATTGAGACCCCTCTCTTTGGTGCCTATGAAGACCCATTCCTCAAGAGAGAGAAAACCTATGGCATGAGATTTTTGAGGGTCTTAAGGCTGATTAAGATCTACGATGATGATCCCCAAGGAGAGAGAATTGCTGAAAAAGACTTACGAAGCTCGCATGACCCTTGGGAGGGAGATCAATCAAGAAAAGCATTTGAGAGGATTGCTTATGATGGGGGTGAAAACATTTTGTTTTTGGACCATGGTTGATGGTGAAAGAACAGTAAGCCCATTTGAAGTCATGAAACTTATCACTTGTGGGAGGCAACCCACCTAGGTTTGGGATTTTTTCACCCAACCTTCAATTTTTGATACTTTTGCTTTGCTTTTACACTTTCCAAGAAAAATACACACACACACTTTATGCTTGATGGTTTTTGTTGTTTATGTCATTTTAGGACAGGTACATTGGAAGGAGAGTGATGCATGGATGATATTGACAAGGAGGAGAACAAAAATGAAGAGAAAATTGCAAATCAGTAGAAAAGCTACAAAAAGGATATCAGCATGGCCGTGCCACACAACACGGTCGTGTTGCATGCATTCCAAAATGGGCACGGTGAAACTCTTCCATAAAAAACATAAGTAAGTTATTTACATTTTGGTTCATCAGTACATCTTTGTATCATCTCATCTCGAGGTTCACAAGCATTAACTGCCCTGTTACACTGTACATAAGCAGTATACAAAAATCTTGAGGCATCAAGCCAAAAATCTCAGATCAATATCAAACTAACTACTGACTCCTAGGACCTGAGAGTACAGAGACGACACATAGGACTCTCTATTTATAGGACATGACAGACAGTGTTTCCACCTGAGGACCATTACTGTCCTTGTTGTTGCTGCTGCTGCTGCTGTTCACCCACTGTAGGGTTTCTGCCTCCTCTTCGGTGTCTACCTAAAAAGTTGAATCTCACGGGGGTGAGACAATTTGAAAATTGTCCCAGCGAGAGATATAACTCTCCGCCAGAAACATTATTATTGCAGATAATAGAATAACTTTAAGAAGAAGAATTATAAGTATTCAACAACAGTTAAATCATTAAATAAACTATTTAGAGAAGTATTCTCTATTCAAGTCATTTCAGCTATGTCTGGACACATTTATTCAATAAGGAATATGAAGAACATGTATATCATTTATTCAATTAAGACATATTAAGAAATGTATCATCAATCAATGATTCTCGTAATTCAACCCTAAGCAATTATGCTACATGGCTGATTACATTTTTCAAACATACTTAAGCCCTGAGGAGATGACGTATACCGCTCATACTCCAACTGACCATTGTGAAATCGAAATCGGTACCATACATAGGTCAATAGAAGAGTCGGATTTCCATGACGTCATCCTCCTCAGTCAGTGTGAGGACTAACACGCAGGACATCTTGTGTCTCTGCCAAATAGCTTTCCAGGGTATACTGGCAACTTCACTATTAGAGTTACAGTGGCATGTTGTACTCTCTTCGCAATTGAGAGATTTCATGTTTATCTCACATCGATTCAGCATTAACATCATCATCGGGAGATTAGTGATACATCCATCCCGACATATATATAATGAAGTATTGAGATATTTAATGTTTATCTCACATCAATTACTCCATTAGGGCATAAGGATATTCATGCCCATAACCCCCACATACTCAAAAGTATGTCCTCCAGGAGTTCCCTTAGGAAAACCTATTTCACCATCACCAAACTACTGACGATGATGGATATATGGTCAGGGCTCTACATGATATCATTTCACTTGATTATTTAAGTATATTACAATATTCTTTTAGCATCAGGCATGTTTTAAACATAAACCATTATAACAATTGCTATAAAGAATGAGTACTATTTCTATCAAATTCATTTCACAGCTTTATTAATATTGGGATCTCAATCCCTTATCATCTCATCATCATGATTCAAGCATATGGGTATTCAAACCCTTAGATCATCATAACACTTGTTACCACTTTAACAGGTAACTTAATGCCATCAAGTCATCTGACAGTGTAAACATGATAATTGCAATGTAGGTATTTCTCATGGCTCTTAAAGCCTAACAATCTCTTTTGTTACCTTTCACTAGGCAAAATAGCATCTTATGACTCACAAGGCTCATAAAGTACTTTCAATAAATAAGGCATCATAGCTCATACCTGGCTATGTTCATTATCTCATAAAACCTACATGATTAGTACAGATGATAACAGATACATCAATTTCATATCAGCACAATGCAAAACAATTATAACATCACTATTCAAGGGTTACACCACTATGCCCTTGCCAGGGTTAGGGTTTTCCCTTTTCATTTCAATTGGGATTAATTATATCCTTAACTCAATTAGGAATAATGACTCATCATCTCATTATCCAACCTTAGAATTTCATGCTATAAAGTATAATCCAGAATTAGGGTTTCACATATACCTTCACCTTATTTGAATTAGGGTTTACTATTCACATTGCATCTCCCTAGATTAGGGTTTATATTCAATAACCCACAATTAGGGTTTACTATTCACATTGCATCACCCTAGATTAGGGTTTATATTCAATAACCCACAATTAGGTTTACTATTCACATTGCATCACCCTAGATTAGGGTTTATATTTAATAACCAACAATTAGGGTTTAGTATTCACATTGCATCACCCTAGATTAGGGTTTATATTCAATAACCCACAATTAGGGTTTACTATTCACATTGCATCACCCTAGATTAGGGTTTATATTCAATAACCCACAATTAGGGTTTACTATTCACATTGCATCACCCTAGATTAGGGTTTATATTCAATAACCCACAATTAGGGTTTACTATTCACATTGCATCACCCTAGATCAGGGTTTATATTCAATAACCTTCATAATTAGGATTTTCATAATTTCACTATTAAGGATCCTACCCTTACTAGACATTCATTAAGATTGAAAGTGTTAAGACTTAACCACTACATGATTATCATTCATATAAGAAGTTCTCTCTCTCCTATCTTCAATAAAATGATGCTTACTTCAGTCTTGATTAGACTAATTTGACTCTACTTGAAAGAAGAATTAACATAATGAATTATGTCATTACCACCATGATCATTAAAGATTAATTGTTCAAAGGGTACTAATCACCCTATCACATTAAGGGTACCATTATTATAATCACCCTTGGTTTACATCATATAATTGTTCAATTAAACAATTGACCTTTAACCACTTTAAATGTTCATACGATTTGATTAATTATCTTCCAAATGATCTTGGTCACTTAGACCCCAAACGGTCTTGACTAATCAGACCTCAAACGGTCTTGCTTGTAATACCTCCAAATGGTCTTGAACATACTTTTGAAATTGTTTGGTAAAGTTAGTCTTTGAAACCATTTTCTAAAGTTGAGACTTGAAACTGTTTGCTAAAGTTGGAGTTTAAAACTATTTAAGCCTCAACCAGTTTGGGATCGTTTGGTCCCAAATGGTCTTGAGACCGTTTGGACTCAAACGGTCTTGAGACCGTTTTGTCCAAACCTCCTCAAAACCGAATGGACCAAATATGGTCTCAACCAATCATGTTGAGTTAGGGTTTCCAATGTTGATTCCCTGATCGATTGAATCCATGTAACCACTCATCAATTGAACCTAACACCATACTTCAATTGAGCTTAAAGGATTATCCTTCAACTGATTTAACCCTCATTTGATCATCAATTAGGGTTTTGAATCAATTGGATTAGGGTTTGGAATCGATGAACCTTCAATGCTAAATATTGTGAAATTAATTACTTTGAAATCATTGAACCACCATCCAAATTGAACATGACCTGACCTCAAACGGTCTTGAGGTCGTTTGGATGACCTACAAATGGTCTTAAGACCGTTTACCCATCTTATCATAAAAAACTATGACATCCAATTAGGGTTTGGATCATTGGATTGATCATCAAATGAATTATTGATTACATTTCAACTTAGTATCGTTGGATCTTCAATTGTTCAACCATACTTAACCCTAGACCTCCAAATGGTCTTGGGTGACCCCCAAATGGTCTTGAGACCATTTGGGCTCAATCACCCAAAAATCTAAGTTAACCAAATTGGATTTCAACACTTAACCCGATTGGGGTTTGATGAATGATGGACCTTCAACTAATGAACCAATTGAAACTAGTCAATTATATTTAATGAGTCATTAACCATCAACATTATCAACATTTCACCAAATGGTCAACCATGGTAAATACCCCCAAACGGTTTGAAACCGATTGCTCTCAATCGGTTTGATGAACCGTTTGCCCCCAAACGGTTTGGGAAACCGTTTGAGCAACTTTATTGAAACCTTTTGGCCTAGTAATTTCTTGGGAAAAGTGTAAAAGATGATGTCATCATCATCTTCCTTTGTGCATCCAAGAACAACAACCATTTTTCATGGGAATTTCAACAATGAAACAAAAGAGTACCAAATAGAAGAAAATAATCAACAATTATTGAAGAATGGAATGCAATATCAATGTTTAAGGGTTTGAGTTATAAAACCCATCTTTGAATATGATTTCCAAGCTCCAAGCTCCACGGCTCTAATAGTGGATGAAGTTATAACAACTACCCAAGGTCCGTTCTTGAGCTTTTGGATGAAAAAGTTGGCTAGGATTGGAAATCGAGTGAAGAAGACAAAGAATCAAGCATTGATTTTGAGTTTTCACCATGAATCCAAGGTGGAAGATGATCAAAAACTTACCAACAGGTTAGAGTCGTCCTTCTCCTGCTCCTGAGCTCTCCCGTTGTCAGCCAAGGCAAAATGAGAAAAGAAATTCCAAGAAAATTCCTTAAGTGGGTAGGAAAAGAAATGTGTATAAGGAATTTCCAAGGAAAGAGAAAAAGAAATTAATTTCTTTAATTTCCGAAATTATTTCCACCACATACCCCTAAATTCCTTGGCCATGAAGCCACCTTAATTATCTTGCAAAACCTCTTTATTATCCAAGAATTAATGGAAAAGAATTTAAGGACCTTAATGAATTTTATACTAATATCCAACTTTTAGTGGATAATACTTTTTATTATGTTAATGTGAGTGGGATTCCACTCAACTAAGATCTTTTTGTGCCATAGAAAGGCACAAGCTCGTCAACACTTGACAAAATAATCCCTCAACTTTTGGTTGAAGGGCTCCTCAATTAATATATTTCTTTTTGCATTAATTGAATTAAAGTTCCATTTATGCTTAGATCTTGATTATTTTAATATCAAGATTCTCTCTCCTCCAAGATAATTCAAATGAGGCACCCCTCTCATTTTCTTTGCTCTACTTGATGCCAAGAAACATGAGGGACCCTCTAGAGGTGTTCGTTTGCATATTGAACCCTAGGGTTTGGGTAAATTGCACATTACACCAAATCTAGGTTTTAATGCACAAACATTGCTCAACAAGCTTTATCTTGGTGCCCAAGTTTGTGGAAACCATACCACTACATCATATTCATTTTTATGATGTCTCAACATCAGAGGAACATTTATTATGTGCAATTTGCAAGTTAACTCCTCAACTTGGGTAATTTGGACTTTAGTCCAAAATTAACAAAATAATGTTTCAACATTATTAAAAAAGGATCGAAATTGAAATATAAGTTCCTCTTGGGCCTTAATTACTTTTAAAAATATAAGAGAAAGAATCTTATCAACTTTATTAATCAAAACACCTAGGGTTAAAACATAACCCAGGTCAGGGATGTTACAGGTACTCCCTGTATTGATGTAAAGCTCTCCTCCTCCATCTTCCTACTTCAATTCCGATTGAAGATAAAGTTTGAATATCTTCTCCAAGTGAAGGAGAAGGAGGTGTTGTTCTTCAAGGTTGAAGAAAGAAAGGTGCTCCAGGTCTCCAAGTGAAGGAGATAGTCAAGGCGACGCTCAAGGAAGATAGGTAATCCCTTGAAGGCAGAAGACTTGAAGGAAGGAGTGGGTAAGTCCATGTTGATGGCTGAAGACTCCATGGTTCAAGTGGGTAAGCTCCTTCTATAGGTTGAAGATATTTGCTTGAGGTACTAAGCCCTTGGATGTGTGGTTGTTGTGTCTTCTAATCTTATTGTGGTATATAAGAGTACCAAGATTGCAAATCCTAGAGACTAACCCACTCTAGGTGGTGGACTGACATTGCTCCTAAGTTTAGGACATGGAACCACTCTAAACCACATGTCCAAGTGCTTTCTTTTCCTTGACTCTCATCCTTTCTATGCATGATAGATTAAGACATCAAATTGCTACTTGTTTAAGCTTTTACACTTTATATAATTTGGTGGTCTAATTTATTTTGTAAGAATTGTGAAGCTCTATTCAACCCCCTCTAGAGCCCATTGATCCAACAGGTCCAACAAGGCATCCCTAAGAATCATTCTCTCTCTCATGATGCTAAGGCACAAAAGGTACAACCTACATGTGACAAATTGCAAGACAGTCCCTCAACATGGGTAACTTGCACCTTGGTTCAAAACAAGCATAAGTAGATCAAACATCAACCAAACCAGACCAAGTTGTAAACATAAGCATGTCACATGTTATTAAGGTATCTCAAGAGATTAGATTAAGGTTTAAGAATCTTATCAAGCAAAGCAAACTCAAACAAGTGCTAAGCCAGTTCAGGGGCCTGAAACATATTTTGTAATCTTTGTAATTGGGACTACGCAACACAAACCTGGTCGTTAATGCTTATCTTTGTGTCTAATTACCTAATCTTTTTATTGACTACTTGCTTCATTCTATGCTCAAAGATCTTTCCTTAAGTTCAACAATAAATCTAAGGTTATGTGCTAATTCATAGTTTAAGATGCTTGTTTCCTTGATCGATGTTGTGAATGATGAACCTAGGATTTGGGACTTTACAATAAAACTAGGGTTTGATCAAACTCCATTTTGCATTTTTCATGGACCCAAATTTACTTTAAGTATCCTTGAATCATACTTAGAATTTTGACATTCGTATCATGCAAGCAATGATAAGTTTGAGTTATAATAGAGTTGATTTGTTTTCCTTTGATGATTCACGCTCCTCCTCATATTAGATTGAATCAAATAGATGAAAATTAAAATATGCAAAAAATCTTGGCCACCCAATAATCCCAAATATCAATATAGCTCTTTTATCCTGTCCCATAAATTAGAATGTAGAGGATAAAAGCTTGAGTGTTAACAAAATCATGTGTGCTTGTTTTCTCTTTCAGAAGAGTTGACGATGTTTCCTAGAGGGTGTATGATTATGCTAACAAATGGGGGTATAGTGTGTCTGGTAGTGCCACTATAAAAGCTCATTAGAGAGTCTTTAAGAAACTCTAGGAGACCTATAGATCATCCAGTAGCAGAGATTATTCAAGCATGGTACCAGGAGTTCATCTCACTACTTTGGGCCAACTGGCTTGGGCTGTAGCAATTGTTTCTCATTACAGGGACCAGGCTGACACAATCAAGATCTATGTAAGTCATTAGAGTATGCACTTTTTACTTCTATTGTTTAGTACATGAATAAGTGGGAGGTGCATTGTACCTAATATTTTTACATGAATACACAATGACAACTCATTACTCACCTTCGTCACTTGACTGATTCACTTATTGACAGTGCTTTGACTCTCATACTATGATTCAAGCTTCTAGTAGTAATGTTGAGTAGAAGTACATATACTTAAAATTTCCTAGATGCCCCTTGATCTTAGTTTAGTAGGGATTGCTCGAATGGGGGTGGTTTATTCTAAAATGACATGGATCTTGAGTTGTACAATTTAGACTATTTTTCCTAACATTAGAATTTATTGCCAAGCTTAATTTGGATGTTATCTTTTGTTTTTTAGTTCAATTTTTGTTGAAGACAAGTAAGGGATTAAGATTGGGGTAGTTGATAACACCCAAATTCAGGCATTTGTGCTATGTAATTAACTATGGTTTTGTGCCTATAACAGCCTTAGTGCACCCAAATAATTCTATATGCTTAGTCTTTGGTAATCTATCTCTTATTGAAGATGTGATTGCTCAACTAGCCAATTTTGGGACTTGCAGACACCAAACTGAAGAAGGACATTGACACCTCTAATCTGACATGAGGAAATTGACTCATTTCCCCTAAAACTAGGTCAGTTTCATCACCAGGCACAACAAAGTTAATAAATTCTCCTTCCATTCATTCCTTTAAAAGACGCCCTAAGGTCCACTTTGACCACCTGTAACATACTCAAATCTAGGTTCATAAGTTAACCCCCCCCTTCCTTGGTTCCTTTTTTTAGTTAATATAATGGAATTTCTATCTCCTTGATTTAAGATATATTTGAATTCGTTGGGTCTAAAATTATATCATAAAAAAGTCCCTAATACATAATATATGAAGATAAACTAATTAAATAATTCTAATAATAAGGCTCAATTTGTAAATAAACCAATTTATAGTCCCAACTCTTGTTTAACTACCTATAATATTTCTAGGATCAATAGATGATATAAAATGAATTCATGGGAAGTATAATGCCACAATTGATTAATTCAAAGAGTAAATGAATTATTGTATGCTTAATATACTATTAATAAGATATAGCATGAAATGTGCACAAATTATAAAATAAATTTGAATTCAATTTCCTGGCATCCTAATTAATTTACGTAGAAAATTTAAGATCAATTAGATATCAATTTCTCCCCAATAAATTAATAGATAAAGTGAGAAAAAGGACTTAAATGGATTAGCATTTAATGTTAATTGGTTATTTTCCTAAAGTTTCTATTTATTCAGTGTAACACTTCTTATGTGTTACCTTTGCTCTGTCCTGGCTCCAACCCTTGCGCCCACTCCTCATGTGAACGCCGAAAGTGGATGGGTAGCCATTCATAAGTCTTCGATGTCTGACATCCCTCCTTTCCCCCTACAAATTCTCCTCTCTCCTTCTAATCTTTTGCTCCTCATCTTCTCTTACTACTCATCTCTTCTTCCTCCTTACATAACTTGCAACTAAACCCTAGTCACTGCTCTGCTTTCTGCTTGTCTCCTTCCTTTCACTGGAGGTTATAAAACCCTAGTTGTATCCATCTCTTTCACAATGGTTCCAGGAACCTGGAACCAAAAGGTCCCAGGGTACAATAAGAACTATTGTGTTGACCTTTCTCCACCACAGTTCTACATCTAGGCTATTTTCCATAGACATACCTACCATCGCACACTCTACCACAGCCAACGACGACTCTTCCACTTACCAAGCAACAGTAGAAATCCCTCCATGATCCATTCTTCCTTCGGCTTCTTCTTCGTGGCCACCAACAGATTCCATGGCCGACGGCTCTACTTATCTCCAACCAGTTGCAAATCACCTCCTCCTTTCCACCTGCAATCTTCCCCACATATCCTAGTCATCTCTCCTCCTGATTACAAAGATTGCGGCCATTTGCAGAACCGAGGACCTGTGGCCATCGCCATTACTTGTATTTTCTTATCTGGGCACGTGATCAACCGTGAATATCACCAACTTGGAACCCTCAGTGCTGCACTGCCACCAACATAACCCACAATCACAAATCTGTCATATGTAAATATACTTCATTATTGAGCCACCATTTGTGTCAAGTCATGCAGATGTTCATGGAAGGAGAGAAACATAGATTCACTTGATTTTATTCCATTATTTCATCTATTTGAGGAGAGCCACTGCCAAAGTTGAATATGAATTTTCTTAGATCAGTTCTTGATCTAATCTTGGCATTGTGGGATAGAAGAAAAACAAATTTGGACGTCTATTGATCATGGTATCTCAGTAGTACATGCATGACCACGAGGTTAGTATTCTACCTGTTTCATATTTTCTAAACCATCGTGCATGATTAATAAGATGACGAAATGAAGTATATTAGAAAATGACCTTAATAACATATAACTTTGTTGATCCCTATACTAGTAGACTCATCTACCACTCATATGTATTGCATTAATCCATACCTCTGTGCATGCCACTACACTAATATTAGTGACATACATAATCAATATAAGGAGATACAAGATAGTAATAATTCCTTAGATGATAATCTAAATATAACCATCAATGGTTATAGTAATACACAATACTCGCGTAATTTCCCTAAATTCTTGTCATATTAGTGTAAATGTGTATGAGTGTTAATAAGATATTAAATGGTGATTCAGAGATTTTAGTG
The DNA here is from genome assembly GCA_963693085.1 of Alisma plantago-aquatica. Classification (NCBI taxonomy): domain Eukaryota; kingdom Viridiplantae; phylum Streptophyta; class Magnoliopsida; order Alismatales; family Alismataceae; genus Alisma; species Alisma plantago-aquatica. The sequence continues at coordinate 423,049,654 of OY856411.1, forward strand.
GTGATCCACAAGAAAACCATTGTAATAATCTCAATCTTTAATGAACTAGAAACACTAGTATATATTTTTAATGGTGATTAGAAATATAGATGGACTATATTTGGATTACTACAAATCATCTATTCAATGCATACTTGCATTTAGGAGGTATTCAAGAACTAGATAATAAACTATGTTTACAAATTATTAAGTATATTAATTAGGATGTGAGGAATAACATAGGTTCACATGGTATAGGAAAAGAATAACATTACTAGACATTTATTGGAAGAATGCATGTAAACATCCACACATATATGTAACATGGACATGATTAGACTTACATGACCAAAAATAAATATTATAATAGATATCTACGAATCATCTGGTACCTAGGACTAGAATAAGAAAAATAGGAAGATCTATAATAGGGATGTACACTCATATCTCATTGGTTTGAGTAACATATATAATGTGTTCCAAGGATGAATACTGACCCTAGAGACCAAGTGAAACTATTGAGCTAATCATTAGTCATGAAGACCAGGTATGTGTTCTTTACTATTTAATTTTGGGCATTAACCTAACTTAGATATTCCTATAATGAGGGATTTCTTATTATTTGGCCTTTTATTTGTTCCATGATGAAAATTCCTTATTCTCTGAAATTGATAACTATCTTGTTGCCTTGGCAACTTGCATTGTTGGTTGGATTTAAAAATGTGATTGGTGACTTATACCATATCTTTCCACTCTATTTATGCATGTTTGAAAATTTAGCTAGATATCAATTGTACAATGCATGAGCACAACCATTAGGGCAGGCTATTTCTGCCCAAGTGTGCTATTCCACCTCTTTTTATACTAAGTTGCACTATTTCCGCCTAGGGTGTGCTATTCCACCCATTTTGTTAGACCAAATTTCCAGTGGTGTCTTGGTCGTACTTTAGCTATTTAGTCTAAATATATCTACATTGAGTGTATTTGACTGTTGTCTTATTGTGAATAATGGTAAGAGTTGTCCTCGCGTATTGTGCTCTTAAATGTAAATGCCTCATTTTCTTGAAATGCATTCTTTTAAACTTGCCTAACTTCCATGGATCCTCTTAATGTAATACCCACTCTTGAACTTAAACTCTTTAAAATGCCCAAAATATTTTATATTGCACATATACCAGTTGATACTGACACATACCCTTTTTATCTATTTTCTGGGTTGTTCCAAAACCACCCATGTATAGGTTCTTTAAAGGTCATGGACATATGAAGGTTGTACACATGAAGTTGACTTGAGGATAGCTTGGAACGGCCAGGTTTCCCTCAGTAAATGGGGATCTTATGAAATTAGATATAGTATTTTCATTTGGTATAACACCCTTAGGGTGGAAAAGTTATGTATACAGAACATTTGTAACTTTGTAAATGCTTATGTTTTGCACTGGTTAATTTTTTCTTATGGCTCCTATCTTTTACCATTTGAGTTGGCCCACTATCGAGTCCAACTCTTTACAATGTGGTATCAGAGCCTAAGAAGTCGGTGACTTCACTATTTAAAGTTATCCACAACTTGTTTCTTGGTTGGGTAGTTAGGTAACTTATGAGATTATCATATATCTAATCCTAAGTTGTAGAATACCAATTAGGGTTTCAACTACAGTGTAGCTTGGTCACTTACACTCGCCACCTTTGAGTAATTCTAGTCCAGGTTGACTCAAGGTCTAAATTGACTAAACCCTTATTTTGATGATGACTAAACCATTCCAATTAATTGTGTCTAATGTCTCTACTTGAGTGATTTCAGATTAGATATAGACACACTCCAAATGCCCTAACTTGTGCATGTCAACTTGGAGAAAAGACAAGTCAAAGTCAATACAAGTGCACGTTTTTGGAATATGATGTAAATCCATTAGAATCATGTTGTAAATCACTTGTAATGATTGTATGACTTGTAATTAAGCTTAGAAAAAAATCAGGAGCACTTAGATCAAATGTTTAAGCAGTCAAAAGCCATTTTCCAAAATTTGCATCAGGTTGTTCATCGGTCGAGTTGCAAACTTAACCGATCCTGATTGGATCTTGAAAATGACTTTTGATCGGTCGAGTTTACACTTCACAGAACTCGACTGTTCCCTCTACTGACCAAAATTGATTTAAGTGAATCGGTCGAGTTACCCCAGGAAAAACTCGACCGATGGCCTAAATTGGTCTTGTCTCTTAGTCGGATCGGTCGAGTTACCTTTATAGAAACTCGACCGATTGCACTGTACAAAAAAGTGCAGAAAAGTGTTTCTAGCTGTTGTGGAGTTGTAAAAAGTGAAAATATATCCATTGCAAGCCACAAAATGGCTAGTTTTTATTCTCAAGTGTTCCAAAAGGCTTCTAGGCATCCTCAACTATAAATAGGACCCCTTGGGCTTTATTCCATGGTTAGCCAAGCACTATGAAGGTCCCTATTCTATAGTTGAGTGATCCTACAACCTCCTCTCTCTCTCTCTCTAAGCTTAATCACTTGCTACATCCATTAGAGTGAGTAGAAGATTTGTAAGAGAGCTCATCCTACATGTATATCTTGTGAGGCTCTCACTTCCACCACCTCCCTATCTCTCATTTCAACCATGAAGATGAAGGTTCTCTCTCTTAGCTAAGAGAGGTGAAGAAGAACAAGGGAAGACGTCCCTTGGTGAAGATCAAGGCTGAAGACTTGGAGTAAGAGTGGGTAAGCCCTTGGTGAAGGAATAAGACTCCTTGCTCAAGTGGGTAAGTCCTTGGTGGAAGCTTCTCTGAGTGAAGGTGAAGTCAAAGGCTGAAGATCCAAGAAGAGTGGGTAATCCCTACAAGGCTGAAGACTTATGCAAGAGTGGGTAAGTCTTTGATGAAGGCCGAAGACTCTTTGCAGAGTGGGTTAGTCCTTGGTAAGGTTGAAGACTCTTTGTATTGAATAGGTAAGTCCTTTGGTTGGTCATGTATTGTATCTCTTATAATGAATATAGTGAAGGTGCAAGGTTAAGAAATCCTAGAGGTTGACCTCTCTAGGTAAGTGGACTGACTCACTTCTAATTTGAAGTGTGGAACCACTCTAAATAGCTTTTCTATTGGTGTATGATCAATCTCTCTCTCCCTTGTTATGCATGTTTTAGTTGCACTCAAACTTCCTATTTAGCAACCTTATCTTGTGATATATCTTGAAGGTCTAATGAATTTTGTTTAAGTGCATTCATCTCTATTCACCACCCCCCCTAGAGCATCTAATCACCCATATAGGATCCAACAGCCCCCCAATCCTATCTTTGAGGTGGAAATTACCCTTTATAGGAGTTGAGTCTTCTAGTGCATAACTCATGTTTCCCCCTTAGAAGAAAGTAGTCCAACTAATATAGAATGAAGAATGCCTCAAAAGCATATATTTAGGCTTAACCATAATTCCCTCTCCCTATGTTATATGTTATATGTTCTTGGGTGTGACCTTAGATTAAGTTTCAGACCCTTTAGATAGAATGCAATTATTTTAGAATAATAACATGTGTGTAGTGTAAGGAAAGTGGTAGACTTGGTTCCTAAATCAATTTTGGCACCATCTTTGGATTTCTTTCATAATGTTTTCTTCGTAAAACTTATTTTTGTTATAGAAGTATATGTACACTAAAGAAAAGCTTTTAGATTTTTTCCCGACAAATTTGGAACTAAGTCACAACCACAAGAAAGTCGGATTAGTAGAAATACCTTTTACTTAAGAAAACATGGACTGACAGAATCAACCATGAAACCCTAGGCATAAGTGTGAAGTATAGAGTGTGATAACGAAGTTTCAAATTTATATAGACATAGTTAATACACCCTTGTTCTCCTTTATATTATTGGTTAAGTTTTAGAGTATTCCTCTTAAGGGATGGAAGTCTTGTACAATTGAAATTCTAGCTTAACTTAAAAAAAGGTAATAGTGGTTCCAAGAAGTCATACATGGGTAACACCCAATAATAATATCAAACAAATGAGGATACCACCTAATTAGAGTCAATGTGTTAGCCTCACTAATTTTACCACCGCCAACGTTACTTCAATAATTAAAAATAATTTCAAAACATATCTTCACTAACCATAAATGATAAACTTAGGTTAGGTTAAGTATTAGGTTAGGCTGAAAAGGAAAATAAAATGAAGCTCTAGACCCCAAATTACTCATAATATATGGTAAGGACAAAATTAAGCTAAAAGCCAGACCAAATGCACAAATGGGTATCTTTTCCATGTGACCATAATATACTATAGTGGAAAATCAATTAATTACACCTTATTCTTTACCTTGTACACTAATGAGTATTTGATGACTAATTCAATGAGTTACATATGTCACACTATAGTGATCAATATGTATGATAACTAGGAATCCAAACAAAACCCTGATGTTATACCTTAACCCTAATATGAATGATAGTTTATATGAAATTCTTAGTCATGAGACTTTAGGGAACTAATATTCCTAAGTAAAATACATAAATATACTAACCCCAGAGATATAACTCAAAGTATGAAAGGAAAAGGATCTATATATAAATGTTACACCTTGATAATACACGTACACTTGATCGATAATAAATAAATAAATAATAGTATCACAAAGAAAATAATAATATGGAAATATAAATCATGACATCAATTATTGAATATGTTGCCCCTAAAAGAGTGTAGGCTTCTAACTTTGTGTTTGCGATGAAATGAACCTAATCAGAAACCTAGTTATTGGGAATTGATCATTCTAAGTTAGATGATGAATATATAAATAAATAAATAAATAAATATATATATATATATATATATATATATATATATATAACTGGTAGTAAAACATAGAAGCCTTATGCAAGTAACATTATGACAATGATAAGTGACTAGTCAGACCATCGAAACAGTGCAGGCAACCATGACTATTATGATGATGTTATGCTAATCCTAGGATTATTGATACTTTCCTAACTAAAACATTAATAGTAGTATAATGGAGACACGAGGCACGAATTAATATAGTTTCACCTTAGGAATGTAATGTAAAGTTGACATGAAATTTTGTGTTATGGTCGATTACTTAAGTGAAATAGAAATCCATTATTTTATTAGGAGATATAACTTAGTAAATTAGACTATAGTTGGGTGGATTTCAGGGATGAACTCCTCTTTAAGGGGTGGAGTGTTGTAACATACAAGAATCTAGGCTCACAAGTTAACCCCTCCTTTTCCTTGGTTTCTTTTTTTTCTTCAATTAAGATAATACTAAATTCCTATCTACTTGATGTAGGATATATTTGAATTCATTGGGTCTAAAATTATATCATATAAAAATTTCCTTCATACAGAATATTTGAAGATAAAATAATTAAATAATTTTAATAATAAGGCTTAATTGTAAATACATCAATTTATAAACCTGAATCTTATTTGACTACCTAGAGTATTTCTAGGATCAATAGAGGATATAAAATGAATTTGTGTGAAGTATCATGCCACAATTGAGTAACTGAAAGAAAAAATGCATTAATTATATGCTTACTATACTATTAATAAGATATAACATAAAATGTGCAAAAAAATAAAATAAATGTGAAATTTAGTTTCTCGGCATCCTAATTAATCTACCTAGAAATTTTAAGATCCATCAGATATCAATTTCTCCCCAATAAATTAATAGAGAAAGTGTGACAAAGGACGTAAATGGATTATCATTTAATGTTAATTGGTTGTTTTCCTAAAGTTTCTATTTATTTAGTGTCACACTTCCTAAGCATTACCTTTCCTCAATTCTTATCCCAACCCTTATGTCCCCGCTCCTCACGTGGATGTCGGTGGTGGAAGGCCATCCATTCACTGGTCTTTGGTTCCCGACATCCCTCCCCTAATTCTCCTCTCTCCTTCTAATTTGTCACTCCTCATCTTCTCTTACTACTCATCTCTTCTTCCTCCTTACATAATCTGCAACTGAACCCTACCTGCCAATCTACTTTCCCCTTGTCTCGTTCCTTCCACTAGAGGTTATAAACCCTAGTTGGCTCCATCTCTTTCGCAACGACGTTGGGAACCTATCACCAATAGGTCACAGGGTACAAAAAGGACTACTACGTTGACCTTTCTTCACCTTAGTTCTGCATCCAAGAAATTTTTACACTGACATGCCTATCGCCGCCTACTCTGCCACAGCCAACGATGACTCTTCCACTACCAAGAAATAGTACAAAGCCCTCCATGATCCATTCTTCCTCCTCCCTTCTTCTTTGTGGCCACCGACATCTTCCATGTCCGACGCCCCTACTTGTCTCCAACCTATTGCAGATCACCTCCTCATGTCCCCCTACAACATTCCCCACATATCCCAGTCATCTCTCCTCCTTGTTATAAAGCTTGCAGCCATTTGTAGACCTGAGGGTCCGTGGCCATAGCCATTACTGGTATTTTTTGTGTGGGCACGTGATCAACCTCTCATGTCACCAACTTGGAACTCTCAGTGTTGCAATGCCACCAACACAGCCCACGATCACAAATCTATCATATGTAAATAGTGCTTCATTGTAGAGCCACCACATGTGCAAGTCATGCATATGCTCATGGCAGGAGAGAAACCTAGATTCACTTGATTTGATTCTATTCTTTCATCTATTTGAGGAGAGCCACCACCAAGGTTGAATATGAATCTTCTCAGATCAGTCCTTGAGTCAACCATGGTGTTGTGTGATAGAAGGAAAACAACTTTGGACGTATATTGATCATGGTATCTCAGTACAGGCCTGACCACGAGGTTAGTATTCTACACATTTCATATTTTCTAAACCATTGTGCATGATTAATAAGATGACTAAATGAAGTATATTAGAAAATTACCTTAATAACATATAACTTGGTTGAGCCCTAGAATAGTAGACTCATCTATCACCCATATGTACTACGTTAATGCATACCTATATGCACGCCGGTATACTAATATTGGTTATATCCATAATCAATATAAGGAGATATAAGATAGTAATAAATCCTTAGATGATAATTAGAATATACCCATCAGTGGTCATCGTAATACACAATACTCGCTTAATTTCCCTAAATTCTTGTCATTTTAGGGTAAATGTGTATGAGTGTTAATAAGATACCAAATGGTGATTTAGAGATTTTAGTGGTGATCAACAAGAAAACAATTGTAATAATCTCATTCTTTTAATGAACTAGAAACACTAGTATATATATTTAATGGTGACTATAAATACATATGGGATATACTGGGATTACTACAAATCATCTATCCAATGCATGCTTACAGTTAGGAGGTATTCAAGAACTAGATAATAAACTATGTGTACACATTAGTAAATATGTTAATTATGATGTGAGGAATAACTTAGGTTCACATGGATTAGGAAGAGAATAGCATTACTAGAGATATGGTTGAAGAATGCGTGTTAACAACCACACATATATGTAACATGGACATGATTTAGACTTACATGACCAAAAATAAATATTATTAAAGATATCAACGAATCATCTGGTAACTAGGAATAGAATAAGAAAGTTAGGAATATCTATAATAGGGATGTACACTCATGTCCCATTGGTTTTACTAACATATATAATTTATTTCTAGGATGACTAATGACCCTAGAGACCACATGAAACTATTGAGATAACAACTAGTTGTGAAGACCAAGTATGTACTTTCCCTATTAAATTTTGGGCATTAACTTCACTCAGATACTCCTATTATGATGCATTTCTTATAATTTGGCCTTTTATTTGTTCCATGATGAAAATTCCTTATTCTCTAAAATTGACAACTATCTTGTTGCCTTGGGTCTCTGACCCCACTTGCATTGGTGTTTGTATTTAAAAATGTGATTGTGACTTATCCCATATCTTACAACTGTATTTATGCATGTTTGATAATTTATCTAGATATCTATTGTATGGTGCATGAGGATAACCATTAGGGTGTGCTATTTCCACCCGAGTGCGCTATTCCACCTCTTTTTATAGGGGTGCGCTATTTCCACTCAGGGTATGCTATTCCACCCATTTTGTTAGAGCAAAGATCCAGTGCTATCTTGATCATACTTTAGCTATTTAGTCTAAATATATCTGCATGGGAGTGTATTTGATTGTTGTGATATTTTGAATAATGGCAAGACTTTTTCTCATGTATTGTGCTCTTAAATTTAAATGCTTCATTCTCTTAAAATTTATTCTTTTAAACTTACCTAACTTTCATGGACCCCCTTTATAGAATACCCTCTCTTGAACTTATACTCTTTAAAATGTCCAAATATTTTATATTGCACATATCCTAGCTGTTACTGACGCATACCCTTTTTATCTATTTTCTGGGTTACTCCAAAACCACCAGGTATATGCTCTTTAAAGTTCATGGACATATGAAGGTTGTACACATGAAGTTGACTTGAGGATAGCTTGGAATGGACATGTTTCCCTCTGCAACTGGGGCTCTTATTCATCATCATCATCACCATCTAAGCCTCAGTCCCAACTATGTTGGGGTTGGCTACATGGATCCTTCTTTGCCATTCATCTCTATCATGGGCCATATTCTGGTTGAGATGTAGAGATTCAAAATCTCTCTTTATAAGCTCATCCCATGTTAATTTTGGTCTTCCTCTTCTTCTATTAATTGTGCTTGACTCAATAGCATTGCTCCATATAGGTGCATTAGTCGGTCTGTGTTGCACATGTCCATATCATTTGAGTCGGCCCTCGCTTGTCCTCAATGCTTGCCACCCCCACTTTATTCCTGATATAATCATTTCTCAAGCGATCTTTTCTTATCTTCCCACACATCCATCTCTACATACACATTTCACCCACGTTCATCTTATTAAGATTTTGTTTCTTCACCACCCAACATTCACTCCCGTAGAGCATGGCTGGCCGTATAGCTGTTCAATAAAACTTACTTTTTAACCTGAGAGGGATCTTTAGATCACATAAAACTCTAGTTCAACTCCTCCATTTCAACCATCCAGCAGTGATCCTGTGACAAATTTCATTTTGGAGATCCCCATGTATTTGAATAATAGAACCCAAGTAACAAAATTTATCACATTTTGGTATATCTACTCTGTTCAACTTGGCTCCATCATTCACACTGCGAGATTGGCTGAAATTGCAATGCATATACTCAGTTTTTCTCCTGCTAATCATCAATCCATTTGATTCCAATGCCTCTCTCCACTGCTCAGCTTTATCATTTAATCCATATTTAGTTTCGTCAATCAAATCAATATCATCAGCAAATAACATACACCAAGAGATATCATCTTGAACATTCTTTGTCATCTCATCCATAACAAGAACGAACAGATATGGGCTGAGTGTGGATCCTTGGTGTACCCCGACTGTGATAGGAAAAGTTGGTGTCTCTCCTACAGGATTATTCACACTTGCAGTAGAGCTATCAAACATGTCTTTGATCAAGTCAATATATTGGATTGACATACCCTTTTTCTTCAAAACCATCCACAATACTTCTCTGGGTACTCGATCATAAGCCTTTTCCATATCCAATAAACACCATATGAAGATCTCTTTTGCTTTCTCTATACTTCTCCATAAGCCTCCTTATCAGAAAAATAGCATTTGTTGTTGATCTTCCAGGCATGAAACCAAATTGGTTGTTTGATATCCGTGTTATAGATCTTAGCCTCTACTCAATAATCCTCTCCCAAAGCTTTATTGTGTGACTCATCAATTTTATACCTCTTTGGTTTGTGCAGCTCTGAACAATGCCTTTATTCTTGTAGATGGGGACTATAGTACTATTCCTCCATTCATCTGACATCTTCTTGGTCTTCATGATCTTGTTTAAGAGCTTTGTTAACTACATAACTCCTTCATCCTCCATACTCTTCACACATCAATGGGAATATCATCTGGTTCACATGCCTTTCTCATTTTCATCTAACTGGGGCTCTTATGAAATTAGATATAGTATTTTCATTTGGTGTAACACTCTTAGGGTGGAAAAGTTATGTATATGGAACATTTTGTAACTTTTTAAATGGATGTGTTTTCCGCTGCTCAATTTTTTCTTATGGCCCATGTATTTTACCATTTGAGTGTGTGCACTATCGTATCCCTCTCTTTATATTGCTGCATTCGATGTCCACTTCTGAGGGTCAAGAATGAAAGAGCACAATGTGAAATCATAACTGAATCAATTTTTCTAAAATCAGCTCAGTTTTGTGTCCATCATGTGTCGACCTATGTTCCCTAAAAGGCGTTCAAAGGTCCAAATCGAAGGCCACAACCAAAGGTTTGCTCTGATGTCACAACTAAAGGACAACCACAATGGTTCGACGTGATGGTGCCTTCCGTTGGTCTCTTCTAGTGGAAGCCAGATCTCACAAATTAAAAATATAAATTGACTCGATTAAAGTCAAATCGGGTCAATTTCATCCCCATTATACAAACTTTTCTTCTAACATGCATGCTATAATACACCTCCTTGCACACAAAGCTAAGGGGTACACATTTTTTGGTTCCCAGACATCCTTCTTAGAGCTCCAAGGCTAAGGATCTCACCCCTACATTCATTTCCTTCAGTTGGCTTCCATCTTTCATCGACCTTCACCATCTCTAGCTATAATCCATCAACCTCCAGCCACCTATACCATTTTCCTTTGTCTCTCATCTCCATCCACGCTCATCAGTCATTGTTTGGGGTGGAATATAGGAGAAAGGAGGCCAAGGAGTCTATGAGATCAAGGAGGATGGCCCCTAGGACAAGATCAACCCTATCAGGAGGCTAAGGAGCAAGACACACCTCTCCTCCACAAGCTAAATCTCTTCATTTTTCCCTTTTCTTCTACTATACATTCTACTTGATTTCTATACAAATGATGTATTTCTATCTTTGTTCAGTGCCAACTATACTCTTCTATGTCTTATTGAGCTCCTTCGAGGCTATGTAGCCCGATTTGGGCATAATCATGTACTTTGACTCTAACCAAGTATTTAATATTCAGATCTAGCATGTTTCTATTCTAGCTTCTCTTTTTGGTTATGATTGTTGGTTTAATTGATCTCGTTCTCACTTGATCTATCGGTTTTGCTAACCTTAAGAGATAATTGATAAAAATAGGTATAGAATGTAGTTTGGACTAAGATCCAAGACGATGAGGTCTAGGGGAATATCCATCTAGAGTCCAAGTAGAAAAAATCTAACTCCGCACTACAAAACTGATTCGGTTGCACCCAAACCAAGGTGGCATCGTGGTGGTCTACACTCCTGATCGATCATCTACTACTCATAAGACTCCTAGTTATTCTGGACCTAAGAGGTGTTTAGAGACAGTTAGGGGTGTTTGACCATGATCTTTGATGGAGGCACTGGACGAATTTTAGTCATTTTCTCCGAGAGCAAGTGGGATGATCTCCATAGGAGTAGCTATCGCATTGCATGCTGGGTTGGGATGCTAGATGGTTGTTAGGTGTTTGAGGGTTGTTTACACCCATGAGGGGGGTGGGGGTACATAAACTGCTTGATTTTTGGTTACGTAATCTAGAACTCCTCCTAATCAGTAAAGTTTGACGGAATATGGTTTTTTTACTTTGCTTTATTTTGGCATTTTATATTTTACTAGAGTCGATCTAGTTCTAAACATCTTTCTACCCTCGATTTTTCTTAACTAACTTAGAATTGAGTTTTAGATGACTAAACGTCCCCAAGTCTCTGTGTTTGACCATTTAATCTACATCGACCCCGTATTGAGTTGTGGGTGTCCTAAAAGTTTTGGGTTATACATTTAAAGTATGATCCACTTTCATGGTCCGCATTTTCAATGTATCATGTTCCGTGTTGTAGGAAAGAGAAAGAAAAAGATGAGGAAGGAAAAACACAGAAAAGAGAAGAAAAAAAAGGAGAGAGAAAATTATCTTTCTTATAAATTCTAACCAATAATAATATTTTTGACAAAATAAAAACCACTATACTCTTTGAAAAAAATTCATTCCAATAAGACTAATGTTGAAATGATTTTGAGTGGGGACAATACTCAATTTTTTAGTAACATCCTAACTCAAAAGTGATTGTTACATGTCATTCTTTTGGTATCAATTTTTTGTCATTGTATTTTAAAATAAGCATTATGTGAGTATCGGATTATATTTTTGGCGATACTGCTCTTTTTTTCAGTAAGACACTAACTCAAAAATGAGTAATGTGTGTCATTCTTTTAGGGGTGGTACTTGTTTTCTGACTAAACAAAAAAATGAGTATTATACCAATGTAACGACATATAATTCCCATTTTTTAGTTAGTATGTTACTTAGTAAAATAAGAATTGTCTCGAAAAATGTAATTTATTATTCATTTTAGTATTTATTTAGAATACAACGGCATAAAAAATAAAAACTATACCAGAAAAATGACATACAATACTCATTTTATGTTAGTGCCTTACCTCGGGAATGAGTACAATCCTACAATATTTATTTTTATATTTCATGTTATTTTTATCAAAAATATTTTATTATTATTTTTGTTGAAATGTATTTTTAATAAAAAAACTAAAATATAAAAAATTCACTAAGAATTGGAAGTTATAAATAAGTTTATCTTGTACTCTCTGTCTTTTTTGTGCTTTTTCCTCCTAAATTCTCTCTTTACGATGATGGAAATTTCCTATAGACTCTAATAAGTTTATTAGAGGACAGTAACGGAGATGAGTTATAGCCACGGGCAGGGGCGTATCTAAAAGGGGGCTACCGGGGCTGGAGCCCCCACCTCCCGTCCGGAAAATACTATCAGATTTATCATTTACGTTTCCATAATATACGAAACGGCACCTGTATTAAATAAAACTGCAAGAGATTTTGCTTTGTTCCATAGCAGGTAATGCAAGATAAAACAGAGAAAAAGAAAAGAGCAGCGAGTATTGAACGCAAGGGATGGAAAAACAAAACAACGGCCGCAAAAGGATGGTCCGTTTACTGCTCCTTTTGGAGTGTATTTGGCAACGGCCCTGATTCAAACGTGGTTGTCCATCGCACAACACTATTTGACACATTTACATGGAAACAATCAAACAAACACTATTTGACAAACGTGACTTTGTCACAACACTTTCCACATTGCTAGATGTGATAGAGAGTGGAAAATGGGGGCCAATCTGATGTCCCTTCCGCCGAGCAAATATCCAATAACTGCGTTAATCATATGTCATGAGCATTACACACTACTCCTTTTTGGAATGATGAGCCAGTACCTCGACCTCGACCTTCTTGCCCTTGTCGGGTTCGTAAAAAATATCATAAGCATGCCAGGTAACTCGGTTCAGCGTCAGTGACCTCACAAGTCGAGCGGTAAACTCAAAGAATTGGCCGCTGCCGTCGAAAACAAGCCCGGTCTTGCAGTACACGGCGAAGGTCTCGCAGTTTCTCATAAGGACATTATAGTTACCAAAACCGCCGCGATCAAGCAGATAGTTGGCACGGTGAAGAACCAGGGAGGAGGAGTCCGCCGCCGTCATAGCACATGTGCCCCCGCGACGCCCTGACAGGTGCTTAACGCCGTATTGGAAGCGACGAAGGTCGTTACCAGGGGGTCCCAGGACGAAGCAGCGGAGGCACGACTTGCAGACACCGTAGTTCGTAGACTTCAGGCCGTTCATCATCCTGCAGACGGCGCAGACGCCGCTGGCGGTACCACTGCAGGAGCTGGAGATGATGGAGACGGGCCCGTGCTTCTTGGGGGCTTGGAAATGGATCACCGCCCCATCTCCGACGTATATACCTGGAGAGAGAACGGGTGAATACACGTAGTTGATAAGTAGGATTAACATATACTAAAAATCATTTTGCAAACGAACCATGATGGGCATAGGGCTTTAAATATCCCACGTTTCTCCAGATGTAAATGTGATCACCAGGCTTGAGCTCTTCCTCCATGACAACCACCTTACTCCAGTCTACCTCAACGGTCATCCTGATCCTTTTGGCCTCTGATGCAGACTCCAGCTTACTTCTCCTCCGCAGTGCTTTAGCAGTCCAGCTAGCGTGTACCTGATCTTGCATCGGATACATTTATAGGTGGCAAACGTATGGCATTGCCAGCCCCCATGCTGGCTGCCACACTGGGTATCGGGAACACGCGTGTGACTGTAATATCCTAATATTAACTTATCTCTAGTACCTAGGGGTAAGTATAATTCGGTCGGTTACGGTTAATTCGGTTCGGTTAAACGGTTAATTTGTGGTTTGAGATTTTAACCATTAACCTAATCAAATTGAGTCGGTTAATTCGATTATTGTCCAATCGGTTAATGGTTAATTTGGTTAACCAAATAACACTCGTGTAATAATATTATTTGAAATATTCATAGAATTTTGTTCAATTGTTATATTATAGTAGTATTGTTGTAAATTTAATTATGTATGGCTCGTAAAAACTTGATTACTATATATATGGGGAGGTATTTTGAAATAAAAGTACAACTATATATGTATATATGCATGTGTAGGATATTATTTATGAATAAATTCTGACTATTTGATTAATTTGGTTAACCAAACCAAAAATATCTTTAACCGTCAAATTAACCGATTAACCAAAATAAATTAACCAAATTAACTGAATTAACCAAATTGACCCAATAAAATTAACCATTCGGAATTAACCGTTTGGTTAATCGGTTATTAACCAAATTCTGCTCACCCTACTAGTACCTGTTCACTTTCTACTCCTATAAATCAATGCATGCACGGACAATTAGTGCATTTTACAACTATACATGCAGTCAGGGCCGTTGCAAACATTTTAGAGGCCCCTGGACGAAGATAAAAAATGGGCCCTCTGTATACTCTTATTTAACAAATTTAAATAAATACAAGTTTAGTAGCATCAATCATCTTTCCCCACCCATACATGCGTGCATGGCCGATATAGTTAATAGGAAGAAAAACTCAAACTGACCACTTTGGCAAAACAAAAGTTCGGGTAGCACTACAAAGAAAATAATTTTTCACTTTTGAAGAAAAACCATATGACGATTTTCAAATCTTGGAGGTGAAAACATCGGTCCATTTGGCACTTTTGAAAGGAAAGTGAAATAAAAGAGTGAGAAAGTGTCACAGCAACTGACGCCTTTCACCCAACGTTTGCTGGAAGTATAAGTTGTTTTGACGCTTTCTGTCTTGTTTTTAATTTTTTTTTATAACTTTTTCTATTTTTTTTCATTAAAAGTGCTAAGCAAAGTGGCGTCTTCATCCCTTGGGCCTGAAAAAAGTCAATCTATATGACATTTTTTCAATAAGTAGGCTACTTCAAGAAATATTTTTTAGGAGCATACTATATCCAGATCTCTCTTTTACCAAAATGTGTCATTTTATTTTTCTCCTATTAATTTCAATTACGATGTTTGAAACTAAATTTAGGAAGAAATTCAATGAGTAGATCATAAAATACTAAATACTTTAGCATGTTCCATCATTCTACTGAAGAGATGCCATCGGTTGATTCAAGTCTATTTATTGATGCCTACATTAACAATACTCTGTCTCGTGTTTTTAAACATAAAATAATACAAAAAATATGCATACGTGTAAGAAGTACACATCATAAAATGTCTTATAATGTTTTTCCGTATTTCATCTTTGTTTTATACAATAACCCCCCCCCCCCCCCCGCGGAAAAGTATGGTTGGGTGTGTTTGTACTTATAAGTTTGACTTTGTATTCATATACCCCCTATATTTTATTGTGATTCCATAACATCATAAATTCTCATGTAGAATGGTACTTTTTTTCTTTCTCTTGCACGATCTTTGTTTCTTTCAATCTTAATATTTCCACTCTACTAATTGAGTGGTTTGTTTCTATTATTTTTTTTCATTCGTACATGCTTTGTAGGTATAGTATAGTCGGTTGGGTTTCTAAACTCAAACTCAATAGAGTTTTTGTGTCAACTTTGCATGAATAGTGACATAATCTATGAATCATGAAAAAGACCATTGGTCCTATCTAACTTGAAACTAGACTTTAATATAAACACTGAAATCTGATGAATAGTATAAATTTAATACACCCTAGTTAGTTTATGTGAACCGAACTTGAATTGTGTGGGTTTTGAAAAGAAATCGCCCCTCCAACCAAGACACCCCATCAACCAGACATGAACTTGAATAAAAACATATCAAGTAAATAGAGAAAATTCGTTTTATGGGCACTTTTGTAGGACTCATGGTGTGGGAATATGTAATGTCGATGAGAAAATTAGGTATAATCAACTGATAAGTTTAGCTTGTTTGTTAGCTCCAAGTCGACAATTCAATACCTAGATGGTACACTAGAATAAGTTTTTTTTTATAGAACCAATTAAAGGTCATTCTTTGTAGTCTAGGGCATGTCTGATAGGAAGTAGTGTGATGACAAAATATGTGTCTGATGTACACTTTTACATTGTAAATTCAGACAACTACACTAGATTGCACTCAACCAAACCAGCCCTAGAATGAAATCAGTAGACCCCATCATCTTGTAATACTAAAAAATGGGTATCATTTTTTTTGTGAAGGGGTTGAGTTTGGTTTGTACAATTTGGGTCATGTTCAAGTCTAGTCGTGCTGGAGATTTTCAGTAAGAGTGACACTTTATTTAGGTTGAGTTACCTAAAATTGCCAAGAAAATCAGATTGACACTATGCTTTGAGTTAAGTGTTGGTCTAATGAGTGATTTATTTTCTGAGACCAAAGTGACTCCGTTCGTGTTCAGGTAGTGTCAATGAGAAAATTAAGTAGGATTTATACGTGTTTGGGCTTATATGATTTTAATAAGGTTTGGGTTAGTTCAAATGACTCATTACTTTTTCAAGCTCAGCACGCCTCAGATTGGATTTCTTTTTTTCAAGCTCTGCATGACTCAGATCGGATTCTACTTAGTTTTGGGGGACAAGTAACGTAGACTCCTTTTACCCGACAACTGAATCGGTTGATATTCTCAACTCAACTATAATTAAAGTTACCTTCTGTCACATCAAAGATCAAAGGTGAATCAGACACTTAGATCCCGTGCCCACGGACGGCCAATCTCCGGAGTGATGTACGCGAGGCCATGCAATGCATTATGCATGGTGGGCGCGACGCTTCGTTTAACGATAAAGCGTCGATATGATATCAAACCTTTGGCTTGGTAAGCTCAACTCGCACCAGCGACGCTGCATAACATTAAATAATAATAAAAAAATCAGATGCTAGCCACTTTAGGACTGCAGCAAATCCCTGCAGAAAAGGAAAAGCCACGAAATGCTAACCGGAGATTAGCCGGAGCCGGAGGGGGGAAAGGCTGCTGTGCGTGTGCTGTTGATTGAGACTCGAGAGAAGAACACGGCATTGCGCTCTTATCTTCGACGCCCATACGTCTTATAGAAATTTGACAGAATATAATAAGATTATGTTATAGTATACATGTGGCTCTTTTATTTTTTTTTAGGAAATAGAGTTTTAAATAAGAGTGAGAAGGTGATAATACAATATGATTAGCTGTCTTATAAAATAAATATAAGACACCGTCCTATACATATATAATATAATACAACCTTATTGGATCCTATCAAGCTTCCATAGGACACATCCTGTAGAATGAGCGTCGCTCTTATCACACGCTGGTATAAGCTCCAAAGGGCAAATTAAGTACCATGCAGCTGGCACACAACTGATCACAGACTTATTAAAAGCCTGGAATTTGGACGGTGTGAAATCATCTTTCACCCCTATATAGTTTGAACGTTACATGTTCTTCTTTTAAGGCCCAGTTTGGTTGGAATCGTTTGGTTTTAAGTAGTTCCAACCCACAGCTAGGAAATCAACTGCATGAGGAGGATATCGGGTTATGCAGAGAAAGCTGGAAAATGTACTACACGGTTATAGGGCGCGGTTTGTTTTGCAGCTGCTTCCTTTCCGACTATTGATGCCCGCGTGTGCTTATCTGATGGTTTTGTTACCGTACATGCAAATCAATTGTAAACGTGACAATTCCGCAAACAGATATAAAATGTTTTTGGGTGGTAAACTCGCCATCAGTAATCACATCTTTGAATAAATTTCAATCAAACGCAAACAGATATAAAATGTTTTATGTATTGTGCGTGGGAGAGGAGTAGCGGAATCTTCCACCGCCTGAGGACATATAGGGACTGTTATGTTAAGAGTAGGATAATGGAGAAGGAAATGGGGAACAAAAGATTTAAACTGTTTGGTTAAACAATATAATGGGAGGGTAGAGGGGAATGAAGAGGGAAATTCATATGTAGTTCAACCTTTTCTTCCTCCACAAAACCGGAATTTAACAAGAAAATGAGAAACAGTTGGCAGGAAATCTGTTAGAAAATCAAGTGAAATATATTGAACTAGGATGGAAAACGTGGAAATACTTGAATGAAGTTATACACATTTGTAGCAGAAATAACGGCACCGAAGAAAATTTAGAATAATAATTAGCACAAGTAAGAGCAATACTTCAATACTTTTCGAAACAAACTTGACATAAAATTCGAAAATTTTGATATTGTCAAAAGTAAAAACATGACAAAATGAAAAAAATAGATAGATGGCGGGAAATTTGAAGGAAATTCGGAGGAAAACATTGAACGGAAGAAAGCTTAATGGGAAACATAAATATGATGGATAGAAATCCTTTTTTTAGTCCATAATATATATTTATTTGTATATAGCCTTTTCAATGTTATCTATATTCTACTTCTATTTTGATGGAAATATGAAATGCTAAGGAAAAATTCAAAGGATTTTTGAAGGGATAGGAATTAAGAAAGAACAACTAAAAATATAAAAGGGAAGAATAATACTATGTAGCGTACAATTTAGAAGAACTTAAAAATATTCAATTTGGTGAAAAGATTAAAAGGTTGAGATAAAAGAAACTAAAAGTGCAAAAAAGTGAACAAACAATAGGGTTGTTAAAGGAAAATGTAAAGAGAATATGTAGGTTCTTATTTAGTTATATGTGTATGGTGTATCAAAATTTTTAAATAGTGCGACTTAATTAAAAAAATTACATGATATTTATAATATATATTGGATTTTTTGATCTCCTCCTTCCACTTCACCATGTTAATTAAACCGACTAAAATAAGCTTCCCCCTCCCCTCCCTTTCCTTCCCCTTCCCCTCCCTTCCCCTCTACTTCATTTACGGTGTACCAACATATTGCTAGTGGAATGAACATGGATCGACACAAGAAAGAAATGTAGGGGACAAGGAAGTAACTAGAAAATACGATCAACAATGTAATTTAGTGATTTCAAGTATGGTGAATGTAGGAGGACAAAATTCTCAAAAAATTATAAAAATGTGCAGAAGAATGCTTTGATGGCCATGAGAGAGAAAGACATGGGTAAGTTGATATTTTTGGGTACAAATGTGGGAAGAAGATTTTATATTTGTTTATGACAAGATCTTCTCTTTTGACAAGCATAAACATCGATCATTGGAGAGAATCCCTAAACCTAAACCCAATTAATAAAACAAAATATCTAATCCTCGACAAAGGTGATTAAAACAATATACAAAAATCACAGATATCACATCACAGATATCACAATAAGATAACACAAATATTATCAACTCAATCCAAATGAGATGAAAATGTTACTACTCACATGCAATTCAATTTACATTAAATACAAGTACATGAAAGAACAAACTCAATGTATTACCCATCTTGGGAAAGAGAGTGTACAAAGACAATCTAATCTATCTAGATTGTTCTATCTATATCTTCTTTATCATGAACTATCTACTGGATAGCATTATACCTAAAAATATTTGAAATAACCTCATGAGACTCATATAGAGCCCCTGTGAGTGGATACCACCCACTCAAGCTAGGTACATGCATCAACATCAGATTAGGTATATTGAACTCAAAATAAACTTGTAGATATTGAATACTCTAAAAGATAGTTCTAGCATAAGTCAAATTTAGTTTACAATGGTAATATAATCAAACAGATAAGATAAACTCTTAAACCAAATATATATTTAAAAAAAATTAGAGCATGTCTATGAACGTATAAGTAGATGCTACTTAATTTAGAATGGCAATACTTTAGTATGAGTAACAAGTCAAGATCTAAATATTCATAATCAATATATAACAATAATATCATCTTTGTGACTCCCCACCAGCCAGCTTAGGAACAAATCTTGTAAACCGGAAGTTGAAGTACACGTAAGACATGTCTGCCAAAGAATACTATCAAATGACAAGCAATACAAGTCATAATCAGAGTGAATATAAATCCCAACATTTACTACTTATCAACAAGACATATCAGAATATGAAATAGATAATCTTTATAACAGAATGATTATTTTCCACAATAAGAAACATAAACAATAATTGCAAATTACAAATTTGCAATACAAGGAATGTAACAAACATTAAAATCATATTCTACATGGATTGTGATCTTTTATTCATTTTCCTTGAAACTACTTGGCTTGTACCTCATCAAGTAGAAGTTGCCACACATGATTGTCATGTCAATGACTCACCATCACTGTCTGAGGGTTTATCCATCCACCCTAAGATATCAACAACAGACCCTGACCACCTCAGGGTTGCCTAAAGAGGCTCACGTCTTCATCTCCGATATATGAGATAGGAACCAAGAAAACAATATATCACATATCACAACATTTCTCATATTTTCATATTTCACATATTTCATTTCATCAGAGTCTATTCCCCATGGACATAGACTTTCACTGTAAGGATTTAGGGCCAGATCCAGTACAGATGATTGACTCCTAAATCCTGGTTGTCTAACCTTCAAAGTCTTGATCTACAATCTAGAAATCCTTCTCATACTTTATTGATTACTACAAGGAGATCCATTTTGTTTCCCCAATGTGGACCTTAGGGGAAACCCACGGTCTTCAGGGCACCTAACTAGATGTGTCATCATTTCACTTGTTATTAATCCCTTTTTATTCATCGTAATGAATTCAAAACATCATATATCATATGTGTGTATTCTCGCATAACTCGAACAACCTGAACAGATTAGGCTTATCAAGAAAGACAGTGGCCAAAACAACAAGCACAACAATCTGAAATTTGCAACACATATAATTCTTTACATTTCCACATCATCTCATAGCAGTCATCATCAGTGGGTCTTCAGCACAAGACATAATCTCTTTGTTTAACATTCAACCAATCAGGGTGTTATCATCATTAGTGGGCCTTTGGCCCTAGACATAATCTCATTGTGTAGCATTTACCCTCATCAGGGTTTCTCAAATGTAGTCAATGCATGTTAAATTTAATCTCAACATATTTCTTATCAGTTCATTTGATATCACAGTTCTCAACAAATATTCACAGAGACATAAGAACTAGAAACAACAAAAGCATATAGGTATTTTGTATCATTCATCATACTCAGAATATATTTATCACACGACATATACTTATTCCATCCAATTTTGATAGATGTAAATAAATTACATGCATAATCATGCATAACAGACTTAGTTCTCATCTTCTTTTATTTCACATTCTTCAGTTAGTGTTACTAATCAACACACATTGAATATCATTTGAAGTCTATACTAATTGTCCATCCTCAGAGTACAAGTATTCTATCGAACAAGCACAATCTGACAACACATTATTCTAAATCAATTCAAATGCTTGAACTTCATCTTTTAGTTGAATTCAACTAAAATTATGTGCATTTATTAATCCCTCATTTGAGATTGTTATTCATTAGCATCATCTAACTCATTAATTTAGGGTTAGAGTTAGGTTCTTAGATTCATTTACTAATTCCCATCTTTTTCCTTCATTTCAAGTTCATTAGTCTCAACTTCTTTCATTTCATGTTCATTACATTATTGGAACCAATTGTTCTTAATTAACTTGATATCAATGCTTTGATTCTCATTAACATCCATCAAAGTCCAATTTTAGTATATTTCATCCAATTTGGGTTAAGCCACATGTAATCAAAATAAAGGATTAGAGACTTCATCATAATAACTTCATTAGTTTCACCTTTAACTTGCCATCACCATTTAGTACATTTGTGTTCACATCGTTTCTTATATTTAGATAAGTGTACCATGTCATTGACTTTTAATGGAATTTCCATAATCAACAATGATCATTCCTTATTATACTATCCATTTTAGGTAAAAAGAATGAATTAGGGTTACATCTTCTTACACCATAATCTCTAATCATACTTCACAATTTATTCTTATGAGCTTGTATAAAAGGACCCATGTTCATGTGAGGACTAATCATTACTCCATAAATAATACTAAGGTAGATGCATTAACATTAGATCATATTATTAAGACTCATCATTTTCAATTGAAGTATTAATACCTACACCATCATTTCATCACATTTACAACATTATATACAAGTTCTAGCTTTATTACTCATACTCATCTTAATACCAAACTTCTAGGGTTTTCAAGAAGTCACCCTTAGTTCAACATATCATAAGAATCATATCATTAAGTAATCTCATCATGGTGCACAAGGGTTTATTAGGGATATTCTCACACATGGAAATCCTAGTTTCCATTTCTACATATTTCATCCATCAATCATAAGTATACATTGATTAATTGACTCATTAGATTCAATCCCTCAACACAAATCCTAAATATTGAAATATCACCACCTCATACTGATCCATATGTATATATCATATTCAATTTTAGTAAGATTCAAAACCTTGACTTATATAATTCATTCTAATACAATTCAAATATGGTTCTAGACATGTCAATTCAGTTCCCAAGCATATCACATATTAGGGTGATTTTAAGGCAATATTCACATGAAATAGAATATTCATCCATCCATAGAATTTCCCATGGAACATCCATCAATATATCAAGAACTAATCATGTTCCATTCAATGGGGAATAATTGAAATCAGTAGAATTTGATTTCATAATATATTTCCAAATCAATACCCAATCACATACAACTACAAGCAAGATTTCTGATTATTTTAGTCAGATAAAATTAGGCTTTCAACATGAATACAGAGCTTAAGAGGGAGATAAATACTCACCTAAGGTGACAAAACTTAAAATATAGGCCAAACTCTGAATTTCTAGAAATCTAATAAAACTCTAGCAACTGAATCCATTTCTTCCTCCGCTCAACTCAAAATCCCTAGAGATAAAGATTAGGAGAGAAAGAGTGAGAAAAGGGGAAGATTTGATATCATTTAAAAATAAATCATAGGAGGGACAAAATCTTGATATGTGAGATAAGATGCACCATGAAAGACTATGATAGGTTCCATACCTTGTCATAGAACTCATGCTTCAAATAAATATTAGATCAAATAGAAAGAATCGATGAATGAAGCAAGTTCATTAACAATTCACGTAACAATCACCATCTACTTTAGAGATATCTTATGAAAGATAGGAATGCCCGCAAATTTATTGAAGGAGAAGTTGATAAGTGCACTAGTGTGGATTTTTCCTAAGCAAGGGAAAGGTTATATAGTCTTTTGTGATGCATCAAAGAATAGTTTGGGTTGTGTGTTGATGCAAGATGAGAACATGATTTCTTTTGCTATGCGACAGATTAAACATGAGGAGAACTACCTGACACATGATATAGAGCTTGTAGTAGTGGTCCATTCCTTGAAGATATGGAGACACTACATTTGCGGTGAGAAGTGTCAAATATTCACTGACCACAAGAACTTGCATTACATCTTCTCAAAGAAGGAGTTGAACATAAGATAGAGATGTTGGATGGAGTTGATCAAGGACTATGATTGCATAATAGACTACCATCCAAGGAAGGTGAACGTGGTGGCAGATTCTTTGAGCAGCAAACCTCTTCGCCACCATCTGTGGATAAGGCACATTTATTTTCTTTGGTATGCCATAAGAGAGACATGTTGGTCTCCTTGCATCAGATGAATGTGAAATTGGAGGTGTCCTTAGCAGGACTGTTGCCCTAGTTATATGTGAATCCTACATTGAGGTAGTAGATTAGAGATGCACATCATGATGATCTTGTGATTCAGTAGATCTGAGTAGAGTTTGGAAGCGAGAAGTGTGACATCTTCCACGAGTCAGAGGATGGGATAGTAAGTTACCACGGTGGAGAAGTGGTACCTATCGTTGATGATCTGAGGAAGTTGGTTCTAGAAGAGTCTCACTCTTCGATGTATTATATGTGCCCAGGTAGCACCAAGATGTACCAAAACTTGAAAGACCTTTATTGGTGGCCTAGGTTGAAGCAAAAAGTAGTTGAGTTTGCAACTTAGTGCATAGTGTGTCAGCAAGTTAAGGCAGAGCATCAGATACCTGTAGGAACTTTGCAACCATTACCTATACTGCAGTGGAAATGGGATCATGTTACGATGGACTTTGTGGTTGGACTTTGTAGGATTGTCAAAGGCCATGATTCCATTTGGGTTATTTTTGACAGGTTGACTAATTTAGCACATTTCCTTCATGAGAAGACAACATATACATCAGAGAAGTTGGCTCAAGTTCATGTTGATGAGATTCTTTGTTTGCATGGTATCCTAGTTACCATCATGTCAAATAGAGGTCCTCTTTTTACCAATCACTTTTGGGAGCGTCTTCATACAACCATGGATATGTAGTTAAGGTTCAGTACAACATTTCACCCACAGAAAGATGGATAGTCTGAGAGGACTATACAGACTTTGGAAATCTGTTGAGAGCTTGTGTCTTACAACT
Source organism: Alisma plantago-aquatica (assembly GCA_963693085.1). NCBI lineage: Eukaryota > Viridiplantae > Streptophyta > Magnoliopsida > Alismatales > Alismataceae > Alisma > Alisma plantago-aquatica. Next base: position 423,074,399 of record OY856411.1, read on the forward strand.
TTTGGACAGTTGGGATGTGCAACTCAGTTTTATAGAGTTTTCCTACAATAATAGCTATCAGAGGAGCATTGATATGGCACCATATGAGGCTTTGTATGGGAGATGATGCATATCTCCATTGTGTTGGTATGAGATAGGTGACTATCAGCTTCTGGTTCCTGAGCTTGTACAACAGATGATAGAGAAGATAAAGATGATACAGTAGCAGTTGAAGTCAACCCATGATAGGAAGAAGTCTTATGCTAATAACTGTCATAGGCCTTTGGAGTCCCAAGTGGGAGACAAGGTGTATCTCAAGGTATCTCCTTAGAAAGGAGTGTTGATGTTTGGAAAGAAGGGTAAGTTGGCTCCCAGGTATATGGGATCTTACCCTATGGTGGAACGTGTTGGGAAGGTGACTTATAAGTTGGAGTTGTCACCTATGATGCATATGTTTCACCTAGTGTTCCATGTTTTGATGTTGAGGAAGTGTCACCCTGACAATGATTGGTTTTTTAGCCAGTGGAGGTTGAGATGGATGAGAATGTGTCGTATGTGGAAGGTCCTGTGTTGATCCTGGATAGGAGGATCAAGAAGTTGAAGAAGAAGGATATCATTTTGGTTAAGGTTTTATGGCATCATTGTGGCTTGGAGGTAGTCATATGGGAGCTTGAGGATGAGATGTGTAGGAAGTACTCGTCTCTTTTCACGTAGGATTTTGGGGGAGAAATCCTTGTTAGGGGGGAGGGTTATGGTTATAAAGCCCTTGACCTAGCTTAGTTCTTGTTTGAGTTTTCTTTGCTTAATAAGATACTTAAACCTTAATATAATCTCTTGATATGCCTTAATAACATGAGACATTCTTAAGTTTTCAACTTAGTCCGGTTTGGTTGATATTTGAGCTACTTATGCTTGTTTTGGACCAAGTTACAAATTACCCTTGTTGAGGGTCTATTTTGCAATTTGTCACATGTAGGTTGTACCTTTTGTGCGTTAGCATCATGAGAGAGAGAATGATGCTTAAGGGCACCTTTTTGGACCTTGGTTTATGAGGTGGCATCATTAGATGATATTAAGGTTTGCATGGATTTGCATGGATGCTAGAGTGTGATGGTGTTTTGACCTTGTGAGTTGGTTTTTAGGGTGTTGCGACCAAACACTTCCTTAGAAGATGTTTGTTGCAACCTTTATGTTTTGTTTTGTATGTTGGTCGCTAGGGTTTCACTTGAGGAGATGTGTTGTGACCTTGGTAGGTGGTGTTGTGATCTTGGTTGTGTTGCAACATTGTTTAGTTGTTTTGCTTCGAACATGATGAGGTGAGGACCAAAGTGGTTGTTACATCACATAGTTTTTAGAGACCCTCTTGCATGTGTCTACATGGCCCATCCTTTGGTGGATAAGTGTCCTTATGGTTCTCTCATACCTTAACACATCATATCTTCACCTCCCTCCTACCCTTGGAGTATATCTGCTCTCTCCTTCACATACAAGTATCTCTGTTATTTCTTTTTCATCTCTTCTCATTGTGTTCAGCCTTGATATTAGTGGAGTAAGAGAAGGTGGTGATCTTGAAGCTTTGGTGGTCTAAAATCTTTGCAACTTCTTTGTGGTGATCCTTGGTGATCTTCCTTCTTGGTAAGTGGTTCTACACCTTTGATCTCATTTTTCATTTAGAACCCTACCTTCCTTCTTTCTTTCTTGGACATGAGACTATGGATTACCATGGTGTCTATCTTGAGGAACTTCTCTCCATAGAGGTTAGAGACTATGCTTTGACCATGTTATCACCTAAGTGAGATGAAGCTTTCTCCTCCTTTCTTTTTTCTTATCTCTTATTTTGCCTAAGGGTTGAGATGTATTCATCTTGAGCTTCTCTTTGATCTTGGTGTGCCCTTCTCTTTTGAGGTGACCTTGTTGGTAGAGGAGTTGATCCAAGTTGGATTTCCTCTTCTCTCTTGGAGCTCGTGGATTTGGAGCTTGATCTTCATCTTATGGAGAGTTATATAACTTTCCCCTCAACTATTATTGCTTGCATGTTTTATCTCTAATATATGATCCTAAAATTCTATATGATGTTATCATGATCTAAAGTTTAATATTATGAAGTATTCTTGTGTACATTACTCTTTCTCCTAAACCCTAATTTCATGTACCCGATTTCTAAGTGATGGTGGAGATGTTGTTTCTACATTCAACACGATCTTTGGTTTTATCACCATGATATGTTCAACCATATTATGATGTTGGAGGTTTTGATCTTGCTTGCAAGAGTTTGATGCATGGTTTTCCTTCTATCATCATGGTTTTCCATGTTTACCTTGGTGAAGTTGTTTAGGATTTATGATCACTATCTTTGCATGAAGCTTTTCTCCATGATGATGCTTGGTTTCCTTGATGTTATCATATGTTTTGACCATGGTTTTAATCTATTTGGAGTTGGTTATCTATTGTTTGGTGTGGCTTGACCTTTGGGTCGCTACACATCATTTTTGTCCGTGAGGTCGCTACATGGTTGTCGGGTGTTGCGGGTGCAACAAACACTAACTCCAGAGGGTGGTTGGTATAGTTTCTTGATCTTGGTTTGGTCTCTACAAGGGTCCCTATCCATGGTTTTCTTGCAGTTACAACACTTTCTTTAGTTGGTTTGGTTGATACTTATGATTCTTCTTAGTTGGTCACAACATGTTGGTAGTCGCTACCTTGACCCATGTGTTGCGGTCTATACTCATAGTGGGTTAACCATGATGGTCGTAACACAAGGAGTGTGAAATTGTTGCTAGAGTACTTTATCTCTATAGTCAAAACATGTTGCTATGTTCATGTTTGAGTAATAATGATATGAATTATAAACCCTAATGAATTCCAAGAATGTGGTAATGATTTACTATGATGTGTTATAGTAAGCACTATATGGGAACCCTAACCCTAATCAAGAATACATGTGGTAACATTTATCTTGCTTGAAGTGTTAGCATGAGATAATATTTTCTCTCTCCTACTTGTATAACCCTAATGTTGTAGGTTGAATGTGCATCATAGCTTGTGAATTCTATGGCATCTTTTATATGACATAGGGTGATGATTATGAGCCTTTATGAAGCATGATGAGATAATAATGTTGTGCAAGGATTATGTGGTTTGGGTCTTATGACCTAGCAAAGGCTTTATGCCTAATGTGAGGTTCCTCTAGTGATGAGATGAGGGATTGATATCCCCTAGTGATGTGATGATGTTGATGGCCTTCTATGGTAGTGATATCAAGAGATCATGTGACAAGTTCATACCTCATACGTTTTATATCTTCTGGAGTTGTTCTTTTACCCCTATTTTGTGGAATTTGTTCGAGTTTGTACATTGTAACTTGATGGATGCTAAAAGATACCAAATCAACTTAACTAATCAAGTGAAACCCTATCATGTGGCTTCCCTATGCCATAGATCCGTTTTCAGCGTCAGTACTTGCTGGATGGTGAAATAGGTTCTCCCTTAGTGAAAGCTCAGAGTCGTATACTATTGATATATGCATTTCATAGGATTGGTTGTGGTCATTCCCTGGCAGGTGAGTAGTAGAGTCTATATTTCAGGCGATGTGATCATATATATATATATATATATATATATATATATATATATATATATATATATATATATATATATATTGAGGATGGATGTTGTCATACCTCGACAGGAGTGCGGTTGCAGTCGTAACTCAATTTTCACTAGTGTTATGCCTATATACCAAGGCAGATTAGGATCTTTTTTAGTTGGACTTTATATGTCACTTCGACGGACTCAGACAGACTGAGGGTGTGGGAAATCATAGGAGTATGGATCCTCCTAGATCTTGTATGACATTGATTTTGACTTAGCAGTGGTCAGTTGGAGCATGAGTGGTGTATACTTCATCTCCTCAGGGCTTAATAAAAGATGTAATACATCCATGTAATATCTTTACTTAGGGTTAAATACGACTCACATTGGATGACCCTTTGCCTTATCTCTTATGTGGATTAGTTGACTTATAATGCGCTAAAAAATCAACTATTATACATGTTCTTCATATTCCTTCTAAAACTTTAAGATGTTCTACTACTCAGTTGTAGATGCCAAAATTGCTTAAACGGTGACATCCTGCCATCACAAAGATGGTGAAATGCCAGCAAAACGTGTGGAACCACCATAAATAACATATTACCAAAAACACGGGTTAATTAAAACTGATTGCGGAAAACATCATAAGAAACGAATTATCGCAAACAGATCCACATCCTACAAAGAACATGTTATATATATATATATATATATATATATATATATATATATATATATTTATATATATATATAAGCATGATATATGTCCACCAACACATAGGATCCAGCTGTTCCATATCCATCAAGGATGCATCTCCTCTTTATGTACATAACAGGCCTTACCAGGGCCAACATCAAGATACAAGAAACCATTCTAAGATCATACATCCTGAAACCTCATCAAAACACCTACAAGGACCTGAGAATATAGGGAGACTCTAAGACTCTACTACAAAATAACCACAACAACAACATATCCAACCTTGCCTTCTACTGATCTTTTTGCTGCTCAGCCGCAACATTACGATCACCACCACGTCTAGATCGATCACCTAAAAAGGTTGAAACTAGTCGGTGAGACACACAGTCCCAGCGAGAAACATAACTCCCCGCCCAACTATAAAACCTCAGAAAAGCTAGAGCAGATAAAACATGTAGCAGATATAACCAGATCATATATGAAATACAAAGAACGGGATTATACATACATAACAACTTACTATGATGTCTGAGAGGCATATATATAACTGCAAGAAATACTTAGAGTATGTATATAAGGCAATCATACATTATGCAAGGCCTTAACCAATGTTTCATGTTTGCCCTAAGCAGATATACTATACGGCTGGATTACCATTTATTATGCCCTGAGGAAGTGAGTCGTACTGCTGAAATCCAACCTTCGGTTATGAAACCCAAAGTCGGTGCCATACAAGCACTACTACATTTTTGGTCAGTAACGTTGATGCCCATAGCATCATTTTTACTAAAATAACCAACCTAATAGACTATTGCATCAACTTTATCATAAAAACTGACCTTACAAGTTTCCCGCGGCAAAAATTCATGCAATTTTGGGTTCGCACCTCGATCTATAGGGTCAGTTTTTCTAAATAACCGGTGATATAGGGTCAACAAAAAACGCGGGCACCGCTTTAAAACTCTAGGGTCGGTTTTTATAGATAACCGACCTTATAGATACTTACCTCTAGGGTCAGTTTTTTCAAACACCCGACCTTATAGATGGTCTCCAAAATTTCAGGCACCACTTAGTCTCTAGGGTCAGTTTTTTAAAATACCCAACCCTATAGTCCTGACTTGTAGTGTTGGTTTTGTTAGATAACTGACCGTAAAGGTCGGGCTGATATTAGACCAAAATGCTAGCTAGCATGCATGTTTCAGTTCATTTTATTTGAGAGCACAGGGCTAGAGACCCCCTTCTCTGTCGTTGTATCCAAGGAGCCCATTACCGTGCCCTTTTGACGTCGTAGTCATATCCAACGAGACGAGCCATGTTGTGGTCGTCGTGTCCAAGGAGCCAAGCCGTGTTGTGTCACCGCTGCCAACTGAAGGTTGCAAGGTACATTTTATTTACCTTAAAATCGGTCGCAAGCTTCTGAAACCCTGCCTTCCGTCGAAGAGCCCATTCTCGGTTGGAAAGGAGAGGCGGGGCACGTGGGGGTTGTGGTGGACGGGCTGCTGTGGTCGGGGTTGGGGTCCGGTGGTGGGTGGTGATGGGTGCTGTGGTCGGGGCTGGGGTCGGTGATGGGTAGCGATGGGTACTGGTGGTAGTAGCAAGATCGTGCCATAACCACGACCATTTTTCTTCTTAATGTCATACCGCGATTGAGGAGAGGTTCGGAGTGAATATATTTGTTAGGTTGCACGGCCATGCTGGGTAGCACGACCGTGGTGGCTGAGTTGCTGAATTGTATTTGTTAAAATCTTCCTGCTCCTCTAAAATTGATGGATATTGACCCCTAATGCCTTACATTATAAGAGAATTGAATCGTGCATTTGTGTTGTTGTAGGTGTTGTTGACTTGTTGTTGACTTGCATATATTTCTTCTTCAGCGTTCAAGTGAGGAATAATATTCTCACTCTCCCAATGTGCCATTAGGCTTCATTTTGATTCAAATCTTTAATACATATGGTAGTGCTTGGTAGACATTCCAGAAATATGAGGGTAGACATTGTGTAGTCTTAGATTGACACTTTAGGGTTTATAGATGAGATCATTGATGCATGATGTTTAACTTAATATATAAATATGACAATAATGCATTTATGTATCAACTTATAAACCCATTCAAAATTTACTCATTAGGAGTAAATTTTGGATAGTCCCCAGTTTGGGACTATTTTTGGATATTTAATCTCACTTAGGATGTAACTGTATAATGTATGTTTAGTTTTGAAGAAAATTTTAGTAGTATTTCCTCATTTGTTCTATGGGTACATATGTGAGTGGTTATTTTCCATTTACATCACTGTACTTGGAGAAATTAGGGAAAATGCTGCTGAAATTTTCTTCAAAACTAAACATACATTATACAGTTACTATTGAGATTAAATATTCAAAAATGGGATAGGTGGTACACTTTAGTATAAAAGTAATTAACTTCCTATCAATAAAAACTTATAGCTTATAGTATCGATATTAAATGCTTAGTTTTATAATTAATTTTAATGTGATATAGAAAATGGATCAAAGTTGGATGTCTATCAAGAACCATTGCAGTCCAGAGTTTGCCAAAGGTCTTGATGAATTTATCAGATTTGTTGAGGAACATAGGAAACTACCTATAGATAGGTTATATTGTCCATGTAGAAATTGTGGTAACAAATTGAAAGTTGATACTGCTGAGGAAATTAAGAATCATGTCATATGCAATGGGATCATACAAGGTTATAATGAATGGTATTGGAATGGAGAGAAATTTAATTATGGATCAGAAAATGTTGATACTAATAGTTGTGGCATAGAAGATATAGATAATGATGATAATTTCAATGATGAACCGATTTTGGATGACCCGATTCAGGATGATATGGTTGACGAGATGCTACGTAGTTGTCGCGCTAATGTCATTGATCCACCTTCTTTATTTTCAAACATTGTCCATGATCCTACCATTATATAAGGGTTGTACTAAGTTCACGAGGTTGAGTGTTGTGATGTGATTATATACTCTTAAAGCTCAAAACCGGTGGAGCGATAAGAGTTTCTCTTCACTGTTGTCTTTGTTAAAGGAAATTCTTCCTGAAGGCAACGAGCTTCCAATTTCAACATATCAAGCAAAGAAAATAATGTGCCCAATGGGAATGGAGGCTAAGAAGATTCATGCATGTCCAAATGATTGTGTGTTATTTCAGAAGGACTATAGTAATTTGATAAATCTCTATACAAGAAGAGGTCAATATTCTGGAATCTTTCTTATTGGAGATCTTTGGCAATTAGACACTGCATTGACGTCATGCATGTTGAAAAAATGTTTGTGATAGCATCATTGGTACACTATTGAACATACCAGGAAAGACTAGAGACGTCATCAAATCTAGAAAAGATTTATAATTAATGGGTATAAGAAAAGAATTATCAGTGGAGATCAGGAGCACCACACATATTTACCACCAACTTGTTATACTTTGTCAAAGAAGGAGAAAAAGAGTTTCTGTGAGTGCTTGTGTAATATTAAGGTTCCACAAAGATACTCTTCTGATATTCGTAGATTGGTATCAAAGAAGGATCTGAAGTTGATAGGTCGCAAATCTCACGATTGTCATACCCTAATGCAACAAATTTTACCTGTGGCTATTCGATCTATATTGTCGAAGCATGTAAGGTTTGCAATCACAAGACTCTATTTCTTCTTCAATGAAATATGCAACAAAGTGATACATCCTGATACCCTCGATAAATTATAGAAAGATGTAATTGTTACCATGAGTCATCTTGAAATGTACTTTCCTCCTTTTGTTTGATATCATGGTTCATCTTATAGTACATATTACAAGGGAGGTGAAGATGTTGGGTCCAATTTTCTTACACTGGATGTATCCATTTGAACGCTACATGAGTGTTTTTAAAGGTGATGTTCAGAATCGTTATTGTCCTGAAGGGATTATTATTGAGGGTTATGTGGCTAGGGAAGTGATGGACTTTTGCAATGATTTTTTGAATTGCAATGAAACTTCTAGCGATCTAAAAAATTCCCATGACACTGAATCTTACTGTGACAAAGGAACTCTAGGAGGATGAGTGAAAGGAATCAGTCGTGAGTTGTGGCAACAAGTACATTTATATAGCTACATCACATAACACAATGATCTTATCAAGAGAAATCATCCGCGATCTAGTTCAATGTGGCTTGCAACAGAGAATAATCGAACATTTCTTAGGTGGTTTGAAGAGAAAGTCTTTAATCAACTTTCTGAATCACCGAATAATGTTGCTGAGAACATAAAATGGCTCACCTTTAAGCCAAAAATGGATGTCATGTCATATGAAGGTTATGATATAAACATATTTTCATACTACACAAAGCGTCAAGATGAAAGTAGTGTAGTTCAAAATAGTGGGGTCACTATTCAAACTTGTTCGTTGTATTTTGCCAGTGCCAAAGATAAAAGACCACGCGAAGCTAAGATGTCATATTACAACATCATTGAGGACATATGGGAATTGGATTATACAAATTTCAGAGTTCCTATCTTTAAGTGTAATTGGGTTGACAACAACAAAGGAGTTTTAGTGGATGAGTTGGGTTTCAAATTGGTGAATTTTGAAAAGATTGGTGAGAAAGATGAGCCATTCATCATGGCAGACCAAGCAAAACAAGTATTCTATATTGATGACCCGACAAATAAAAACTGGTCTGTCGTTCTTCATGGAAATAGACAGTTTACTATAGATCCTATAAATGAAGAAGAATACTATGAAAAGTATGATGATTCCAGCCCATTCTCAGTTGATTTTCTAAGTGTAAATGTTGAAGATAACACCGATGAATATTATAAATGTCAAGACCATGCTGAAGGAATTTTACTTGACTAACAACTCAACCAATACTAGAGGCATGTATTCTTTGAATTATTTATTTTATTATCATTCAAACACGTAATCTTTTAAATATACATCATATATCATGTATTATCATGTATACTTTTATTACTTGTGCTTTTATTATCACTTATGTTTCTTTTATCATGTATACTTGTAGGTTCTAAAATGGCCAGTGAAGATGAACATTCTGAGCATGAGCACCATGAGGATGGTAGTGGTGATGCTAAGAAAGGTAGAGGTCCCACACTGATGCATAGGCTGCAGGAGCTCAGGGCCAAAGGGGAGAAATTGGCAGTCCAGTTTGGTGTCACAGGAGCACCTATTGGGGAACATGCCAGTGCTTTTAAGCATTACATAGGGGCGACCGTGTGCAGTAAGGTGCCAATAGATATAAAAAATTGGCATGATGTTTCTAATGCCTTAAAAGACCTCCTATGGAAAGATATATCTATGAGTGGAAGTGATATTATTTTAATATGTTTTTGTTTATTGATTCTAATTTAGTTTTCTTGGAAAGACATATCCTTTTTAAGACAACATTATTGCTTCTTTTGCATGTATAGGGTGTTTTTCATGTAAATGAAAAAGATCACAAGAAAAAAGTGCTATAACGTTGTGGTGTACGATGGAGGGCTTTTAAGACATATCTTAAAAGGGAATTTATAGATAATCCTAAACAAAAGAAGAAAGCAACAGATATGTATATTTTTATAGATCCTGAGGTGTGGGAAAGATTTGTTGTATCTAGGAACACGGAAGAGTTTCAGGTAATAAAGATTGTGATGTATTGTATGAATCTTTAATTTTATACAATTAAGGAGGTGAATCTTTTTATATATGTTTGCCAAGTCTAAACTGCAATACCTCATTTTAAATGATCAGGCTATTCACGAGGCCCAAAAGGAAAGATGGGCCAAAAATGTGCATGACCATCACTTGGGGCCCGATGGTTATGCCTTCCACCGCCAACTACAAGAGAAGCAACTCTCTTCTGGAGAAGAGTCTAGTACAACTCAAGATGAGCGTCCACCCCGACACTTGTAGTGGATTGATGCTAGAAAGAATCGAGCAGGTGAAATTGTCAACCCTGCAACTAAGGAGGTGGCACAAAAGATGTTAGGTTTATCCCAACTAAATAAAGAGTAACTCCCACAAACTTAGATTTATTTATATCTAATTGATATTGTGATTTAATATTTTTATTAACTATGAATAGATTGATCTCTAGGAGAAAAGGAAGGAAGGAAACTTCATCCCAACTGGCCACATGGATGAACTATCAGTTGCTCTTGGTATGAAGGAGCATCTTGTCCGTGTTAGGGGATTAGGAGCTGACATAGGATTCAAGTCTTATTTTGGCCCTTCACAATCTAAAAGAGGTCGTGCAGGAGGTCTTACACAATAGGAGGTTGAAACATTAGTAGTATAGAAAGTAAAAGAAATAATGTCTTCATTTCATCCTACTCAACCTTCTCAACCTATTCATGATGTGTGTCTCTCAAGTGATGAGGTACAAGCCCCTGCTCCAGTTGCAGAAGGTCATGGGAGCACTCCCCATGACCCACCACAACAATCTACAGTAAGTTTTTGTTCTATATATTGTGTTATTAGTATGATATATATATATATAGTTGTAATAGGTATCTGGTTTACCACTTTGTATATAACTTATATTATTTTAATTCTAGATTGGTATGAACTGTAAACTTGTAGTGGAGGTTCCAGAATATAATGTTGTGGTAGCGGGCAAGGTATACAACCTTGGTGGTACATTGCATTTCCAACTAATTACTGATGACATTTGTCGTGTGTCCATCCATCTTGTGTATGACAGAATGGGGGAAAAACCACTACCCATACCTAATCCTGAATATAGTACAACTGAAGAAGCTGAGGGTGCTACGGTGGGTTGGCCTAGACACTTGGTTATCAATGACAAGGTATACCTTAATTCTACCATATTTTTCATATTTGACTGCATATATGAACTCGTGTAATATAAGTATGTAATTTAATTACCAGGTTTGCAAACTAAAAAGTAAAAATTCTGCTAGTCGTCCGCCTATGCCCAAGCCATCTTTTATTCCGGAATCCACATTCAATGAGTTGGAAAGTAAATGTAAATGTTTGTGTCGATACTTAGCCAACCAAAGCTTTGGATTAAAAATGTTGATAAATTTAACAGAAGATGAAACTGGGAGGGACTTTGACAGTTATATTTTTCTTGATGATATTATAGAGTTGTTCCGGTATGATTGGCTGAATACTTTGATAATAGAATTATGGATAAGGTAAGGATCTATCAATATAGAAAATTCCAATACACATTTTTAGCTTATTTCTATATATGGAAATAATTACAAATGTTTTACAGCCATTTATATATCAAGACCACAAACTTTGATATAAGAAATGTTGGATTCCTAATTCCTTCAATCACTAGTCAAGTGGAGACACATATTGAGGATGTGAATGAGTACTTCTCTACTGCATTCAAATATTTTGCCAGTGAGGGGAAGGAAATTATCCTAATTCCTTTTAACGTCCAGTAAGTATTATTATTCAATATAATTTTAATAATGAATAAAATTATTTATTTTAATGTTTGTTTTATTCTTACTCAGAGCTAGACATTGGGAATTAGTGGTGATTGTCCCAAAATTGATGACTCTTTATTATCTTGACCCAATGGGTAAAACAAGGGGTCACAAACTGAAATTGCCAGCTATGGAGTAAGCATAAATTTAGTCAATGCTTCAACATGATATTTCTATTCAGAATTTCTATTTTACCAACTATCGTTTAATTGATAGGGGTATAAAGGCTTTTCGTGAAGCTGGAGGACAAATACCCACAAAATTAAAGACATTGACTTTGAAAAATGTCAAGGTAGCTACTTTGACAACTGCTTAGTCTTATATGTATTAATTTTCAACTCTTATATGTCAACTCTTATAGTCTTATCTCAACTCCTATTTATAGTAGTTTACTAACATTAAGTATAATTCGTTATTTGTAGTGTCCTATACAAAATAATGACTGGGCTTGTGGCTACTATGTAATGAAATATATGCAAGCTATTGTCAAACAACAACCACATGACATTCAGACTATAGATCATGTAATAAAGAATAACATCCTAAATTTACAAGTGTTTGTAGTCATTTTATAAAATATTACATGTGCATTTTTTGTTACAGATCTTTACAACTCAGCCTTACACACGTGAGGACTTAAATGAATTCCGAGAAGAGTGGTCAGATGCTTTTCTAAATGAAGTCAATATAGCATTGGATTAAATATATTAGCTCCATTTATGTATGTGGTTTTAGTACTCTTTCATATTTACTTTTGGATCTGACATTTAATATCATCTCAGACTTGCAATCTATCATTTTGTAAATTATGATGTGATTATGTGTAACTCAACTGAATATATGAATCATTTTTGTTATGAATGTGTGGTTTGGAATGGTGACGGTTGAGCATCAATGCTCCCCTCTCCCATATCCTGGTTCTTTTTGTTCTTCTGTTCTATTTCTATAGATTTTTTTAAAAAAAATTGTACCCTATAGGGTCGGTTATCTTAAAAAATCGACCTTATAGGTATCTCGGCCGTGCTGCGTAGCATGACCGTGTTGCGGTGTAAAAAGGTCGTGCTGTATAGCACATCCGTGTTGGGATATGGTAGAACGGTTGTTCTACGCGGCACGGCCGTTCTACCATATCCCAACATGACTGTAGACTCTATTGAATCAGTTTTCATCATATAACTATCCTTACAGAGCATCTTTAGGGTTGGTTATTAAGAAAAACCGACCTTATAGGGTCTGGTTATCAGCAAGCTCAATTTATAGACTCTATTAAGTCAATTTTCTTCATATAACCATCCTTACAGAGCATCTCTAGGGTTGGTTATTAACAAAAAACGACCTTATAGGGTTCAAGTATAGTTTCTTTTCTCGTTTGGGGTTAGTTTTTGACAGCCTCTTGGGTCGGTTTTTACTATATAGGGTCGGTTTTCTTTGGTTAAAAAAACCGACCCTATAGAGCAATTTCTCTAGCGACGACCACTTAGGTGTCGGCTGAAAAGTGACGCTATAAGCTTTAAAAAATCGACGTTATAGACCATTATTGTACTAGTGAAGGTCAATGGAAGAGTCAGACTCCACGACCTCATCCTTTTCGTGGTTAGTACATGATATCCAAAGCAGGACCACAATCTCTTACGTAAGTGACCTCAGTCACAGAGTCAGCTCCCGTAGGCTACCCTTTCCTCTAGCCCACCTTGGTACATGTCACGGCGCTAGTATATCTTGAGCCACAAGCTTGTTCACCGTGCTCTTGAGCCATGAACGCATTCATACTCTATCACACTGAGCCATGGGCCTATTCGCCATGCTCTTATACACATCTTGAGTCTACAACTGGAGTTGCACTCTATTCCTCCTATTTTTGGCTAGGAGAAACCCCGCATATTCAACAATATGCACTCCAGGTTAACCCGTAGGAGAACCCATTTGACCATCACCAGCTACTGACAATGATGGATCTATGGCCAGGGCAAACTACATGAAAGGTTCATCTATAATTAATTAATACATTTTAAGTGGATTGTTAGGGTCAACCAGGTTATATTAAGCAAACCACAAAACAAGATTAAATGACATAGATTCCATTATCTTGTGTCACACTGTTACTGCTATTCTCAATGCCATCAACATCATCATCATCTATCTCAAGGATCTAACATCACATGTTGCCACTTGGCCTCTTGCCAATCATCATGATCCATTACAAGGATCCAACATCATAGGGATTCCATCCCTCCATTAAACACATGTTACCAACACATAGGCAACACTCATCATGTACCATCATAGTCCACATAACACATAGTTTTCCTCATCATCTTAATATCAAGAGAATGTCACCAAGGACATCATTATAGCTCATACCTGAGTACACATCTCAATTGATGAAACCTGCATGGTTAGTATGCTCAAGAGTAGACAAACAGTTCATCATCGATATATATTTGTGCAACATTAGATAACCATGCATATACATAACATCCACATATAAGCATTCCATCACATCAGGTAAGGAATAACCCTCACCAAAAGGCACAATGACCCTCACCAAAGGTGCAACAATCCTCACCAAAGGTACAATGATCCTCACCAAAGGTATCGGCTAAAAGGCAACTAACCACATCTAGCTGTAACACCCATATCGGGCAAAGCATCTAGCAAGATGATATTGGGAAGCACTCTAAGAATCAACCTATATCGCCCAACAACACACCCCTATTGCCCATCCAAAACAACACATCATCATATCGGGAAAGAACCATAACATGCAACGCCATAACGTGCAGCCTGCATAGTGCAACGCCCCATGATGGGAAACGCCTCACAGTTGGAAACACATCAACACCCAAACCATATCGCCCAAAGGTTAGCCCTATCATCGAAGGTCATAACACCCATCAAGGCACCATAACGGGCAACACATCCTCATGGGGCATCAGGCAGCACTGCCCAAAAAGGGTATCGTGCATAGCAGCAACAATGCCATGTCGCCCAATGCAACGCTCTGCCGCCCAACAAGATCATCACAACGTCGAGCACCCTATCTGGCAAGGCACTACCTAGTAGGGTTTCGGGCAGCACCATCCAAGAGGATGTTGTGCAAGGCACCAACAAGCCGTAACGCCCAACACAAACCACCTCTCATCCAAGGGATCAACAAGGCAGCCACCTACTATATCGCCCAACCCTAGCTCAAGGGAAAGAGAGGGATATCGGGCAACAAGCACCAAGACACCACCATCCATCTTGGGTGACTAGGATTAGAAAAAACCTCAACCACATAACGGCCACCCATACCATATCGCCCAAGGATACCAAGGGTATTGGATCACCTCTCAATAACAAAGTGAGAGAGGGGTCTTGCACAATCTCCAAGCATATCGGGCAGGAGCTAGAGCTCACCTCACAACTCAAGGAAGGAGGGGTGTTGCTCAAATCTCACCATCAAAGGCATGGCCACACCCTATCACCCAAGGTACCAACTAAGGGGGTAACCCTAAAGGCATATCATACAACTAGGGTAGGACAACACTCTATCGGCCAAGCCAACTAACCATGATGCCCAAACAGCTAGAACATAAGCTCACCTCTCAACAACAAAGTGAGAGAGGGGTATTGCCTCACGGGCACACCACCATACCTCTTGGGATCTAAAAAACCCTAAGCTCACCTCTCAACTAAATGAGAGAGAGGTATTGATTGAGGTTCTACAACCCAAAGGATTGGCCAATACAATGGTAGCAACACATATCGCCCAACCTGTTCTAACAAACATATATCGGGCAACAACATCACCAACTAAGGAAAAAGCACTACTTAGCAAGATAAGCATAGCCAATCAAGATAACATAACAAAGCATTATATAAGGGAGACAGTATAGCTAGGTTAGAAGTTATGTAACCCGCCTTAAGCACAAGCTTCTCCAAGCTCCAAGCTCCAAGAACCTCCTCCAAGCTTCAGCCACCAACCTGGAGAAGAAAGGAAGCAGCTACAACAAGATGTATCGGCCACCAAGGGAGAAGAGAGCAACGGCTAAAGGGAACTAAAGGGACTACTAGCAAGCAAGATGGGTGGCATATATACAAGAGGGTAAAGGGGAGAGCAAGGCAAGGTGGCGCCCGACCTAGGTACACTTGTCCAAGGGCCATGCCACATGCTAACACCCCAAATACCACTTGTCCATGACTCGCCACTTGCTAGCAACAAGCACCATGTGTCCAAGAGAGGGTGACACAAATGATGCTAGGTGGAGGGGTGTGTGTCGTCCAACATGGCAACCCGACACACCCACCAGCACCCTTGGTTGATACACCTTCTGGCTAACACACCCATCTGTCTGATACACAAGGCAGTAAGGCCACACTCCAAGGCTCAAAACTAAACGAGCAAGTCCAAGCTCAAACGAAGCCCAACCGGCTCGAGCAAGGTGCCCCAACCCATCCTCTCAACCCTGCAGGATGCAAAGAGACAAGGAGGCCTCTCAAGGTGCCAAGCTTGCACATAAACCCTAGAACTTTGGGTAAATTGCAAGTTTCCCCTCAACCCCACAACAAAACACAACAAACACTAATCACACCTCTAGTGATTAGGCAAGCCTCTAAACATAAGGTTTAGGCAAAGAAAACAGGGTAAGCCCAAAATGAAGGTCAAGGTCCTTATAAGCCATAAACCCCTACAAAAGGATTTCTCCCCCAAAATCTGAAGAGAAAAGCGAGGGATACTTCCTCCTCATCTCTTCCTCAAACTCCCACGTGGCTTCTTCAATGCCACAGTGATGCCAGAGAACCTTCACGAGCACAAGGTCTTTCCTCTTTAGCTTCTTCACCCGCCTATCAAGGATCAACACTGGACCTTCCTCGTAGGTCACATCTTCATCAAGCTTGACCTCAATTGGTTGTATCACTATCTCTGTTCTTGGATGACTTTTCTTCAGCATACTAACATGGAACATTGGATGCAATCTGTTCAGCTCTAGTGGTAACTCCAACTTGTAAGCCACTTTTCCAACACTTGCTATCACTGGATATGGTCTCACATACCTGGGAGCCAACTTGCCTTTCCTTCCAAACCTTAGCATGCCTTTCCATGGAGAGACTTTGAGATACACCTTATCATCTACCTGGAACTCTAAAGGTCGGCGACGATTATCTGCATAAGAATTCTATCTATCTTGTACCGCTTTCAACTGTTGTCATATCACTTTGATCTTCTCTGTCGTCTGCTGCACTAACTCAGGACCCAAAAGGTGATACTCACCAGACTCATACCAACATAAAGGCGATATACACTTTCTACTGTACAATGCTTCATAATGTGCCATGTCGATACTTCGTTGGTAGCTATTGTTGTAAGAAAACTCTATCAGACTGAGATGCACATCCCAACTTCCTAGGAACTGTAGATCACAAGCTCTTAGAAGATCTTCCAAAGTTTAAATAGTCCTTTCAGACTGTCCATCTGTCTGTGGATGAAAAGCGGTATTGAACCTCAATTGCATTCCCAACGCCTTATGCAACTGTTCCCAAAAATGACTTGTGAACTGAGGGCCTCTGTCAGAGACTATCATTGTTGGCATTCCGTGCAAACACACTATCTCATCAACATATACTTGTGCAAGCTTCTCTATTGTGTACGTTGTCTTTACAGGTATGAAATGTGCAGACTTCATCAATCTGTCCACTATCACCCAGATGGAATCATGATTCTTAGCTGTCCTCGGAAGACCAACTACAAAATCCATGGTTACATGATCCCACTTCCATTGCAATATCGGCATGGGTTGCAATGTACCTGCCGGCTTCTGATGTTCTGCCTTAACTTGCTGACATACTGCACACTTTGCCACGAACTCAGCTACATCTTTCTTTAATCTAGGCCACCAATACAGATCCTTCAGATTGTGATACATCTTGGTGACACCTGGAAGCATAGCATACATAGACGTGTTTTCTTCTTTGAGCACTAACTTTCTTAGATTATCAGCATCAGGAACCATCATCATGTTATGGTAACAAACTAGTCCATCCTCGGACTCATGGAAACCATCGCGCTTCGCACTGTTGAACTCTGATCTGATCAGCTACACTGTAGCATCTACTTGTTGTGCTTCTTTGATATGTTGTCTCAATGTAGGATTCACTTGCATCTATGCCAACAATCCTCCCAACAAAGAGACTTCCAACTGTACATTCATCTGCCGCAAAGAGACGAACATATTCTGCCTATGGCATATCACATAACTCAACTAGCCTTTCTTTGTATAAAGAGAAGAAGACTTCCTACTAAGCGCATATACTACCATGTTCACCTTACCTAGGTGATACTCAATGGTGCAATCATAATCACTGATTAACTCCATCCAGCACCACTGATGCATGTTCAACTCATTCTGTGAGAAGATGTACTTTAGGTTCTTGTGATCCGTAAAGATATGACACACTTCCCCATAAGGATAGTATCTTCATATCTTCAACGCATGAACCACCCATGCCAACTCCAAATCATGTGTCAGATAGCTTTCGTCATTTTTCTTATGTTGTTGAGAAGTAAAAGAAACCACATGATCTTCCTGCATTAGCACACAACCTAAGCCCTTCTTGGAAGCGTCATAGAAAACAACATAGCCTTTCCCTTATTCTGGAAAAACTAACACTGGAGCACTTGTCAGCTTCTCCTTCAAACTCTAAAAATCTTGTTGACACTAACCATCCCAAACAAAAGGTACATCCTTCCTAGGCAGCTTCGTTAGTGGTAACGCTATCACACTGAAGTTTCTTATAAACCTCCAGTAGTATCCTGCTAAGCCCAGAAAACTACGGACTTTAGTCGGCGTCTTTGGTTGCTCCCACTATGTTACTGACTCCACCTTCTTGGGATCCACCCTGATCCCTTCCACTGAGATCACATGACCCAAGAAAGTCACTTCCTTCAGCCAAAACTCACACTTACTAAACTTGGCATATAGCTGATGCTGTTGAAGAAGAGTCAACACTTGTCAAAGATGATGTTCGTATTGTTGGATGTCTCGACTATAGATCAAGATGTCATCTATGAAGACTACAACAAACTAATCTAAGAACGGACGAAACACTCTGTTCATCAGATCCATGAATGTTGATGGCGCATTGGTTAGCTGAAACGGCATAACCACAAACTCGTAGTGCCCATACCTCGTCCTAAAAGTTGACTTTGGTATGTCATCTTCCTTGATCCTAAGCTAATGATATCCAGACCGCAAATCGATCTTCAAGAATATTTTTTCATCGCGCAACTGGTCAAACAGATCGTCTATCCTTGGTAAAGGATACTTGTTCTTGATCGTAACCTTGTTCAACTATCGGTAATCTATGCACGGATGCATAGATCCATACTTCTTCTTTACAAATAAAACTGGAGCACCCCAGGGTGATGTGATCAGCCTGATGAAACCTTTATCAAGAATCTCTTGCAACTGTTTCTTCAATTCTTCCATCTCTATTGGAGCCATCCTGTATGGTGCCTAAGCAATAGGTTGCATCCCTAGTACTAGATTGATCTCAAAATCAATCTCTCGAGGTGGAGGAACACCAGGAAACTCATTGGGAAACACATCTACAAACTCTCTAATGACAGGAACGTGTTGAAGGCTAGAACCTTTTGCCTTGGTATCTACAACATGATCCAAGAATTCTCTACAACCTTGCCACAATAACTTCTCCACCACCATTGCTGACACCAAACTCATCGGAAGAATCTTCCTATCTCCTTGGAAGATCTACTTCTTATTGTCATCAGCAAACACCGCTTGCTTGGAACCACAGTCCAGCACAACCTTATATATTTCCAAGGTATCCATACCAAGAATTATATCGAACCCATGCATATCAAGTGGTATGAGATCCACTTGTATGTTGTGTCCCGAAAAAGATAGAATGCAAGATGGACATACTTCTCGAAGCAACGCAAGACCAACAAGAGGGGTTTCTAACAACAAGCTATCTTTCTTACAACTAATAGGTAAAAGATAGGTATCAAGCATACTACATGTGATAAAAGAGTGTGTGGCACCTGGTTCAACCAGAACAGATATAAAGCAAGAAGAAGACAAATCTGAATGAAACAACTCCATCTGACCTGCCACCACGCGGGTTGACTATCGCCTTTGACTGACTCATAGCATAGAATCGAGTTGTTGCTTGCTTCCTTGAGTAGATGATCCTTCTTGTGACACTTGGTTGTGTCCTCACCCTCTGGCACCATTAGACTGTTGTCTATCCAATCCTTGCTAACTCTGTCTCGGTTGTTGCGTCACCTCAACGTCTCTTCTCGAGCAATTCGACTTTAGATGCCCTATCTGTCCACAGAGAAAGCACGACATGTCCCCTAACTGCGGCCTAGACGACCCTGTCATTACTACCGAAACTGTAATATAGGCTCTAGATGGTGAAAAACCACGCCCTCTTCCTTTACTTGGTGACCATTGTGACGGTGCACTGGAACTTTACATTACAGAAGCTGTAGAAAACCTTGGCTTCTTGGGGCCCTCAAACCTCTATCTCTGAAACTGAGCAGGCCTTTTCTTGGACATAGCCTCTCTCTTCTCCTTGACTCACCATTCAATCCTTCGGACAGACTACACCAACGTGGCAAACCGATCCTGGTTTTCCAAATTAGCAGTAGGTGTCGACAGCTCGACACTCGAACCTTTCTCAAGCTGTCTGATCCTCTCATCATCTGTTGCCACCATGTGAGGAAAGAACCTCAGCAGCTCCATAAACTTAGCTTCATACTCGGTGATGCTTAGATATCCTTGGTGGAAATGCTCAAATTGGCTGATCTTCTTGTCCAGATACGTCTTCAGGAAGTATTGACTGACGAACTCCCGCTAGAAAACATCCCAACCGATCACCTCACTAGGTTGCTTCTCCTACTCGATGGCCCACCAGTGGCCAACACTACCTTTCAGAAGGTAGATAGCATTCTTGACTTTGTCTACCTCAGGGATGTCGAGGATCCAAAAGGCCTTCTCAAGACCTGTCAGCCAAAGATCTACATCTGCTGGATCAGCCGTTCCAGCATAATCTTAAGCTCTGACTCAGTGAAGCCGCTCGAAGGTCTTCCCAATACCCGAAGATTCACCATGGGGAACTGGTGCTCTTGGCGGAGGCACATGTAATCTCTCCACCATGTGATTCATCATAACCATTATTTGCCCCATAAGGTATTGATAGGCAGGGTTCTCAAGAATGGTCGGGTCAAACTGAGGGACCTCAGGCATTGGATCTTCATGTGCCTGCACACTAGCTCCATCAACAGATGCAGTAACACTACTCCCGGCAGCATGTTCTTCATGATTTCTAGACATCTTTTAGCTTTATCTTCTGCTGGGGGCAGAAGTCATTGTAAGAAAATCTGGAAAAATCACAAGAACAAACACAAGCCTAGTCCTAGATCCTTGTAGACTCAACGAACCTAGAGCTCTGATACCAAAAACTATTGTGACATCCCGCCATCACAAAGATAGTGAAACACCACGCAAAAATGTATGGAACCACCATAAATAACATATTACCAAAAACACAGGTTAATTAAAACTGATTGCAGAAAACATCATAAGAAAGGAATTATCGCAAACAGATCCACATCCTACAACAACATGTTATATATATATATAAGAATGATACATGTCCACCAACACATAGGATCCAGCTATTCCATATCCATCAAGGATGCATCACCTATTTATGTACATAACAGGCCTTACCAGGGCCAACATCAGGATACAAGAAACCATTCTAAGATCATACATCATGAAACCTCATCAAAATACCTCCAAGGACCTAAGAGTACAGGGAGACTCTAAGACTCTACTACAAAACAACCATAGTATCACCACCACATCTAGCTCGATCACCTAAAAAGGTTGAAACTAGCGGGGTGAGACACATAGTCCCAGTGAGAAACATAACTCCCTGCCGAACTATAAAACCTTAGAAAAGCTCTCAGAAGATAAAACATGTAGAAGATATAACCAGATCATATATGAAATATGAAGAATAGGATTATACATACATAACATATTACCATGATGTCTAAGAGGCATATATCTAACTGCAAGAAATACTTAGAGCATGTATGTAAGGCAATCATACATTATGCAAGGCCTCAACCAATGTTTCATGTTTTCCCTAAGCAGATATACTATACGGCTGGATTACCATTTATTATACCCTGAGGAAGTGAACCGTACGCTCAAATCCAACCTTCGGTTGTGAAACCCAAAGCCGGTGCCATACAACGTCAATGGAAGAGTCGTACTCTACGACCTCATCCTTTTTGTGGTTAGTGCATGATATCCAAAGCAAGACCACAGTCTCTTGCTTAAGTGACCTCAGTCACAGGGTCAAATCCCGTAGGCTACCCTTTCCTCTAGCCCACCTTGGTACAGGTCATGGTGCTAGTATATCTTGAGCCACGAGCTTGTTCACCGGGCTCCTGAGCCATGAATGCATTCATGCTCTATCACACTGAGCCATGGGCCTATTCACTATGCTCTTATACACATCTTGAGTCTACAACCAAAGTTGCACTCTATTCCTCCTATTTTTGGCTAGGAGAAACCCCACATATTCAACAATATGTGCTCCAAGTTAACCCGTAGGAGAACCCGTTTCACCATCACCAGCTACTGACAATGATGGATCTATGGCCAGGGCAAACTACATGAAAGGTTCATCTGTAATTAATTAATACATTTTAAGTGGATTGTCAGGGTCAACCAAGTCATATTAAGTAAACCATAAACAAGAGTAAACGACATAGATTCCATTATCTTATGTCACACTGTTACTCATATTCTCAATGCCATCAACATCATCATCTATCTCAAGGATCTAACATCACATGTTGCCACTTGGCCTCTTGCCAATCATCATGATGCATCACAAGGATCCAACATCATAGGGATTCCATCCCTCCATTAAACACATGTTACCAACACATATGCAACACTCATCATGTACCATCATAGTCCACATAACACATAGTGTTCCTCATTATCTTAATATCAAGAGAATGTCACCATGGACATCATTATAGCTCATACATGAGTACATATCTCAATTGATGAAACCTACATGGTTAGTATGCTCAAGAGTGATAAACACTTCATCATTGAGATATATTTGTGCAACATTAGATGACCCTGCATATACATAACATCCACATATAAGCATTCTAAATGATATTAGAGTTTCAAGCATAACCCTCACAACAGCACATCGGGTAAGGAATAACCCTCACCAAAAGGCACAACGACCCTCACCAAAGGTACAGCTATGACGACCGTCACCAAACCGACAAACAAATTGTCATTTATTTAAGAAGAATAAACGTAAATAGCAGATTAACAAAAATCACTAAAAATTAAAACCATTTTGCAAAGAGATCCATTTCTAGGAAAACTTTTTACGGAAGAACCAAAACCTTATATTAATCATTGTTCACTTTGTACATACATTGTACCATCTCTTCTTGAGGATAACATATAACAATTGCTCTATCAAAGCACATATTGGAGCAACATAAAACCTCGAGGCTTACAAGCCAAAATCTCAAATTGTTCATGAAACCATAATGAACCAACTCCAAGGACCTGAGAGTATAGAGAGGACATATAGGACTTCTATCTACAAGACACGACAGACAGTACACTCGACCTGAGTTGTCACTGCTGCATCAACAATTGTTCCTCCTTTACAGAAAGATCTTTGCCACCTCATGTATGTCCACCTAAAAAAATGTGGATCCCACAGGGTGAGACAATTGTCCCAGTGAGAGATATAACTCTCTGTCGACCATATTATTATCATAGATTTAGCATTTATAACTAAGCAGAGGTTCTTTTTTATTAACATGCAATATTAATCATTATATGAACAAAATAAGATAATCTCCTTTCTTAAAGAGAACATTGCATCTACCCATGGTAGAGTTATAAATCATCTATCTACTTTGCAAGGAATGTAAAGAAACGTAAATAACATCTAGCCACTAAGATGTATAACTGTATTGCGCATCAAACAATGTTTCTCGTATTCGATCCTTAACCAGATATGCTACACGGATGAACATATTTTACAATCACACTTATTCCCTGAGGAGATGAAGCATACCCCGGTCATCTCCAACCAACCACAAACTTCTCACAAGTCAGTACCATACAAGGTCAATGGAAGAGCTGGTTGCCATGACCTCACGTGTCTCGGTCAGTACGAGACCACTAGCAGGACTATGTCAACTGCTTAACAAGCTGTGCCAGGGTACGTAGGCATCCACGCTTAGAGCTACAACATCAACTACATTCTCTTAGGGGAAACATCTACTAACAACCATTCCCAGTTTATGAAATTACTGAGTCATGGAGACACAAGCACCATACTCCCAGCCACGGGCCAGTTCACTGTGCTCAACAAAGAGTCTACGACCGAAGTCGCACTCAAGCCAGGATATGGCATATAGCCAAATCCCCATTCATCTCAGGATCGCAAGGGGATCAAATCACACATGGCCATCCGTTCTTACGCCCCCACATACTCAAAAGTATGCATTCCAGGTTATGCCGTGGGGAACCCGTTTCACCATTCAGCAAATCCTGACACTGATGGATCTATGGTCAGGGCAACGTTTTATAATTTCTAGTGATATATTATGTGAATTACAACATTCTTTTAGCATCAAACAAGTTATCATTATTCATCACAACAAATGCTACAAAGAAAGGTGTAATACATCTATCACGTACTTTTCCAAATCTTTAAAACACATGATACTTGGGATCTCAGTCCATTATCACATTACTGGAAATTCTCATCTCTTCATTATCATTATTACTGGATCTGGGTATTCAGACCCTTAGATCATCACATAAATTGTTACCTCTCTAACAGGTAACCATTACCTCTAGGTTCTCAAACCAAGGTATTCATTTCACTTGTTGTAAAAGTATTCTCATGGCTCACAAGGCCATCACACATCTTGTCACCTCTCACTAGGCAACAACTAACCACATGGCTCACAAGGCCATTAAACATCTTATCACCTCTCATTAGGCAACAACTAACCACATGGCTTATAAGGCCATTAATCATTATACTTGTTATACAAGAATTTATCATGCCTTACAAGGCTTATGTAATAAGAGAATTACAACCTTCCCATCATTAGGGTTAGGGTTTCCCTTTATAGCCGATTAGGGTTTCATGTTCATATTATTAATCCAAACCCTAATTCATTGCTCCACACATCTAGAAGTTTACATTGATGTCGTAAGTATTTGATCATACTTATTTATTCTCATCATTTATCATTGAATGATTATCAACACAATTTATGAGTTTCTCTCTCATCCTCACTAGGATATTGATTACATCATACTTCATTAACTTGGCATGACCCTTTCTCAAGTCATGTAGCCTACACTTATCAAAGTTCATTAATCTCATTACATCTCAATGTAACAATTGACATGACACACTTCATGTGTTACTCATCCAAGTATATTGGACTTAAAATACATCAAGGTATATCAACCTTGAGGTGTTGGATGTGATATTTATCATGTCTTAGTGTATCACTTCCCTCATCACTTTTAACTTACTTAAGTTCATCAACTTATCTTGTATTAGGGTATTTTCTCATCCAAATACTTTATGCACTAACTCATCACATTTATCATGTAGTGTATAGGCCATAAGTCACACATTTGAATTACCCAACTATCTTCAAGTGATATGGACTCATCTCAGGTTGAGGCATTGTTGATATAAGGTTGTCCATTATCAACCACCTTAGGTGTTTCACCTATCAAGGTATTAGCCACACCATTACTTGGTATTATACTTATCACTCCTAAGAGTGTCTTTCCCTCACCTTTAGGTGTCTCGGGTTAGAGGTGTGCATATGTTCACCATATCGGGTTGTAGGTGTATAGACACCACCATATCGGGCTAAAGGTATATGAATACCATCCATATTGGGCTAAAGGTATATGTATACCATCCATATCGGGCTAAATGTGTTTGTATGTGTTACCCATGTCGTGCATGAGGTATTAAGCCATCACCATGTCGGGCTAAAGGTGTATTCAATCACCATATCAGGTGGCCCACCATCTAGGGTTGTCCGTGACGGGTTAGGGTTTGTCATATCAGGCTCAACCCATTATACAAGTCGATAGGAGTGAAGGGCACCAAGCCATATCAGGCTACACCATCAAATGTTGGGTTGCAACACCCATGTCGGGTTAGGGTTGGTTGTGACGGGCACATGGTACATGTATGTGTCGCCCATGGTGTTTAAGAAGTATCAACTCATTATCATGTCAGTCTAGAAATCAACTAGGGTTGGCTGTGACGGGCTACATGTCATCTAGAGTTGTGTATCAGGCTACCATATCATGCAATAGCACTTACTATTCTTCACTCATATCGGGTTACCCAAATTAGGGTTTCATATTAACTTACAAGTATACACTTAACCTTGTATCATGTATGGAGTCTATAATTGACTTCCTATTGTGCAAGCATATCGGGCAAGTCATATCGTGCAAGACATACCCATATCGGGTTATCGGTGTATATGCTTGAACCCGATATCACTTTTACAAAGTGATACCATCTTCTTCAAGCTCTATACCTTTGTTCTAACAGTTATAGTTCATGGCAACAGGTCTAAGCAACTACTAGAGCTTGTAATTTCATCAACTATTTCAGGAAATTTCGGAATTAAAAGTAATTGATTAATTATAGCAATTTAGATGATGAATAATAACATGATTGAGTTCAAGTTATATAACCCGCCTTAAGAACAACTTCAAAGCTCCAAGCTCCAAAGCTCCACATTCCTAAGGTTGAAGATGACTTATGAAAATTCCAAGGCTCATTCACAAGTTCTTCATATATAAGGAATCACCATGGATAAGCAATTGGTGAAGAAGAAAAGAAAGGAAGATCAAAACCCTAAAATCATGCTTCAATCCAAGGTTGAAGATGATCATGGCCTCACCTTAGGGTTAAGACTTGAGCTCCTTCTTGATCCGGAACCTTTGCACAATACCTCACAACCCTTGTACGATATGCCACCACTTGTGGCCGATATCCCTCTAACTTGGGGCCAAAAACACTTCACTATATCCGATATCACCCTTCTTGGCCGATATCAACCTACTTGGCCGATATGCTCTTGGTATGGGCGATATCCAAGGACATATGCACGATATTACATCACTTATGCATGATACAAGATCTCTATGCATGATAATTTAGGAAAGGAGGGTGGTAAGGGTCGAATAATTCCACTAAGGGGTGAAACTAGGGGTATATATACTTGTTGTTCATGAAACAGTGTAAAAATGAGGTGTCATCAATTTGAGCTAGTAGGTGCCACATTTCCATGCATGGGTGACAGGTGTACATGCATGCATCAACATTTATATTGAAATGAAAAATATTTGAGGATAACCTAGGGATGAAATTTTGTCCATTAATTATCCCTTTGAATAAAATATATCAACTAAATCATCACTTTGTTCACAACCCGATACAACTTTACTAAGGAAGTTGTAACCCAACACACCTCACCTCCTTGAGGTCCTTTGCACTACATGGACTTTTCCAAGAGTCCACTAAACGATATTAGACTCCTCCTTTGTCTCCTTGGCCGATAGGATCTCATATATAAGCTTTTCAACTTGATACAACTCAAGTTAGGGTTTCATATTCAACCCCTTTTCTTGATCATTTTATCACCAAGAGTACCATCACTCATAATTGATTCAAACATTGTATCTCATTCATTATATATCCTCTAAATGATACACAGAGGAAGTAGGGACACTCTATAGGTGGTAATTTGCATATCTACCCTACATTTTGGGTAAATTACGATTTGTACCAAAATTGGTGCACAAGTCACCAACATTATTCAAACAAGTTCAAACTTGGAATTTAGGCTTTCCAAAAGCCACCACCTTGCATAATTATCTCTATAATGATGCTAAAACACATGAGGCATGTTCAACATGTGACATTTTGCAATATAGCCCCTCATCTTGGGTAAATTGCACTTTGGTCCAAAATAAAGGAACATTGCTCAAACAACATTCAATCATGACCAAACTTGGAACATAAGTGTGTCACATGATAAAAAAACACCTTAGAGGATTATATTAAAGTTCTAAGAAACTTACTTAGCCTAAATAAATAGGGTTACCTCATAACCCAGGTCAGGGTCCTTACAAGTTATAAACCCCTAACAAGGATAGCGTCCCCGAAATCCCAGGTAAAGGGAGACAGATATTATTCATTCATCATATCATCAAGTCTCCACATAACATCTTGATGTTATGGAAATGTCATAGAACTTTGACCAACACAAAGTCCTTCCACACAGGGTTATCATTTGAATCTATCATATATATATTCATCTGCCTCTTCATTATTGACTTATAGTATATATACTGTGTCAGGTAACACCTTCTATATCAAAGAAGTGTTATTCATATTTTGAATGATTCAGGTGTCAAACCCCACTTAGTTTTAACATTTCTTTTTCATGGAGAGATTATGGTTGTGTTTTGTCACCCACTTGGTACTACAAGTCTTATCATACATTTTTAGCTTTGATAAGCTTTTTCTCAAATGATTCTACAATTATTCCTTCAATTAATATATCTTTATTAAAGTTATGTTTATGCAGAGCATAAACCCCTAACATATGATGTCCATACTATTTTATGTAACTAGTCTGGTTTCACAATTGGCCATCCCAGGTAACCAACATAAATCAGCTGATTAGGAGTTATGCTTTTACTTTCCCATACCACCTCATATTTCTTAGATACCAGAATTTCCTTACTTTGGTATCCATCACATGTGTTGAAAGCACATCACATCCTCATCATTTCCATCTCTCTGTTGTTATTACCATAGCCACACATATAAAGGATCTTCCTTTCATCTTTGGGACATTATTTATTACACATCTTTATATTGGAACCAAAGTCCAAGACAAATTGATACTTTTCTAAGTATCCATCAATGGATTATTTCTAATCCATGCACATCAAGTGTCTTAGTACTCACTTGATTGTCATGTCCCTAAAAGAAGAGAACACAAAGAAACATATTCCTCTTATCACCCCATCATCACTCAGGGTTGCTTATCAAAGAGAATGGATTATCATCTTCTCTAATTATAGCATGAACTCTCAATTGTTCATGAGTCATTTACTCTTGTTTCATCCTAGGTTCCTTGCCATCAACATAGGAATTATAAGGATGATTACATGTCATTACTCATTTCTTTGTTATTGTCTAACATGTTTATGAACATTTTGTGATTTTATCACATTTCCCATTTCCACATCATGGGAAAAGATCTTTACTATTCACACATGCTTTATCAGATAGGGATCATCTCCCTTGTCCTCATTCTCTTTATCATGAGGATTATACTCTTTACTTCCTCCTACACATGGACTGACCTAAGATCATCTCAGATCCTACTTTATTGCACTTAGGATGTGATACAAATGTCCATGCCATATTTCCAATTTCATTATACTCACTGGATTGTCTCAAAATGATTACTTGATCCGGGTAATCAGAAAGATAACAATCTAAGAGTTCCATAATCACCTTATCTTCTATAGTTGAATACCTGGCCAGGGTATACAAGTACTGAGATTAGGTTGTATGCACTTTGTGTACTATTATATTCCTTATTTTTCATATCATCACAAACACATGATTTAACATTCCTGGATTTTCTCCAGGAATCATTTCTATATCCCATCCTCTTTCACATAGATAAGAGCAATTATAGAACATTTAAAAGAATACTAAATAGAATATAAATTCTAGTTCTCATCATTTCTTCCCTATGTCCCCATAGGACAATCAATAGAGAAATCCATAACAACAATCCTTCTTATGATTATCAGATGACATCAAGATTAAGCATATAAAAATGAAAAAGCTCTATCTGATTGTTACCCCTCGCTGTCATCTACCGCTTCAGGTTGACACAACACATAGAGTCTAGTTGTTCCATGTTGTTGCTTTTGACTTTTTACACTATTGGGTTGTAACTTTCATAAGCCCTGCCAACTCTACCTTGGTTGTTGAGTCATTTCCTCCCTTCTTTTCAAAGAAAATAGTTTATATGCTCAACATGTCCATATCTATAACATGTCTTATCCTCATACCATGGTCTTATCGGTCTCATTACCGATGTAGAGACGAAGCCATGGGTTCTTACAGGTGGAAAGTTAGGACCTTTGCCTTTATATAGTGATTACTACCCTGATGCACTAGGCGTTTATTGCACTAGTGGCACCAAAAACTTTGGCTTTTTAGAACAACTAGGTAAATGTCTCTAGAATTGTAATGAAATTTCCTTAATTCTCAGATTATTTCCCCTTCTTGGGTACTTCCATCACAGATATACTATCTGTCTAAACTTATGGCAGAGTTTACTTTCTCGCCATATGTTAATTTTTCCCACATTTTCCACTGTTCCAAATTGACTATGTCATTTAGGAACCCTTTCAAAGAACAACGTTTCTGTATTGAGGACTAGTAACCTAGGTTGTAATGCTAGTATCCAGTTTACTATATGCATCACTGTTGTCCTAACCTGCCCATCAAGAGCATAAAAAGTTGGATTCTCTATCCCAATTGGATCATGATAAGAATTCTCAGGCACTCATTCTTTTCTTGCCAGATCCCTTGCACCTCTTCCTGGTGCAACAACATTGCCTTTAGCAATGTGTCCCTCGTGTTCTCCATTCATTTTTAAACTTCACCCTTTCTTCTGCACAAGCAGAAGTCACTATAGGGTATACTGGAGGACACTAACACAGACTCAACACCTTAGTCCTATGTCTCTGTAGACTCAGCGAACCTTCAGCTCAGATACAAAAACTTGTGATGATCATCGCCAAACCGACAAACAAATCGTCATTTATTTAAGTAGAATAAACGTAAATAGAAAATTAACAAAAATCACTAAAAATTAAAGCCATTTTGCAAAGAGACCCATTTCTAGGAAAACTTTTTAAGGAAGAACCAAAACCTTATATTCATCATTGTTCACTTTGTACATACATTGTACCATCTCTTCTTGAGGATAACATATAACCATTGCTCTATCAAAGCACATACTGGAGCAACATAAAACCTCGAGGCTTACAAGCCAAAATCTCAGATTGTTCATGAAACCATAACGAACCAACTCCAAGGACCTGAGAGTACAGAGACGACACATAGGACTTCTATCTACAAGACACGAAGGACAGTACACTCGACCTGAGCTGTCACTGTTGCCTCAGCTGTTGTTCCTCCTTTACAGAAAGATCTTTGCCACCTCGTGCACGTCCACCTAAAAAATGTGGATCCCACGGGGTGAGACAATTGTCCCAGCGAGAGGTATAACTCTCCGCCAACAATATTATTATCATAGATTTAGCATTTATAACTGAGCAGAGGTTCTTTTATATTAACATGTAGTATTAATAATTGTATGAATAGAATAAGATAATCTCCTTTCTTAAGGAGAACATTGCATCTACCCATGGTAGAGTTATAAATCATCTATCTTCTTTGCAAGGAATGTAAAGAAACATAAATAACATTTATTCACTAAGATGTATAATTGTATTGCGCATCAAACAACGTTTCTCGTATTCGATCCTTAAGTAGATATGCTACACGGCTGAATATGTTTTACAATCACACTTATGCCCTGAGGAGATGAAGCATACCCCGGTCATCAACAACTGACCACAAACTTCTCACAAGTTGGTACCATACAAGGTCAATGGAAGAGCCGGTTGCCATGACCTCACTTGTCTCGATCAGTACGAGACCACTAGCAGGACTATGTCAACTGCTTAACAAGCTGTGCTAGGGTACGTAGGCATCCACGCTTAGAGCTACAACATCAACTGCACTCTCTTAGGGGAAACATCTACTAACAACCGTCCCCAGTTTATGAAATTACTAAGTCATGGCGACACAAGTACCATACTCCTATCCACGGGCCAGTTCTCCGTGCTCAACAAAGAGTCTACGACCAAAGTCACACTCGATCCAGGATATGGCATATAGCCAAATCCCCATTCATCTCGGGCTCGTAAGGGGATCAGCCCACACATGGCCGTCCGTACTTACACCCCCACATACTCAAAAGTATGCATTCCGGGTTATGTCGCGGGGAACCCATTTCACCATTCAGCAAATCCTGACGCTGATGGATCTATGGTCAGGGCAACGTTTTATAGTTTCTAGTGATATATTACATACATTACAACATTCTTTTAGCATCAAACAAGTTATCATTATTAATCACAACAAATGCTACAAAGAAAGGTGTAATACATCTATCATGTGCTTTTCCAAATCTTTAAAACACATGATACTTGGGATCTCAGTCCATTATCACATTACTGGGAATTCTCATCTCTTCATTATCATGATTACTGGATCTGGGTATTCAAACCCTTAGATCATCACATAACATTGTTACCTCTCTAACAGGTAACCATTACCTCTAGGTTCTCAAACCAAGGTATTCATTTCACTTGTTGTACAAGTATTCTCATGGCTCACAAGGCCATCACACATCTTGTCATCTCTCACTAGGCAACAACTAACCACATGGCTCACAAGGCCATTAAACATCTTGTCACCTCTCATTAGGAAACAACTAACCACATGGCTTATAAGGCCATTAATCATTATACTTGTTATACAAGCATTTAACATGCCTTACCGGGCTTATGTAATAAGAGAATTACAACCTTCCCATCATTAGGGTTAGGGTTTCCCTTTATATTCGATTAGGGTTTCATGTTCATATTATTAATCCAAACCCTAATTCATTGCTCCACACATCTAGGAGTTTACATTGATGTCATAAGTATTCGATCATACTTATTTATTCTCATCATTTATCATTGAATGATTATCAACACAAGGTATGAGTTTCTCTCTCATCCTTACTAGGATATTGATTACATCATACTTCATTAACTTGGCTTGACCCTTTCTCAAGGCATGTAGCCTACACTTATCAAACTGCATTAATCTCATTACATCTCAATGTAACAATTCACATGACACACTTCATGTATTACTCATCCAAGTATATTGGACTTAAAATGCATCAAGGTATATCAACCTTGAGGTGTTGGATGTGATATTTATCATGTCTTAGTATATCACTTTCCTCATCACTTTTAACTTACTTAAGTTCATCAACTTATCTTGTATTAGGGTATTTTCCCATCCTAATACTTTATGCACTAACTCATCACATTTATCATGTAGTGTATAGGCCATAAGTCACACATTTGAATTAGCCAACTATCTTCAAGTGATATGGACTCATCAAAGGTTGAGGCATTGTTGATATAAGGTTGTCCATTATCAACCACTTTAGGTGTTTCACCTATCAAGGTATTAGCCACACCATTACTTGGTATTATACTTATCACTCCTAAGAGTGTCTTGCCCTCACCTTTACAAGGTGTCTCGAGTTAGAGGTGTGCATATGTTCACCATATCGGTTTGTAGGTGTATAGACACTACCATATTAGGCTAAAGGTATATGAATACCATCCATATCAGGCTAAAGGTATATGTATACCATCCATATTGGGCTAAAGGTGTTTGTATGTGTTACCCATGTCATGCATGAGGTATTAAGCCATCACCATGTCAGGATAAAGGTGTATTCAATCACTATATCGGGTGGCTCACCATCTAGGGTTGGCCATGATGGGTTAGGGTTTTCCATATCAAGCTCGACCCATTATACAAGATGATAGGAGTGAAGGGCACCAAGCCATATCAGGCTACACCATCAAATGTTCGGTTGCAACACCCATGTCAGGTTAGGGTTGGTTGTGATGGGAACATGGTACATGTATGTGTTGCCCATGGTGTTTAAGAGGTATCAACTCATTACCATGTCGGTCTAGACATCAACTAGGGTTGTCCATAATGGGCTACATGTCATCTAGAGTTGTGTATCAGGCTACCATATCGTGCAATAGCACTTACCATTCTTCACTCATATCGGGTGACCCAAATTAGGGTTTCATATTAACTTACAAGTATACACTTAACCTTGTATCGTGTATGGAGTCTATACTTGACTTCCTATCGTGCAAGCATATCAGGAAAGCATATCGGGCAAGCATATCGAGCAAGTCATATCGGGCGAGACATACGCATATCGGGTTATAGGTGTATATGCTTGAACCCGATATCACTCTTACAAAGTGATACCTTTTTCTTCAAGATATAGACCTTCGTTCTAACAGTTATAGTTCATGGAAACATGTCTAAGAAACTACTAGAGCTCATAATTTCATCAATTATTTTAGGAAATTTCGGAATCAAAAGTAATTCATTAAGTATAGCAATTTAGATGATGAATAATAACATGATTGAGTTCAAGTTATATAACCCGCCTTAAGAATAACTTCAAAGCTCAAAGATCTAAAGCTCCACATTCCTAAGGTTAAATATGACTTATCAAAAGTCCAAGGCTTGTTCAAAACTCCTTCATATACAAGGAATCACCATGGATAAGCAATTGGTGAAGAAGAATATAAAGGAAGATCATAACCCTAAAATCATGCTTCAATCCAAGGTTGAAGATGATCATGGCCTCACCTTAGGGTTGAGACTTGGCTCCTTCTTCCTACAGCACATTTTCACGATATATCACAACCCTTTCACGATATGCCACCACTTGTGGCAGATATCCCTCTCACTTGGGGCCAAAAACACTTCACTATGGCCGATATCACCCTTCTTGGCCGATATCAACCTACTTGGCCGATATGCTCTTTCTATGGGCGATATCCAAGGACCTACGCACGATACCCCATCACTCCTGCATGATACAAGATCTCTATGCACGATACCTAAGGAAAGGAGGGTGGTAAGGGTCGAAAAATTCCACTAAGGGGTGAAACTAGGGGTATATATACTTGTGT
This sequence comes from Alisma plantago-aquatica, assembly GCA_963693085.1. Lineage (NCBI taxonomy): Eukaryota > Viridiplantae > Streptophyta > Magnoliopsida > Alismatales > Alismataceae > Alisma > Alisma plantago-aquatica. The sequence continues at coordinate 423,109,177 of OY856411.1, forward strand.
TCATGAAGGAGTGTAAAAATGAGGTGTCATCAATTTGAGCTAGTAGGTGCCACGTGTCCATGCAGGGTGACACGTGTACATGCATGCATAAACATTTATCTTGACATGCAAAACAATTGAGGATAACCTATGGATGAACTTTCATCCATTACTTATCCCTTTGAATAAAATATATCAACTAAATCATCACTTTATTCACAACCCGATACAAGTTTACTAAGGAAGTTGTAACCTGACACACCTCACCTCCTTGAGGTGCTTTGCATGACATGGCCTTTGGAAAGAGTCCACTAAAAGATATTAGACTCTTCCTTTGGCTCCTTGGCCGATAGGCACTCATATATAAGCTTTTCAACTTGATACAACTCAAGTTAGGGTTTCATATTCAGCCCCTTTTCTTGATCATTTCATCACCAAGAGTACCAACACTCATAATTGATTCAAACATGGTGTCTCATTCATTATATCTCCTCTAAATGATACATATATGAAGTAGGGACACTCTAGAGGTGGTAATTTTCTTAACCACCCTATGTTTTGGGTAAATTACAATATGTACCAAAATTGGTGCATAAGTCACCGACATTATTCAAACAAGTTCAAACTTAGAATTTAGGCTTTACACAAGCCACCACCTTGAATCATTCTCTCTATAATGATTCTAAAACACATGAGGCATGTTCAACATGTGACATTTTGCAATATAGTCCCTCATCTTGGGTAAATTGCACTTTAGTCCAAAACAAAGGAACATTGCTCAAACAACATTCAATCATTACCAAACTTGGAACATAAGTGTGTCACATGATAACAAAACACCTTAGAGGATTATATTAAAGTTCTAAGAAACTTACTTAGCCAAAACAAATAGGGTTACCTCATAACCCAGGTCAGGGTCCTTATAGCAGCGATCCTCACCAAAGGTATCGGCCAAAAGGAAACTAACCACATCTAGCTGCAACACCCATATCGGGCAAAGCACCTAGAAAGCTAATATTGGGCAACACTTTGAGAATCAACCTATATCACCCAATAGAACACCCCTATCGCCCATCCAAAATGACACAACATCATATCAGGCAAGAACCATAACGTGCAACGCCATAACGTGTAGCCTGCAACACCCCATGACAGGAAACGCCTCATAGCAGGCAATGTATCAACACCCAAACCATATCGCCCAAAGGTTAGCCCTGTCGTCGAAGGTCATAACACCCATCAAGGCACCATAACAGGAAACACATCCTCATGGGGCATCAGGTAGCACTGCCCAACAAGGGTATTGTGCATAGCAGCAACAACGCCATGTCGCCCAACGCAACGCTCTACCACCCAACAAGATCATCACAACGTCGAGCACCCTATCGGGAAAGTCACTACCTAGCAGGGTGTCAGGCAGCACCATCCAAGAGGATGTTGTGCAAGGCACCAATAAGCCGTAACGCCCAGCACATACCACCTCTCATCCAAGGGATCAACAAGGCAGCCACCTACTGTATCCCCCAACCCTAGCTCAAGGGAAAGAGAGGGATATTGGGCAGACACCATCATCTATCTCGGGTGACTAGGGTTAGAAACAACCTCAACCACATAACGGCCACCCAGACCATATCGCTTAAGGATACAAGGGTATTGGCTCACCTCTTAACAACAAAGTGAGAGAGGGGTTTTGTACAATCTCCAAGCATATCGGGCAGGAGCTAGAGATCACCTCACAACTCAAGGAAGGACGAGTGTTGCTCAAAGATCACTATCAAAGGCATGGCCACACCCTATCACCCAAGGTACCAACTAAGGGTTTAACCCTAAAGGCATATCGTACAACTAGGGTAGGACAACACTCTATTGGCCAAGCCAACTAACCATGATGCCCAAACATCTAGAACATAGGCTCACCTCTCAACAACAAAGTGAGAGAGGGGTATTGCCTCACGGGCACACCACCATACCTCTTGGGATCTAAGAAACCCTAAGCTCACCTCTCAACTAAACGAGATAGGGGTATTGCTTGAGATTCTACAACCCAAAGGATCGGCCAACACAAGGGTAGCTACACATATCGCCCAACCTATTCTAAGGAACATATATCGGGCAACAACATCACCAACTAAGGCAAAAGCACTTCTTAGCAAGATAAGCATAGCCGATCAAGATAACATAACAAAGCATTATATAAGGGAGATAGTATAGCTAGGTTAGAAGTTATGTAACTCACCTTAAGCACAAGCTTCTCCAAGCTCCAAGCTCCAAGCTCCAAGCTCCAAGAACCTCCTCCAAGCTTCGACCACCAACTTGGAGAAGAAAGGAAGCAGCTACAACAAGATGTATCGGCCACCAAGGGAGAAGAGAGCAATGGCCAAAGGGAACTAAAGGGAATACTAACAAGCAATATGGGTGGCATATATACAAGAGGGTAAAGGGGAGAGCAAGGCAAGGTGGCGCCCGACCTAGGTACACTTGTCCAAGGGCCATGCCACACGCTAACACCCCAAATACCACTTGTCCATGACTCGCCACTTGCTAGAAACAAGCACCATGTATCCAAGAGAGGGTGACACAAACGATGCTAGGTGGAGGGGTGTGTGTCGCCCAACATGGCAACCTGACACACCCACCAGCACACTTGGCCGATACACCTCCTGGCCGACACACCCATCTGCCTGATACACAAGGCAGTAAGGCCACCCCCAAGGCTCAAAACTAAACGAGCAAGCCCAAACTCAAACGAAGCCCAACCGGCTCAAGCAAGGTGCCCCAACCCATCCTCTCAACCCTGGAGGATGCAAAGAGATAAGGAAGCCTCTCAAGGTGACAAGCTTGCACATAAACCCTAGAACTTTGGATAAATTTCAAGTTGCACCTCAACCCCACAAAAAAACACAACAAACACTAATCACACCTCTGGTGATTAGGCAAGCCTCTAAACATAAGGTTTAGGCAAAGAAAACAGTGTAAGCCCAAAACAAAGGTTAGGGTCCTTACATAAACAATGTTAATTTCTTTACTAATATCATTTAGCTCAATCTGCTTAACCTGATGATAATGTTATCCTCCCGTGTTAGCTTACCCATGCTTATAATAGTTGTTGATAGAGAGTTATATCTCTCACTGGGATGTTAGTCTCACCCCTTGGGTTTTCACATCTCTTAGGTGGTTGTGCATGACAAGGTAGAGATCGTGAGGTTGAGGCTACGCAATAAGAGGAGCGGTGGTTGTTAAAGGTTGGGTATGTTGCTAGTATTTTGTAGTGGAGTCCTATGTGTTTTTCATATACTCTCAGGTCCTTGGGGGTGTTTTGTAGACGTTGTACATGGATACCAATTTTGGCAACAAGCCATGATTGTACATATATGGCTTGTATATGTGAATAGGTTGTGGCAAGTTGGCCAATTGAACAGTGATATGCATCATTTTGTGACATGGTATGTAATAAAGGTGTCTTCATGTGGATTCAGATGTAATAAGTTTTTGCTTTTGTGGTTATATGAAATCGGTTAAAATTTACCCTGTTTTTTGGTAATCCTTGATGTTAGTATTAGTTTCACAGTTTGTTTTGAGTTATCTCGTTTGTGTGGCATCAGGTTGTCACATTATGCAACAAAGTCTTACTAAGAAGTAAATTGAATTTTAAAAATAAAATTTATGCTTAAATATGCACAACCATGATATACAATTTTATACTAAACTCAAGAACATGAAAGACAAACATGCATGCATGAAAAGGAAGATAAAGGGAAGAGAATGATGGAGAGATACAAGGGTGAACCACCCTACCACACCAATCTTAAAATTTTATTTGTCCTATAGAAAATTGTAAACTTAGGAAAGTAGGGGTGGTAGGTGATAGAACTACTGGAAGAACCCATTCCCGAACAGGTGAAGGTCGATGCTGACATCATTTCCTTTTCCATGGGGAAGCTTTCTATAAGAAACATCCTTATGTTATTGCCCAGTTGATAAAAATAGGAAGTAGTAAGTGCGGTTTGGTTGTGGATAATGATGTTGGTTCTACTCTAAAGGAGTGAGTTCAAGAAGAATGCCACTAAATCTGAGATAAAGGGGGACCCTGGGTGCCATAGATGTCTTTGTAAATATTTCTCAAAGAAGCTCAAAAATGGCTTCTGTTGTTGGGTAGTAGTTGGAAGTGGTGACAATGGGTAAATGGCATCGAATCTCCCTCTAAAGTATTTCATGTCTTGTTGCATCTGCCTGACCTCATATTGGATGCCATCAAGACAACATCTTGTATCAATTTGGTAAGTCTGGTGGTCATGATGCATGCCTGAGAGCAACTCATAGAAGCTTCCCATGTCAAAGATAGACGACTACTTCATGGGTTGAGGAGGCACTTGTCGTTAAAAAAGATGGTGCTACCTCCTCATGGGAAACTTCTTGGTGATGAATGTTGTGGAAGGTTTCCCCGTCAAATTGCTCTTCCTCCTATAAATTTGGTATATTTGTTGTTGAAGAAGAACCTCATGCGGTTCCACATGCTTGGGGTGCGTTCAAATCGACATCTAAGGTCAAGGCGTCAATGAGCATCCCTTGAAATGTGAACTTGGTGTTTTATGACAGAAGAATCCTATGGAGATCCTAGTTAAAGATGAAGATAAATCCTCCATTGCAGGCCTTGATCAAGGCGGCATGGCTAACATGCTCTAATTCTAAGTATGCTATGTCACACCCATCATCTGTGCAAACTGGCCATTGCTAACCCCAAAATGATGTGCCATGAACACGATGATGCCTTCCATAGGCATGTAGTTGTGATATCTACTGATGGGGTTTTGGAAGTGTTAGCTCATGAAATTTCCCACATTTACCTTCATTCCCACTACCGTGCACCAAAGAAGGTAGAGGTTAGATAGCATGACTGCTCCTTGATTGTCCTACTTGGGGAGGATGCAGTTGACAACCACGTTGGGTACCTAGTGAAGGGCCAACTTATGAATGAGGGGGGACTTATCATGGCTTGAAGGGAATTTCTTTAGGAAAAAAACCAATTTAGCACACTTTTGAAAAAATATTTACCAACATAGCACACTTCGTAAAATATTTTCCAAAGTAGCACACTTTGGTCTGAAAATGCCACTTTGTGTGGAGCTTTTTGTAACCCGAACTGAAAAGCGCCACAATAATTGGCGTATCTACTTTAAATAAAAAAAATTAAAAAATAATAAAAATTTGAAAAATGCCACATGAAGTGGCGCTTTCCTTTGCACTTGTCTACTTTTAAATAAAAATTTTGAAAAATGCCACATGAAGTGGCGCTTTTCAATTTTTTTATTTTTTTTCAATTTTTTTTATTTAAAGTAGACACGCCAATTATTGTGGAACTTTTCAATCTAGCATATAAAAACACCACTAAAAGTGGCGGGTTCCACACAAAGTGTGCTATTTTGGGAAATATTTTACCAAGTGTGCTATGTTGGTAAATATTTTTTTAAAAGTGTGCTAAATTGTTTTTTTTCTTTTCTTTATTCCAGAAAACATTTGCCAGGTGAGGATAGCATTGAAGTTGGAGTGGCCTCTCTCCAGCCATCCCCTAGATATCTCAATGCAGTAAGTCTTTGATCGCACTAACCACCCTTTCAATTTGATCTTCTGTGATTTCCCATTGTGAACTCAGCAGGTGGATATATAGAATCCCGTGCTTTGTATCTTTTTGTCTTGTGTAGCACACTATAAATTGAAACATAAAAAATATTCAAAAATACAAATAATCACAGTTCACATAAATAATATATACATTGGAGTCTGGAAATTACTTTCACATTCTCCCAAATTAGTGAATGTTTCTTTTTCTTGGGGACCTTTCCTCCATTTTTTTGAACTCATGTAAAGCCCTACATGTTAATGTAACACATTAAATTGCATAATTAAATAGTAATATAATAACAGATGTTAACGGATATAAAAATATGAAATATTTCTCATAGGAATTATGACCTTTTCGTTATGTGTCCATATAATGTATTCAATTCCTTCCCCACATGATCTAGATAATAGACGGTGAACATATTGGGGACAATAACTAGTAACTCCCAATGCCTACCACTAGAGGTAAGAAAGTTAAAAATTAATAACTCAAAATCCACAATAAAAATATAATTTTCTTAAGTCCAAATTATAAGCAAAGTAAACTTACTCAACATTGAATGGAGCTATTATCACCGTCTTTTTTTACCAAAATATTTAAAAGCAACAGAGCAGTATGAAGTAACTGATGAAGGGTCTTTATCTACAGGACTAATCAAAGATGGAACCAAAAATCCCACAAGGGAAAATGAAAAATTTGTACATATCATGTGTAAGTGGCTGCAAAACATGTATTATGTATGCATTAATATACAAGAAACCATATCACCATATATAAAACAAGGTATACGGATCTATAAATAAGATCTCACCATATCCATAGCTCTATCATAGATGTATTCAACCAATCATAACGAAACTACTCCAAAATATCTTGTATAAATAGATTGTTATCGTATGATTGACCTGCAACATCCTCTGGAATAGAAACATTTATAGGGAAATTCGGATCATGTTCGCATATCCATACTGTCATACCCCTACAATTAGGACCTAACAAGGCGTGTAGGTCCCTTGGAAGCCAACTTGGTACTTCAGGATGTGGAGGTGGAGGTGGAGGCCGAGATGTAGCGGGTGTCTTCCTATTGACCTGTATATATAATTTCAGATCAATTGACTCATATATACACACTAACAAATTATCGTAATGTAAATTTACCATACAATATTAGTATAGACGACATCCTCTTTGGGCCACAATATCACTCTGCCTTCTACCTCACCAAGCGTTTCAGAATCTGGGTGGGCATATGGCAATGGAAGATCCCTCCAATTGGGGAGTACATGTATCAGGCTCACACGAATTGCACCATCTGGTACTAGAGTCCCATGAAACATGTCCCCTGGAAGGGTAGGGTAAGCCTCGGCCTCTGCAATGATATATTCTTGACTTTTTAGATGACATGGATTCAACTCTTACAAATTTACGAAAGAATGTTATATACATATATACATAAACATACCATCTTGAAAAGACTAGCTACTATGTCATAAAAATACTTACAGCAGACATGCTAGGTGGTAGGTCTACAGGATTACTCCCAACCACCTCTATAGTAGGAGAAGAGTGGCACGCCACATGTACTGTCTGAATGGCAGTCTGAGACGCCTGCCACTTGCTAATTGCTTCATGGAGTCTCTTATCAAGTGCTTCCTCGACTCTCCTATTAATTAACTCATCTACCTATACATAGACAAAAGAAATGCTAGCTTTTTATTATTGAATTCCCTTTTGCAATAACATTCTAAAAAAAGAACATGTTACCTCAACTTTTGATAATCCCACTTTTGGGATAGGTTTGCGCTGTGATTGCCCAAAGAACGCTTTTATGCCCACACCAGCGCATGCACCCCTAACACGTCCAGGATGCTCTGGGTTACCTAGAGCAACGGTTAATTCATTCCTTGTGCCCTCAGGGATGAACTTTCCTTCCTTCCTCTTCTCGTGAAGCTTCGACTAATCGCCATCAATAGAAATTGGTATGTAAACATAACAATAATCAATATCGATTGATCTAAGAGTTGAATTTTACCATTTTTGCAGCCGCCTCAGCAGTTGCGGGCTTGGTTATATCTCCTTTCTTGTTTTGCCTCCTAGCTATCCACATATCATGGCGAGGCAGAGGTGCTGGACCAATAGTAGAGGACTCTACAGTCTCTTGAGTAGTAGCAGACTGAGTAGTAGACTGTAGTCTTTGGCGAACGTCTACATAGCCTTTTGGACCCATCATTTGGTCATGCACATTTAGTGCACGCCTTGCTCTTTGAGCACCGTTGATAGCCTTGTTAGTAAGCACATTGATTTGGTTAGTAACACTAAAAGTTAATCTTGAATAGGTGAATACATAAGAATGTATATTAATTAAATTGGGAGTGGCACTTAATACCTTGAATTCATAAGTTTTTCTTTTGGTAACAAACTCCTCCCCGTCATTGGGGTCCAGGTAGTTCCATTGCTCAGTGGCTGGATTCTTCCTCTTCTCAGCATCTCGTATGTAATATCGGGTGAGATTTGTCCTATAGTTCCTTAGGACCCTCCCACAGCGTTGCATCACGCATTTACGATGCGACTTTTCATCCAGTTCAAATATACTCTGCAAAATAGAATTGCTATTAACTAGTATCCTAAAAATTAGTAATCTACAAAATAGAATTGTAAATAATAATAACTCACGTATAGTTCCTTCCAAACTAAGTCTTTCTTCTCATTAGGAACTTTATGCCAAGATTCTATATTAGGACTACAATGGCTACAAGTAAGAACCCCAAGATATGAAATAAACGAGTTGCGGTTCACTCCAACTGGATTTCCTGCATGATCAAAATCCACAGCCAGTTTGGGTCCATTGCCCCTTTTTTGTAGTAACTTGTTCATCATAGTGATGCCCCTCACTTTTTCAAAAAAAATTTGCTGCTCATCAGGTGCCCCAAGTTTTCTAGGGGGTACATCATCAACCTAAAATTTGACAAAATAAACACACTTACATGATATAACTATAAATGGACATATAGATAGAAATATAGGATATATTTTTAAAACTTACATTATGAGGCGGCGCATTAATATCCTCACCCTCACGGTAATCATCATCACGGTCATCATGCTCATGCTCAACCATCTGAAAGTGTCATTAAAAAATCAAACATTTAGCATTTGACATAACTAGAAGATAATAAAATATTATAAAGTTCACATTCAGAAAAATAAAACATATACAAAAATATAAACATGCATGCCTCTAATATTGCGATCTTTTATCAATTAACAATCCTTCATTGTGATATCCGCGTACATATAAGTCATCATTAGCTTCAACATTTGGTGGTATTGGCAACCCAACTGAGAATGGACTGGAGTCATCATACTTATCATAGTACTCTTCTTCATCTATAGGATCTTCAATGAACTGTCTTTTACCATGAAGAACAACCAACCATTTATCATTTGTAGGATCATCGATATAAAATACTTGTTTCACCTATGATGCCAATATGAATGGTTCACCCTTCTCACCAATCTTTTCAAAGTTCACTAATGTGAAACCCAATTCATCCACTATAACTCCTTTGGTGTTATCAACCCAATTACATTTAAGGAGCGGAATTCTGAAATTTACATAGTCAAACTCCCATATGTCTTCAATGACACCATAATATGACATTTTAGCTTCACGTGGACTCTTATCCTTTGCACTTGCAAAAAACAATGAAGACGCTTGAAGGGTGACCACACTGTTTTGGACGACACTCTTATCATCTTGATGCTTTATGTAATATGAGAATTCATTTATGTCAAACCCTTCATAAGACATAACATTCAATTTTGGTTTAAAGGCAAGGCATTTGATAGTTTCAGTAAGATTATTTAGTGTTTGAGATAGTTGACATACGATTTTATCTTCAAACCACTTAATAAATGTCTTGTTATGCTCTCTAGCAAGCCACATTGAATTGGCTCGAGGATATTGTCTCTTGATGAAATTGGTATGTTCCTCGATATAAACACTCACTTCGTCGATGTTGTGTAAAATATACAACTGACCTTGTTCCAACTGCTCACGGATGATTACTTTCATCCGTGATCCCAAATTTCCTTTACCGGAATACTCCTCAATATTCTTGTCATTAACAGGAGCATCATTACCACTCAGAAAGTCATTGCAAAAATCTATAACCTCTCTCGCCACATAACCCTCAATAATACTCCCTTCAGGTCGATAATGATTTCGAACATCACCTTTAAAAATGCTCATGTATCGTTCAAAGGGATACATCCAATGCAAGAAAATTGGTCCCAACATTTTCACTTCCCTAGTCAAGTGGACAACAAGATGTACCATGATATCAAAGAACAAAGGAGGAAAATACATCTAAAGCTGACATAGGGTAACAACCACTTCTCTTTACAATTTATCTAGAGTGTCAGGGTCAATAACTTTGCTACACAGACTGTTGAAAAAGAAATAAAGTCTGGTGATTGCAAACCTTACATGCTTCGGCAATATAGATCGAATTGCTACAGGAAATATTTGTTGCATTAGAGTGTGACAATCATAAGATTTAAGAACTATCAACTTCAGATCTTTCATTGATACCAATCTATAGATGTTGGATGAGTAACCATGTGACACCTTAACATTTATCAAGAATTCACAAAGAGCTTTCTTCTCCTTTCTAGACAATGTGTAACAAGAGGGAGGTAAGTATTTTCTCTGATCGCTACTAACTACGTCTGTTAATTTTGTCCTTATTCCCATTTCACGTAGGTCCATTCTGGATTTTATCCCATCTTTAGTCTTACCTGGTATATTCAACAGAGTACCAATGACACTATCACATACATTTTTCTCAACATGCATGACATTGATACAATGCCTGACTGCCAAAGAACTCCAATAAGGAAGATCCCAAAATATTGACTTCTTCTTGAATAAAGATTTGTCACTCCGTGTGGCCATGGTACATTGTGATCTCTTACCAAATTCATTGGCAAAGTCTTTTACTCTTTCATAAACAACCTCCTCTAGTATAGGTTTAGGTGCACTCCGTTCCTCATTCCGTCCATTGAATGTTTTGCGCAACCTACGATATAGATGGAATTTTAGAAGAAACCTTCGATGGCTAAGATATACAGTCTTGCCGCCATGTTTTGGTCGTATTGAATCAATGTTCTCTTCACATATAGGACACACTTTAAATCCTTTGACACTATATCCAGACAAATTCCCATATGCTGGAAAGTCATTAACAGTACAAAACAACATAGCGTGCAAACGAAATGTATCTCCTCGTGAAGCATCATAGGTCATCACACCTTCACCCCAGAGTTTCTTTAATTCATCAATCAGAGGTTCAAGATAAACGTCGATATCATTTCTAGGTTGTTTAGGGCCTGATATCAACAACGACAACATAACGTACTTATTTTTCATACACAACCAGGGAGGAAGATTTTATATAACAAGCATAATTGGCCAAGTACTATGTTGGCTGCTCAATGTCTCGTACGAATTCATCCCATCTGTACAAAGCCCAAGTCTTAGATTCCTGACTTCTTCACCAAATTTAGGGTACAATAAATCAATCTTCTTCCACTGTGGGGAATAAGACGCATGTCGTAGGATCCCATCATTATTTTTCTTAACATCTGCATGTCACCTCAAATTCTTCGCATCTATCGAATTGGCAAACAAGCGTTAAAACTGTAATATTATAGGTAGATACCACATCACCTTGGCAGGAGAACCAGTTCTGGACTCCCCCGAAGTCGTCAATTTATACATTGACGCACCACATTTTGGACAATCTTACAAATCAACATAGTCCTTTTAAAATAATACACAATCATTTAGGCATACATGTATCTTCTTGGCCTCCATTCCCATTGGGCACACTAATTTCTTTAACTGGTATGTTGAGATTGTCAACCTATTTCCTTCAGGAAGATTTTCTTTCAACAAAGACAACAATGACATGATGTTTTTATCGCTCCATCTATTGTTAGCTTTTAGCTTATATAATATCAACACAGCACTAAGCTTCGTAAACTTAGTACAACCTGTGTATAATAGTATCTCAACATCATGCATAATGTTTCTAAACATGGGAGGTGGATCAGTGTACTCTACCCCACAACTATCTAGTATCGCATCGATGATGTCTACTGGAACTGGTTCGTTCACATCTATGTCATCGAAGACAATTTCTTCTTCCACACAAGCACTGCTATCGACATCCACTAATTTCAGGTTTGAAATCTCTTCATGCCAGTGCCATTCTGTATAGCATTGTACAATCCCGTTGCACATGACATGACTTTTAATTTTGTCACCAGTACTGACTTTCAAGTTGTTATCGCAATGCCTACATGGATAGTAGAACCTATCTCCAGGTAGTTTTGTATGTTACTCGACAAATCTAATAAACTGATCAAGACCAGAAATAAACTTTGGGGTGTAGTGATTTGGAATGGACATCCATGATCTATCCATTCTATGATCAAAGATAAAACAAGTATATATTAGGGTTTAGGGTTAAAAGATTATGGTCTAGGGTTAAAAGATTAGGGTTTATGGTTAAAGTTTAGGGTTTAAGGTCTTATATATAATATATGTGTACCACATATCTCATTCTTGAACACCTAATCTCACTAGTAAGTGTATAATGTGCATTGGGTTTTCAAGAAAATTTCGGCAGCATTTCTCCGTTGTTCTCCAAGTACCTATGTACTTAGAGAACAAACGGGAAAATATTGCCGAAATTTTCTTAAAACCCCAATACACATTATACACTTACATCCTAAGTGAGATTAAGTGTTCAAGAACAGTCCCAAACCGGGGACTATCCAAGATTTACTCCTAATGAGTAAATCTTGGACGGGTTTCTAGGCCAACAAATACATGTATGTTGTCATTCTTATACCTACAATCCTAGTTTCATCATTCATATCCTAAGTTTTGTGTAACATCATTTAATCATGCTTGTCAGTAAAAACTAAATAGTAAATAAACCATGATTCCATATATCAAAGATTTGAATCAAAATAAAGCCTAATCCACATTGGGATAGTGAGAATATTATACATCACTTGAAGGTTGAAGAAGAAATATATGCAAGTCAACAGCACAAATGGATGACACAACAACTCAATTCAGCCCCAAGAGCACAAGCACATCAACTCAATTCAGCACATGTAATAACACAAATGCACGATTCAATTCTGTTATAATGTATTAATTAGGGGTCAATATACATCAATTTTAGAGGAGCAGGAAGAATTAACAGCATTGCAAAAACATGTGCCCAATATCCAATTAGGGGTCAAATAGGCAACCAGCATAACGGTCCTCCCATCACATTCCTCAAATCCGAGGTAGTAACACAGCCCAGAGGAGAAAGTTTACCAATGGTCCAAACACCACAAAGCAATTAAGAGTTGCACAACTTACCACATAAACTCACGCCAAACAAATAGGCATAGAAACCACCACATATGAAATGATTCCACAACCTCAAATCACTAACAGTAATAATCAAGTGTATGTACATAAACAACATGAACACCCACAATAGCACAAGTTCACAACCAAGAGAGGATAAACAATAAAAAAACAAAATGAAGCGCAATGGCTACCACCCAAACAAGCAAAGAGACCCACACGAATGCAGAGCGCATCATCAACAAAGCCATCCCAATCTCCTCTCATACACTACTCGCCGCCAACACCACCAAACAAACCATATCTCGTGGAAGAGGAAGAGGAGTAGGACGAACAGGGAGAATGAGTAGGAAGAAGAGTGGAGGAAGAAGAGGAGCATGCCGGATCGCTGGAAGACGAGTGGAGGAAGAAGAGGAGCAGGAAGAAGAAGAGCAGGAAGTACCTGTAAGCAGCGGCGTGAGCTCGTGGCTCATCAGCGCAGCGACGACGGCGGTTGTGTGGTAGCACAGCGGCGGCGGTTGTGTGGTGTCCGGCAGTGAGCGCAGCTCCTCACCGGCGGTGGGGGCGGTACGGTGGCGGTGGCGGCTAGGAAGCCCAAAGAGCGGTGACAGCGGTGGCTAGTGTAGAAGGGAGAGCGGCGGCGGAGGAACAAATCGCCAGAGCGTTAGTAGGTCGGGTAGAGAATGAAACAGAGAACGGGGAAGGGGAGGACATTTCACGATTCTTAAGTGTGACATAGGCGTCGGTTATACCAAAACCGACCTCTATACACATATTTTTCGTCGGTTTCTAAAAAAAACCGACGTCTATCCACATATGCCGACAAAAATATATATTTTTGAGTTACAACCATAGTCGTCGGTTGCCATAAAAAACCGACGTCAATTAGGCAATATGGGGGGTAAAAATTTTTGCGGGGACAGCGCGCGAGCACACGTCGGCGTCGGTTGTTGTAAGCAAACCGACGACAAATATGGGGCCGATTTCTGTCTCTCAAAAAATCTGTAGTCGTCATTTATTTGGCAAACAACCGACGTCATATGTGAAATTTTGGAAGTAATTTTTTTGTACTGGAAAAATTGGATTTGACGGGCGATTTTAGGCGCCGGTGTCTTATTGAGCAACTGACGCAAAATGAAAAGCCATATCCATGTCTAGCCGGTCTTCACATATAGATGTTGGTTTGTAATTTCAGCCGACGTTGTATAGTTTAGGAGTCGGTTTTTTGGATACAACCGACGCTTTTAAATGTGACGTTATAAGCTATTTCTGTAGGGGTGTTAGTGGACGGTATGTCATTGGCTAATCAACGCAAAGTCGAGTAGGTTTTAGCAAAAAGTTGAGTCATTTTTTCTTGTTAGAGATAACGGGTATCCTGAGTTAGCGGTACTGGTGACGGCGTTGAGGGTTGGTGTCCTCGGGGCACATCCGAAGATGAAGTAACGTCAGTGGCAGAAATGAAGCGGTGAACTTTACTTCTGGTGGAAACTGCGTCTAGTTAGTTTCTGAATTTGTATAAGCATTGCTGCTGACAATGGTAGCATGTGTGTCGGTGGCATCCTCTGTCAATGTCACTCGATTCGTCAGTGTCGACTCGTCGGGGTTACCTTAATGATGGATGAATGCATGTCATCAATGGCAGGGCATTGAGTCCGGGTGTCACATGGCATGCGGGATGGAAAGACAAACTGGCGACACTATTGCTCGGCAATCGGGGGTTAAGGTGAAGTCGACGGAAGAGAAGAAATGACGACAGGGTGTCCTTGAGGCTTCGTCCATCATTGGGCTCTAGTGCAAGGTGGAGGGCACTAAGAGTGAAAGAGTGAAGACGATGCTGAGTGCAGGGATGAAAGAAACTCAGTCCCATTCCTCCCTATTTTTCACCGCCAGCCTGAGTCGGGTTCACCTTACCTCGCGCACACCAACTCAGTTTAAAGGAAATCTACTCAGTTCTCCCAGCACTTAGACGGGGGAGAAAATCCGAAAAAATCTGGTCGCGCACCTGGTCAAGCGCATTTCATGCGAGTTGGCTGGGTGGTTTTGTTAGGGGAGAGACTGATTTGAGGTGATGACATAGCATATTTTAATTAGATGGGTTTCTTGAAGATTGTGTAATAAATAAATAAATTTGTTTTCCTTATAACTTTTGAACTTTAATAAATTTTTTGACGAAACAAAAACTATTGGATTCGCTATGAAAAATGCATTCTAACAAAACTAATATTGATATATTTTTAACAAAAAAAAATATAAAAATGATATGAATATGTGATTTTGGGTGTCAATGAACCATTTTGGGCGTCAATTAACCATCTTTGAGTGTTAATTAGCCATTTATGGGCGTCATTAAGTTATTATTGGGTGTGAAGTACCCTTATACCCTATTTAATGCATACAACTATATTTGGGCGCTATTAAGTTATTCTTGGGTGTCAAACAAACCTATTTGGGCGCCCTTACGTTGTTTTTAGTTGTCAATACCTCATATGAACGCCATTTTTATATTGTTGGGTGTCAATAAACTATTTTGGACGTCAATTAACTATTTTTGGGTGACAATAGCCATTTATGGGCGTCTTTATACTTCTGGGGGTGTCAATGAATCATTTTGAGCGTCATTAAGTGGTTTTTAGGTGTCAAAATAGACATATTTGGACGTCGTTATGTTGTTTTGATTGTCAAAGATTCTAAAAAATAAAAATAAAATAAAAAATTGGATCTATGTCCAACAGATCACACCTACAAAAAAAATATTTTGTTTTGGTTGCCTTATTTGGGCGTCATATTTATACTTCTGAGTGTCAATTAACTATTTTAGGCGTCGATTAACTATTTGTGGGTGTCAATAACTATTTATGGGTGCCATAGCATCCAAAAATGGCTAAATAGCACCCAAAAATTGTTAAAATTCTTGAGTGTCATACAAACCTATTTGAGTGTTGTTATATTATTTTTTTATTGTCAATACTTTATTTGGGTGTCATCTTTATACTTCTAGGTGTCAATGAACCATTTTGGGTGTCAATTAACCATATTTGGTGTCAATAGTCATTTATGGGCGTCCTTATGTTATTTTTTTATTGTGAATTACCTTAAGTATTTGGTTGTTAATTACCTTAGATGTGATATAGCACGCAAAACATTTACTTGGGCATCATTTTTATACATTGGGTGTCAATGAACCATTTCTAGACATCAATGAAACATCTCTGGGTGTCAATTAACCTATATATATCATTTTATATTTTTTTCTCAAAAATATGTCAACATTAGTCTTGTTAGATTGTATTTTTTGTAACGAATCCAATGATTTTTGTTTCATTAGAAAATTCATTATGGTTCAAAAGTTATAAGCGAAACAAATTTATTTGACTATT
Source organism: Alisma plantago-aquatica (assembly GCA_963693085.1). Classification (NCBI taxonomy): domain Eukaryota; kingdom Viridiplantae; phylum Streptophyta; class Magnoliopsida; order Alismatales; family Alismataceae; genus Alisma; species Alisma plantago-aquatica. Next base: position 423,125,591 of record OY856411.1, read on the forward strand.
ACATCTATACTATTATAAAAGAGCGAGCTTTTAGTTAAATTATTTTAGTTTTTTGTAAAAGAATTCTATCCAATCACATTGCAGCTTTTCACAATGGAGCATTCTCGGTGACTCTCTCTCTTCTCACAATTTTTCACATATTTTTTGGGTAATTTTCTATGTTTTATCTCAAATCTCCCGCTTTTCAAAACCCAAGTTCTCACACATTTGTGCCAACTAACTTTCCATCTCTCGCCCACATATTCCCACCTTGAACACACGTTTGGTTGCATTATCCACACGTCTGGTTGCATTATCCGACTTAAGGATGGTTGGTTGTAGAATGATAACAATCATACTCCCATCATACTCCCTGCCCATCCAACTACTTGGAATCGGTGGTTCCTACAGTCATACCCCACTTTGCGGTGGCAGTTCGCTGATGTGATGACCCATGGATCGATCACCGACCACATTCTAACTAACCAAGACCACGATTGAAGCCTAACTCTTCCACCAACTATAACAATCCATCCTCAATTTAGACCTGTTTCTGCATTCGCTAGACCTGTATGCTACTATGACCATTGGTAGGATTCCCCATTTTTTGACTTCCGCTTTGCCTCACACGGTGATCACCTTTCCTCTTACATGCATACAACATGATTCCTCTCCAGTAGGGAGCAACCATCCCGTCGACTGAGTAGAGATCGTCACTGCCTCACTATTGACGTCGATAGAAACACTAGCTATTGTGATTCTTGAGCTCCCGGAAGCGACACCACTGCTTGTGTAAAATCAATCTCGATGATGGTCTTCCTTGTGGATACAAGTGAAGATGGTATATCTTTCACTTTTTTCGAATAACGTAGTCCAAAGCATGCCACTTTCTTCCCCGTCCAAAAATCTGTTCCAGGAGATCATTAATGTTTAGCACGAACAGTACCAAGACAACCATGTATGTGTAGAGCTTGGAGGCTAGACACCAGAGCAAGACGAGTTAGGGAGTTAAAAGTCTAAATCTGGGAGTAAACGTGTGAATTCTAAGAAGACGTTCTCAGCTACCTACAATCGTGCCAAGTTCCTCTAGGCATCCTCCAATGCAAAATCAGTAAAATGACATAACGTTATTCAATAACATTGTATGTACACATTTCGATATTACATTCATTCGTTCTCTTTGTTCCTCCCAAATTTCCACACACCTGTTTTGCTATTGCCCTTTTCGGTCATTTATATTTCATCATAATATAGATGCACAAGTGCTCCCTAATATATAGTTCGAAATCATTTTCCATAAATGATAAAAATAAATGTTTTGGTTGTCTAAAATTATTTCATGTGACTTATAAATTGTATGGAACGTATTGCATTTACTTGACATTGCATTTACATGTGGCCTACGGGAAAGAGACAGAGATTGAAAATAATTTCCAGGACAGTTGATGGTAAAGAAGAGAAGAAAATATATGAAGACAAACATGAATATGCAAGGCATGAGCGCCGACTTCTTCACTGACATTCAATAAATAATGTCCCATTGACAAAAGAGCATCGTCATGGCACGAATCTTGTAGGACGTTACTATTTGTTCACACCCTTTGCTATCCAACACAAACAATAATTCCCAAGATAAGCGTCTGGCAAGGATACTAATGGTTGATTGCTAATTGTGGTAAATGAAGAGGGCGTTTGTTTTAGATTGTACATGTCATATTATTGGTTTTCATCTTATTTTATTTTATTTTACACGTCGGTGGTTCTATATGCATATGGTTGTGTTGTTGTTACATTTGAACATACAAGACAAATTAATAACTATTGTTAATTTATTTTTTTCTTTTTGAATTCCCACTTTTTAAGTAAAAAGTTTATGCCAAACTCTGCATTTCTAAAAATCTTGCTATGAAGTTTTACCCTTATTTCATATTCTTTTTTCATCGTAATTCTCATATTGTAGACCATGAGGCTTTTTTATTTATATTAATACTTATTTAATAATACTTCAACTTCTCCCACAATGTAGAAAAAAATAGACTGGAAATTTATAGGGGAACAATGATTAATTTATTTTAGTGTCTTCTTGCATATAATTTTAAAGATTATGAAGAGTAATTATCTTAAAAACAATTAATATAATATGTCAAATGAAGTCTCATGCATCTAGGTCCATAATTTGCCACATCAGTAATTATTAGCCCACACACTAAAGTGTAGTTTGTAATGCTAGATGTGAACTGTTACTAGCGTGCTACATCAACCTAGGTCACATAGTGGTGGTTGTGGGGCAAGTCATGTTATGTCTATGTCTTGGCAACTTGCACCATGGTCAGACTTGGCCTTCTATGTCTATTGTTTGACAACTCTCGCCATGTTGAGATGTGGCCTTCACAACTTATGTATGCATAATAGCTCACTTTATGGTGAACATCATGTCTCAATCAGTGCTTGTCATCCAGGAGCATTTCAATATATGGGGCTCAACTCTTAGCAGTGTATTTGTAGTAGTCCACTAGAATGGTATATCACGCCAACAACAAATTTATTTTACAATATATTTAATCATTTTTGTATGGTATCACTAGACTTTCTTTTGTAATTTTTGTTTTTATAAATGTGAATGCTATAATATTATACTAAGAAATGATATAATATAAATGAAATATTGATGGATGAATTCGTGAGGGACATTGAGAATTTATTTTTATAGAGTAAATACACTAGATGTTCATTTTCTCTATTTACATTTACCTATTTCTCAACTAAGTAGGATGCTCCTATCCCATAATGTATGTTTCTTAATAAATAAAGGTAAAGCTTATATATTGATATTCTTTACATATGACAATAAACAACATTATCTTGAAAAATGTTATGAACATTTACACTTATCTTCATTGATTTAGATATTTGAGAAAATTGTACTCATAAAAAATGACCAATGTTATTTTTTACATGCATGGCACATGTGCGTTCACTAGTAATTTTAAAAAACCACTCAATCACTATCTGCCACGTGGAGGCAGTTTGGGAGCTGATTTGGGGCTGATTTTAGCTGCGTGTGATGGGCGTGAGTTTGACAAAAGTTTAACTCGAGAAAATTTGATAAAAAGTGGCCAAACTCCTGACAGGGATGTCAGCAAACTGGATACGAGTTGGACACGAGGCGTAAGCGCACAAACAAAAATGCACGTGAACTCAAGTCACTTTCACTCTACAAGAATCCAACGAGTAAGAAAGATCTGTCAAACATCACAGTTGACAAGGAGTTCTGACATGTAGTCAACAAAACATCATGGTGTCAGCCGAGGAAGAAATGAATGCATGTCAGAACGCCTGAAAAAGAGGGACAAAGTTTGGGTTGGTTTCCATGAAACCATGTTGGTTTCATGGAGACATGACTAGCACGTGTCTCAGGCGAAGAAGGTGGGAAGAATGAGTGTTGCAAGTAGTCAATATCCAGTCAAAAGGTCAAAATAGTGTAGAATTTATCAAACAATTTTCTAGAAAATTGATATCAAAAGATTCGGTCGAAACCGACTCGGTTCTGCTGAAATCAAGTTGGTTTCTTTGAGTTGTCAGGTAAAATTGGAGAATATTCCTTAAGATAAATAATAAGGTGCATCAAAATATCACTTACCTGAATGTATAATATAGCTCACTCAAGGGTTAGTTCAAAGTAGTTGTATGTAGAAGGGGTAACATAATGCAAAATCTCTAAATGGTACAATAAAATTATGTAACTAAGAAGTTAGAGAAAAGATTAAACTATATTAGAATCTAAAAGTGGAATTTATTAAAGGAAGGAAGATTAAAAAATATGTGTATGAAAGAGGGGGTGGCAGATGTGTGTGTTATTGCGCTGACAAATCCACTAGGGGTAATATCCCTATAGTTTTCCTAAATCAACATACAATAATCACCACCTGCAAGTAGACAGATCTTATAGTAGTACATTTCAGGATCAAACACAAAGGATACCTTGTTTAAGGGTTATTTGATCATGGCGAGCACGCTAGAACTAGTATTAAACACACGATTTAGATTTGGTTATTAAACTAAAGTTGTAAATAGTAAAGGTTGAATTAAAGGGTTGATAAATCGATGGATGGGAACACTACGGTGAATGAATTTCACCATTTCTACCAATATTTACTATCTCACCGCATCATATTAAGCATGAACACATATATGTTGAGGCCATGACAAAGATACCCCTCTAAGTTGGTCATCGAGTTACCTAGAGATCATATATATATTTCCTCAGAAAAACACCTATTTAAATTCTCATCAAGGGTTCAACTAGAATCAATGAATATCCTAGATCTTAGGTTCAAAGTTCTCTACATCCAAGGCCATGACAAAGATGTGAACCTAGTGATCATACAAGCATAAATTGATTGATTCTAAACATATAATGATCCATACAAAAATAGATGCAGATGCAAGAGAAAAATTACATAGTGGGGCTACTCCCCACCCCCTAGTGAAAAGACTACTCACTCATAATAGCAGTAATAAGAACAATAATAGAAAAAGGAGGAAAGTCATAATCATAATAGAAGATGAAAATAGAGCCATGGTATCTAGATGTTCATCTTCAAGGCTTGGAATGATGGCAGTTTGTGCAACAATAGATCTACCCTTGGACGTCCGTCAGAGGTGGACATGGAGCATCATTATTCCTTCTTCAAGGTTGGATCTAGTGACTGTCAAGAGAGAGAAACACTCTATGAAGGATGTGGTCGTGAACTGATAGATGTAGATGCCTCGGGACAAGACTCCTTTAAGGTAGGACCTTGGTACCTTGGCGAGAGTGGAGGTGGAAGCACCTCTAGTTGACGTTCATCAACTAATGGAAATGGTCAAAGGTCATAGGTTAGTGGAGGTAGAAATAGCCTGGCAGCATCAATGGATCATTTCTATGTTGGTGTCCTCTTCTATTTACAGGTAGAGGTTAGGGATTGGAGACATTCCCAGTCACTGTGTAATTAACATGTGGCGGCCATGGCAGGGAAGAGACAACAATGATGTGAGAAAGTTGAAGGGTCAATGATCTGGTAGCAACTCCATCAGTAGACAGATTGTCAGGTGGACCATCAAAAGATAGATACATGGAAACCTTTGGTTGATCAAACGTGGATCGTACATCCATAGGCGTACACCAGTAGCAGGTGCTAGTATTCCTTCTCTTGTCAACCTAAGGAAGAACTGTGTGATGTAAACCGATGGTTTGGCATATTGTAAGTCCACCCACAAGGGTTGGGGGTGGGGGTGGGGGTTATTGGTGTAAGGTCAATGGCCTTCTCCGATGGAACATCAATCGGTTGAAGGATATATCTATGCAAACCGATGGCTTGGCATGTATAATGCAAACCTATGGCTTCAACAACCAATGAAGGAACGAGTAATAAAAAATGTGGTCCATTTATTCAAAAATTTCTAGGCCCTCTAGTGAGTTAGCAGGATTACCTTCTCCTTTTTTAATGCATGAGATGTGAGGTCTAAATATGCCATGAGAATTTGGGAAATGGGTCAAAGTATTTTAAATTAATATAAAAAATAAACCTAAAGGTTAGCTAGTTCTAAACTAAAATGATGAAAATCAGTGCATAACTATGTTGAAAATGCAGCTAAAACTATGATGAATATGCATTCATTAGTGGTTGCCCCATAAGTCCTACACTTGGATTCCAAATATGAAAATTTTAGGTCCGCAATACATGTGTATTACTTATGGTGTGTTTCTTGTGATATTGGCAATAGAAGCGTCGTATATGATATTGACTCACCCTGTGCATAGGTTGGCTTGAATTACACCGAGGTGAAATCCTTAAAATAGAATCTTCTGGGCACCTCCCAAGATATATGTCTAATAGAATGTGCCCATATATGTCGACGTAGGGTGAGATGGAGGGTAAGTATTTCAAACACATTTGATTTGTGCATTTTAACCATCCATGTCTATTCTTGAGTATGGATGCTCCAAAGAACCATGATTGAAGATATAAATCATCCAATTAATGTTTCAACATGAATTAACCCATGATGAATCAATTTTCTTATCACCCCAATCTTATCATTCTCGATCAGGTATGGGTTATCTTCAAGTTTGTCAGCCATGTTGTGGTAAATTTTCCACCCTGCTACTTCAAGACCATCCAAACCTCGCAAGGATATGGCAGTGAACATCAGTTCCTATAAATCTAGCTTGTCCTCTTCATTAATACATTCACTTCCCCAATTCGAACAATCTTAGCCATCTTCCTCAAATAAATTATTCCACAACATAGTCGGTACACTGTTCATAATGAAGCAACAAGTCTCAATTTGTGACTCGTCACTTAGGTTTGGAACTAAGGTTGAGTCAAGCCACTAAAATTGACCTTCTAGTTGTATTGAAAGGGGTTCTAAGGTTGTTTAGTAGTCCTAAGAAGGATGAAAATCATCATCATCAAACTCAATTGCAGATGTTGTGTTCCCTCCATTGGCTTCTCAATTGTATTGACTAGATGAAATGAAGGGTTTCCCTGAGTAGGCGAGTCTTCAATAAAAAATCTAGGAAAGTCCAATTGGCATCTCAAATAGGATGGTGATATAAGTTTTAAAGTAGGCACAATATACTGGTCTTAACTACTAAAGTCATGATGATGGTACACCAACAGTTGTAAGTGCATAAGAATTGAATTGACAAGGTCTTAAAGTCTCCTACTATACACAAGTCCCTCTATTTAAAGCTGCTATACTTAGCTGAAATATCTTCAAGATTCATAACTTATGCAGAGTGTTGTGGTTGAGTCTCCACTGTATCAATCTACTGCACATGGATGAATCCTTCTTCAACATCTTGAAAATTACATCTAGAGTGGGCCATTGTCATGGTCACCTCTTACATCTAGTGATCCTACCTTTCCAATAACACTCGAAGCTATTCAACTTGGTCTTGGAGGTGATGTGAAAAGGAAGAGAGTAGTGAACTAGCAATTTCTTTTACTAGTTCTGTCACTCTGTCCAACTCTTGATCAAGTAGAAGGATGGAAGTCAAGAGCTATTTGACATTCTCTATCCCTTGAAAAACCACTTTAGTGTGTCCTTGAGTTGAAGTACATGTTTGATCTATAGATGGAATAGCCTCCTGGAAACCTTCTGTGTGATTATACAATATGGTGGGGGTAAATATTATTCAACTAGAAGAGTGCATGAATTATAATTATTTCTCAATATTCAGAACTATGGAACAATTTTGAAGGAAAAGTGGGAAAAATGATCTTCCTTATGAAGCAGTGATCCATGGATGTAAAAGAAGCAAATGGAAGAATATATCAATTTGTATGGACAAATATGTGCAAAGAAAAAGAAGAACTATGCATATATTTACAATCTGATGCTAATAGGGGAAAAATATTTGGGTGTGTAAACATGGAAAAACCACCTCCCCACCAATGGTACCAGAAGTTGATACACCCTCAAGATGTGTTGAATACAAGGACCCTAAAGGAGGACTAACTTTGAATTTATAACCCAAAACCTTTAGGATGCCTATAACTCCATATGGGGTCAAAATAGATATTCGAGGTCAAACACAAGGATGTGGATACATTTAGTCACCTAAGACTCAATTCTTAGTTAGTTAAGCAAAATCAAGGGTAGAAAGATGTTTAGAACTACATTGAATCTAGAAAAACTGAACAAATTAAGACAAAGCAAAATGAAGTAAGGAGATTCTGTCAAAACTACTAGTCAGGAGGAGTTCCACATTATGTAACCACAAACCAGGAAGTTTATGTACCCCATTCTTGGGTGTAGACAACCCTTAAACACCCTATCAAGCATCTAGCATCCCAACCTAGAATGTGCAATGGTAGCTCTCTTGTGGGGGATCATCCCACTCGCTCTCATGCAACATGACTAAAACCCTATAAATAGTCTAATTCCTCTCTTGCATATCATTGACAAATGCCCCTAACTGTCTGAAAACACATATTGGGTCCAAAACAATCAAAAGTGTAAGTAGTTGTACATGATCGATCAAGAGCCCAGACCATCATGAAACCACCTTAGTCTGGATGGAACTAAATCAATTTTATAGTGCAGTCATATTTCTCTGACCTTGGTCTATGGGAGGATCCTCCATTGGACTTCATCCTCTTGGATCTCGATCCAAACTACCTTCTCTACCATTTTTACATCTTATCCCTCGAGGATTGAAAAAATGACAATTAAAGTAGGCAAGAGATCAACCAAACAAACAAGCAAAACAAAATAGATAAAGAAGATAGAATAGAAAATGCTAGACCTGAATCTTAACTACTTGCTTAGAGTCAAAGTACATAAACATATCCATATCTATATCAAGATACATAGACTATAAGGAGATCAACTAGCCACAAACAAGCATAATTGGCACTGAGCAAAGATGTAAATACATCATTTGTACAAAAACAAAGCAAAATAGTAGAAGAAAAGATGAAGAACAAATGATTTTGTCTTTGGAGGAGAGGTGGATATCTCTCCTTAGCCTTTGGATAGATTGGATCTCTCTGTTGGGGTCATCCTCCTTGATTTTATGGACTCCTTGGGATCCCATGTCCTAGATTCTACCCCAAACAATGGGTGGTGAGGGTGGATGGACATGGAAGACTTTGGAAATTGGTGTGGGTGGATGAACATTAATGGATTACAGTTGGAGATGGTGAAGTTCGATGGAATATGGAAGCCAACCAAAGGGAGTGGATGTAGGAGTGAGATCCTCAACATTCTCAGGCCTTGGAGCTCTAAGATAGAGGTCTGGGAAAAAAAAGGACCCCCTATCTTGGGGGCCAAGGAGGTGTATTTATAGCGGTAGGTGAAAATTCTATATAGTGGATGTGAAATCGACTCGATTTGACTTAAACTAATTCCATTTTATATATTTAGTTTGTGAGATCTGGCTTCCATCAAAAGAGTACATAAAAATGCACTATTAGGTTAGACCAGAATGGTTGTCCTTCAGTTGTGACATTAGAGCACACCTTTAGTTGTGGAAATTGATTTGATACTTTAAACGCCTTCTGAAGGGAAAGGTCGGTGGACGATGAACAAAAAACTAAGGCAATTTTAGCAACTTTGAGTCAGTTCGTCTTCCATCAGAAGGCAGTCGACATTGTGCTCCTTAGATCTTGACCCTTGGAAGTGATCATCAAATGCAAGAGTCACAATGGACTTTCAGGCATCTTTTGAAGGAATGAGTTAAATGATAGGTTATTAAATCTATTTGTCTGGGGATGAAACTAACCCAGTTTTAGAGAAACCAACTCAATTTCATCAGGCCAGATCATAGGGTGTCAATGTTCTTCTTCAATTTGATGCCTACAAGTCCCAAAATTATCTAGTTGAGAACCCACATCTTCAAAAGAGATAAACTACAAAAAGCTAAGCATCTAGAGTTATTTGGTCGTATTAAGGCTATTATAAACACAAAACCATATTGAATTACTTAGCATAAATACCTAAATTTTGGTGTTATTAGAACACCATCCCCACTCTCAGCAACATTCCTTGGTTTCAAGAGACTGGATGTTTCTGCATGTAAGGAAGAGGGTCTGTGTATCACTTTCTTTCCAAAATATATGCAAGTACATGAGGCTATGAGACTTGCAAACATATCAAACAATAAAAAATGGGATCATGATAATGGTATTAATAAAGACAATATTATAGGGAACATTTTGGAAAAGAAATTTAGTTTTGAGTATTTTCCCATCTATAAAGTAAAAAACATTTTTTGATCATAAATAATTAACAATTATCCATCAAGGATTGACATCCCCGAGAACAATCTATTATGATTTTGTTGTCAATCGTAGAGAAAATGTCCTATATAATGTAAGGAAGGAGACAATTATTAAGTCAATTATCCTCCATTTTATCATGCAAATTGATTTCCTTTATAATCTTCATGGTAGGAAAAACTTTTTCTACTATATGTGGTTGGAACTGGTATTCTGATTTCAGAAGTTCAAACACTAGTACAAAATGCTAATCTTTCTTCAGCTTGACATGTTTTTCATGTGGGACTGTCCATTCTTGTTAATTGTGAAGATTTTCTAGAATATTGTACATCTAATATATATAGTCCAAATGAATGTTAAAATATAAGTGCAAAACTTTATATCAAACATCCCAAGGTCTACTTCACTAAAATTAAAAAGGATATAATTTGACATGATATAACAATCTTTTCTTGTCAAATAGGTTAAACAATCACTAGATTTGAGATGAGAAATTTTTAAAATAGATCTATGTTAGTCCCATTAAATAGACCATCAAGCTTGGTATTATCCAATAAATAACAATGTTGAATGTCTTCAAAAAATAATGATGCAAATATTATTAGGTTTCTTCTTTATCTTCTAGTTGGTGAAAAAGTCTCCATATGTATTTTAACCTTTGTGACATAGTGGAATTTTGGATTAAAATACTCAGTCTACTTGTATTAACATTAGATGTTCAACTACATTCAATAATTTCTCTTCATCAATTTGATGGTTATGAAACTTGTATGTGACTAAATTTTATAATTGTGGTTGATTATATGACTCATTGAACTCAATATCATATGCTTGAGTGTAATAATGCATTTCAAGAACACATTTCAATCACTGGGACCCATTGATGTTGTTATCTTGGTCTAAATTTTTTTTCGTATGAAAAAGAGAAAATTTTTTAATCAACGCTGGACATTTCCCCTCAATCAAAGATATAAGTTTTACTATTTGTCAACAAAACACAAATATGAAATCCATTTTAAATTGAGTTATCCACATTAGAATTTCATCTCCCAATAATTTTTCAATGGAAAGGCTCAGGTCAAAGTCCACATATTCAACTTCTATCCAACATCTATTGTTTTCTCTTCAACCAAGTTGCCTTAGGAATGGTGACGGACAACACTGCCTATTCTGATCCCATTTTGGGTCTCCTCTTCTACAATTGAGACACCAATCCTCTTTCTTTCTTCATACTCTTTACCTCTCTCATTTGAAATTATGATATGCTAACACCCTGCATCCTTTTTCTTCCTTTGTTCATGAATCCATCACCATGGCCCTTTCAGGTTTCTACTCCATGCACCATGATGACCCATCTTGCAACCACCTCTGACCTTGTGTCACCTATAGGAGCATGCACTACACAATTCTAGGAAGAGGTATGACCCTCAATAGATAATGGCTCAGATCCAGTGACGTCACAGAAGCACATCTATGTGCTCACATGTGGGCAAGGTGGAGGGGAGGGCAACGATAATTGGATCACAACCCTAAGGCAATCCTCGCACAACCTCTCCCCCTCTCTCACACTCATAGTGAGTGGGACTGGATGGTCATAGACCTTGGAATGATGGCCCAATCAAAGGTTGACCAAGTATCCCATGATCATCTTTTTTCTGAATTTGGCTAATATTCCCCTCTCTGCCCCAGAAATCTAGTAAATGCCTAGATCTTGATAAAATAGTAGAATGTCACTTATTTCACCAAGTTTAATATTAACATATGAATTTTGATCTGAAAAGTGAAATTTTGCAATTTTTTTCCAAGATATACTCCACTCTTAGTCCTACTGATATGCTAAAAGTGACATGTATTTATCTATTTTACATTATTATTGATACATTATAATCAACCATTATCAATATTGACTCAAGTTGGCTTTGTACCCCTAGATCAATGACACTTGATGGATATTGAGAAAAGATTCAAACTTCATCTATTTATCAGCCCACTATAATCTTGTGAATGAATGAGATATGAAATTTATTTCATATGACAAATTTATGATGAGATCATTAATCCTATGCTCAAACATGATACAAATGTGTTTCAAATCCTATGGTTTCTCTAAATTAATAAACTTTGATTTATTATGATATAAAAATGAATCTTGATAACTCTTTCTGCTTATGATGTTCATGTAACATGATATGTGACATTATATGGATTTATGATTCTAGATCCTAAATTTTGTGTTACTATTAGTCGAATGTGGTTCAAAAATTTGTAAACTTGATGCCTTGTATCATAAAATATTACTATGACCACTCTTGTGCTCTAATAATGATGTTTTTTAATGAAACTTGACCTAAATAGGTATGCTTATGTTTAAGCCATCTCATCTTGCTCAAATCTCATGATTTCCCTATTATGATCCATGAAACCCTAATCTTGGATTCTTGATTTAATTGTGATGAGTTACGAATGAATCTGTGATGTAATATGAAATATAATAATGACCTTGTATGTACTACTTGATATGTTGAAATCCATTTTGAGAAAAATTAAACATCGACTGAGGTGAAACATCCAACCTTGATGAATATCATTCATATGACTAAATATGGCTGATGTTAATCAAATGATGCTTGTTTGTAATCTCATGTTTACTTTGTATGACTCTTGTTAAAGATCTAGTCAAGACTCTCTAATCAAGTTACCTTAATGATATTTCTCTAATTCAAGGTACACTTTATCCTCCTATTATCTAGATTATTGGCACTGACACATGCTTGTATTAGTATGTATAAAAATAGTTGTATATATGTACTTCTTTGAGATACATTCTCCCTATGACTACTATGTTTTGTTGTTATTATACTTCTTTAACAAACATGCAATCATAAATAAATTTGTCTATTATAGAATCCTTGTTCACCATGATATATTGTATAGGGAAGGATGCAAGGTTGGGTGCATCGACTTGATTCATCAAGCAAGGACAGACCATCTCAAAAAAGGAGTGGATCTTGGAGTTTTCCTTCAGGTTCCTCATGTTGAAACATGGTAAACTCATGACTTTCAGTCATGTAGTTCCTCACATTGAAAATGGTGTCATCTTTAGATTTATACTGAAAGACCCTCACAGACTCCTTCCTTTGGGAAGATGGTCAAAAGCCTTATGATATTGCTAGTATAATGTAAATGGATTTAAAATATGCATGTATATAAAAAATAAATTCTTTAAAGTTGTTGTTGTCTTTTTGTTATTATATTAAATTTTAGACCAGAAAATATGTTACTTAAACATACACTTTTATATGTTTGTATATCATATTCAATATAGTTGTGTGTACTCATTTTATGATTTTTGATATCAAGTATAAAACAACTGTTACTTCCAATCTAGAATGAGATTTGTTGCATATAGCTTTGTTGGACTCATAATTAAATTCTAATAAATTCTCTAATTGTTTGAATCTAAAAGGGCTATAATCTTCATGTTTAGGTACTACTTTAGTTCCTTGTATCATATACCTTTGTTTTTCTAGCTTATGGTGTATAATATTATTCTTTTTGTTTTATTTTATGCATATGTTATGAGAATGTGCTCCAAATTAGGGGCATATTTTTTGGGAAATACGGGCACTAAGTATAGCAGCGAAAATAAAAAAAATTATCTATCTGTATTCCCATAACAACAAGATCGCGTCAACTACTATGAGATAGGAAGGATGTTTTAACGAGTTATACCTAGTCCTGGAGTAAGTCCAGCAACTACAACTCTTTGTAGTTTCAACTGTCTTCTAGTTGCTCTTAGACAGTGGTTGTGCAGCTCCTAGTCTTTACCACGAACAACAAAGAGAACAACTTTTGTAGCGACTCATGTGGTCTCGCATCGAACTGTAGGTTGATGTTTCTCTCCTAACAATAGTAAAAGGACTCCTACCTCTAGAGTAGTCCACATGAACCAACTAGAACTCATGTCGTTCAACTAAAATAGATAAGAAGGAGTTGTCCCTCCCATTGGCATACTAGTCACCAACTTACTCTCCCACAACAATGATCCTTAGTTGTTCTCTCCAGTAGCTATACCTCCCTAGTTAGGTAGGACTTGTTTGGGCTCTCTTAGTTACCACAATGAGAGAGGACAATAGTTGTCAGAGCAACTGATTCTCAATTGTTTGTGTTATTATTGTTCTTTGGGAAGCCCCCACTATCCCTCTATTTATAGAGGGGTTAGGTACAGAGTTCCCAGTCTGTCCGGGATTTGTGCGGGAGTGGAAGAGACCAAAAGATCTTGAATTTTTGTAACATGTGAACCAAGAGATGGTCGTCTAGTAACCCAGACGGTCATATGACACATCAAGAAGGTTGTCTCAGACTATGTTACAGCCATTTTGCAGTTTCCCAATCACATACGTAATTGGAAATTCTTTCTCTTTAATGTTAAACATTAGCTCCTTGCACCACAAGTATAGTGCAATTGAAACGACCTGGGAAAGTATGTAGAACCTTCCTCCAGCCTAACTGAGAGATCTCACACATGCAAGACGATTGTCTCACTCACCCCCATAGTCATCTTGAGCAGAGTCGAATCGGTCAGTTCATCAAAATGAACTAGTTGGTTCACACCTAATTATGGGCAGATAATAGCCAATTCGATTCTAATCAGTCTGACAACCCAAATGAGCATCTCAACACTTGAGATGATTTCTTAGTACATGGTTGTCTCACCCTATGAGACAATCAGATGGGGTGCAATTAGCTGATTTATTGCATGCATTGAGTATCTAAACACTTTAGTAATCAATCCAATCACCATTTAAGATCAAACTCCTCTTCTAGATGAGTTCCTTTGTCGGTGGCCCTATAGGTCCCATATCATGTTGGCAGTGAATGTCCATAACTAGCTTATGACATAACGAGAAAAGAGTGGTGCCTAGTCACACATCGGTGCTACCCAAGTGAATGGAAAGTTGGAGAACAACTTCAACCTACAATCTGTGTAAGGTGTTGCAGTGATTGTATAATTACTTCATCTCTGATATTTGGAGTGAACCCGAGGCATGGAATCATCATCCTATCAACATTAATCTCATGTTTATTGAACCAAGAGTAGACTATCTGAGATAATGTGGCCTTAATATTATATATTGATTCACAAGTGCATTCACATGCATTTCTCGGTCTCACTTATCAGGTGGCTAAGATATCATACTCCAGTAGGAGGGACAAATTCCATTTCAATCACTCACAGTCATCCCCATGTGTCAAAGTCACCCAATCATCACTATTATAACAACCCATGTTTCAGGACTGGGTTTGATGATGTCAAATCATACCCAACGACATGTGATGAGTGCAGTGATTTTAGGTCTAAGAATCAAAATCACCACTATCACTATTAGAGATGACTATGACTAGAAATGATGGTTCCCATGTGTCACTCTCAATATGGGTCTGTAACATGTATCTGTGTGCTTGGTTTGATATTTCTATATCATGACTAATGAGATTCAGTCATCAACCAACCCACACTCTAGTATTATGTGTTAGTGGTATCTATCTACCTTCCACAGTAACAACTGACTAGGGACATAATAAGAATGTGCATACTCCATATGATCTCATTCTCCAAGTCACATACTTGAAGACATGCATCATTGAGTATTGTCATTCTTTAGACATTCATAATGTTTCCTTATTATCTCATAACTGAATGAACCAGAATGAATTGGAAGCTTGCCTTTATAAGTATTAATCAAATCCTTTATGATATATGCCATGTCAATCATCACATGGTTTTCTCTATGAGCATACCTTACCAACAGACTCCCACTTGCACTTAGATCCAATCACCCATGAATCATATTCTTAGTGATATAAACTTGTCCACCATGTTTCTTCTACGCAAGTGCTAATCCAGTAGGTTAGCAACATTTTACTAATAGTCAGTACATTGCATGTTTCCTTATCTCTTCACTGTATGATTTCTCATATGGGATGGAACTTCCGTAATACGATATCTGGTATTCCTTCCCCAACATGTAGCTCCATTGTTGTCATATTGTCACTACTGAGTCATCAATGGTTGGAACATCTATAAGTTCATCATATGAACCTTTAGATCCATATAGTATCACTCTGTGTTCATAATACAAGTATACTCAGCTTCTATTGTAGAATAGAATTAATGGATATTAGTTCGGAACCCTTCCAATTAATAACATTTCTCCTTTAAAATCAAATATATTTTATTGTGGTCACTTTTGTCATTATTTAAGCTTGCATCGGTATAACCTATGACATCCATCTCTTCCTTTATTGCTATATTTAATTACTATCAATCTATCCTTAGGTACTTCTCAAGTACTAATGAATATCTTTAATGACTTTCCAAAAACCCTTATTGGAATTTACTATCATCTTGTCATGTCCAATATATACAAGATTATATGGGATAAGTACACTTAAAGCATTCATGATAGATCCATTCACTACTATAGAAACAGCATTC